>BMAO01033550.1:0-155058 GCA_019973975.1 Trichonephila clavata
TTCACTCATTCATTTTACAGCATTACTTCCATTACAGGTGAAATTCGTGTCAGCTGAATGATGAACCATTTTAAAGGAGCTTATTCTACTTCTTTTTTTTAGTCTTACATATATTTTTTCTCTATTCATGTTACTTTCGAGAGTGGTGAAGACCATGCAGTGATTTCCTCAAGTTTTGGAAACTAGATCCTAAAACATATTCCTCGTGTATAAGCGATTGATTGGTGCCATTTTTCTTTTATTCGGTTATTGCTTTTTCACTTTAGTTATTTTCACCCCTCTTAATGACATTCGTAACTTTGCAGATGCTTTCTGGGATATTGTTTAAATGTAAGATTTTTCATTAGTATAGATATGAGAGAAGCTGCTGAAGATAGAAAGGAAAAGGGACGAATCAAATGAAGCATTATGGTCCACTTTTGTGTAGTTCGATTTATTATTGTGTGGTTGAAGTTTGGGTTACATGTAGTGAGCTCTCAGAATGAGTAGGGAAAATAGGATAGTGTGTTTGTGTGGGAAAATATCCTGCAGAGGACCAGTATCATTCTTCCACTATCCAATTCTTAATTATTTTTAAGTATTGTAATTTGAATATTAGAAACATGTATTTAAATAATGTACATTGTGATAGTTATGGTTTTGTTGTTTTTGTAATGAAGGGCGTCTTCTAATAAATTTTGCTTCTACCATATTAAACAGTTTTAAAAGCACTTCCCTTAAAATAAGTTTTCAGGAACTTTCCCACATATTGAAGCTTAAATGGGATATGTGTATAATCAGAAGTATAAGATAGCTTAAAATAAATTACACTAACGGGAAAAATTAAAAATTACATAGTGTTGGATTCTATCCAGTGGTTTTCTCTTGTCAAAATAATGCTTGATCGTATGAAATGGATTTTTGAAATTCTGTCTGAAATAGTTTTGAAAAGAAGAACAAAGAAGCAAAGAGAAAATAATTAAACTTTCACAACTACATTTTTACTGTCCACATTTTAATTTATTTTTAAACTGATGATTCTTCATAATTACATGTGGTCTAGCGTTCATCTTGAAATTATGAACTGTCTTAAATTCAAAATTACGTCACATACATAATAAATTGGATTCACCGTAACAGATTCTTAGTTTCACATAAATTAAAAAGAAAACTACTATAATTTCATTAACTGCTGTTTAAAATAAAAAAAAAATGTCAAACAGTTTCATTAATGGTTTTCTTTATAAAGAATATTTTAATGTATCCATAACTTTTTGAAGTCTTAGCATATAGGGTGCTATTATAAAAAAATACAAAAAAGTTTTTTTATGAAAATTATCTTTATTTAAAAACCTCTCTTATCAGTTTATGGATATCGATAGACTCTATTTTATGAAAATAATATTAGCTGTATACTATTGATTAACTGCCGTTAGTATAAAGAAAATTTAAAAATATTCCTAATATTAAAATATAGTTTTGGTTTTACTTAATATTTGTTTGTCATTAAAGTCATTAAATTAACACTTTTACAGAGCAAACAAATTTGCTTTTGACTTGTATATATGTCCTTTAATCTGAAAATAACTGGTTTGCTGTTATTTGATTCGATCATTGATCTAAGAATTTTCGAAGGGTTTTTGTCATGTGTGTACCCTTTTTTATTCATAATTGATTCAGAAAGCCAATCCGCTGCATTCATTGTGATTTTTTTCAGTACTATAAATAGTAAATGGAAGTTTGATTAGTTCCAAAAATTAGCCCCACGAAGCAATCCTAAATCTTCTTTCATGATTGAAAAAGAAGTATCCTATGCTAATAAAATTACATATAAGTGTCGTTTTATCTCCCTGACAATCGTTCGTTGTGGAATTTAGATAATAAAACATCTTTAAAAGAACCGATATCAGGACGATTCTTGTAAATATAATTATCACGTTTCAGAGAAAAGAAATTATTGCAAAAATTGCTTTGCAATTAAAGTGGGAAAGGGGGAAGCTGAAATACTTTTGCAACTAAAAAAGGAAATGAATTCCGTCTAAATATTATTATATATTAAATTTTTCGAAAGCATACTTTTTTTTGAAATTTTGGATTAGAAAATTAATTTAATACATTTTTTGTGTTAAAGAAATGACACCTAATTTTACAGGGATACCCAATCTAATTAATTTTATTTTGCTTCACAAATTCATTCAACACCTGTGTTTACCTAAAGCTATTCTTTTAAATGCATTGGTACGCAACATTTTAGGAACAAAAACATTTTCATTGGTATTTAAAAGAAACTAAAAAAACGTTGAAAAAAAATAAAGTTTAACTTGGTAGGAAAATACATAAAAGAATTATTACATAAATGAAAATAAAAAGTGAGCTTAGGATGATATGGCATGATATCATCCCAATTATGATAGTTAAATGCTCGTGATAAGGATTTATACCCATGAAAGTTTGATAATCCAAAACGGATTCAGCACTTATGGAAGATTTACTATGGGTATGATCGCTCTTAACAACAATGCTTAAGATATAAATTTCAGATATCTGATTAATTAATCTTGCCTCTGAGTATCCTCAATATTAACACATTCGTCAAACATCTGTGTCCTATAAAGACGAAAATATCATTCATTAAAATGAAACTGATGCCAAATGATTATCTTAAACTTCTTACAAAAGGTTCTAAAACTCATTCTTCAAACTCAGAGCAGTCGATTTATTTCTCTGAAAGAGATGTAGACCTATACACACGTCCAAAATCACAACGGGACAGAATATGAAACCAATACTTCCACAATATTCCACTCCCATGATGTAGGAGTGAAGGCACCCCAAATGCCTGATTCTCTTCAAACATGAACATTTTGAAAAATAGTGATCAGACTGAATCTAGATTAATAACTGAAGATAATAAAAGCCTCCTGCTCCCGTGTAAAGTGATAATATTTTCTACACCTTACTAGACAGGTTCTCATGTGGCTAGAAGTGGGTACGATGCAGACCATTACCATTCTGACATAAAGCTATACTTTATTTAACCTTTGAAACAGAGTAGCCAGAAGCCATGTATAACTCTTATACAGATTGAGTAGGTGCCACTCCTTGTTATCCTAGCACTTAAAGCCGTGATCAGCCTGGATTATAATGGCTTTGGTATAATTGACCTTCTGGATAATGTTTTGTTCTCCTAGAATTAGTTCTTTCTCCTGATGGGGAAATCACATTTTGGGACCAACTGAGCCAATACTACCTCACCTTAAAAAAGGGGTCTGCCTTCTATCTTCAAACTAGCGGTCGTCTCTAAATTTAACTCCTATAAATACGTTGACTTTTTACCATATTTTCTAAAAAGTTTTAAAAATAATCGTAAGATTTCAGAAGCCAGAGCAAAAAATCAAATCGAATAGAGTAATGTGTGAAGTAACTTTCTTTTCTGTTTTCTTAACTTGTATCAAATGTGAGAAGTAAATCAAATTGGATTGCATAATTCATAAAAACATCTCTTTTACTATTTTATTAATTTTAATTAAATGCGATTCACAATGTTTTTTTTCTTTCCTTTTTTTAAAAAAAATCCACGAAAAGGTGTTTATTGTTTAACTTATGCTCAGCTCTGTAGAGCCAATACCAAGATCTAATAAACAAGGGATATTTTGCACCCAATTTTCCTCTGTAGATTTTAAGAAATTTTTGTGGGAATTTTTACCTAATTTCTCATTTTAGAAAATTCACAGAGTATGTTTAATTGTTTCTAACTGCATATAAAATTTTAATATAAAATATGCTCTTTGAATTTTATAAATTAGAATGAAATTCGTTTTATCTATGGGGAAACTTTTCAAGCAAAGCATTTAAATATGGGATAACTTTTAATGAGTCTAAAGAAAATACCTCAAAATTAGGGAGAATTCAACTCTTTTATATTTTAAATAAGTATGTAATGCAAAAGCTAATTATTAATGTTTTTCTTATTATAAATTTACATGTACTCCATATCAAGAAAAAGGATTTTCAGTTTGTATTTACAACTTCAATATGTAAAAAATAAGTATTAAATAACTGTATTTAAATAAATAATGAAGTGTAATCTTTTGATTTTTTTCAAATAATTGCAGTTAATCTGACACAAAACAAAACGAAATTGGTAATTTATTTGGAAGATTTATATAATAAATAGTAAAGACTGCTGGGAAAAAGAGATTTAAGTCTTGAAATCTAATGATTACATTATCTTTCTAGTAAGATAAAAATAACGCCTGTTACAGGTCAACTGATTGTTTGGAATCTTACTTTAATTAAGTGAAGTAGTTTCGAGTTAGAAAAAGAACTGACTCTGTGTCATTTAATCTTTCCAGAAACCACCTCCTCGGACACATGGGAGAGAATTTACTGTCGGATAGCAAATGTTAAGTTGATGGCCGAGATTACTTATTTAATCTTATATGTTTTATAAATTGACAACTTTATCTCATGGATTTTTTTGTGATTATTCAGCTGGATATTATTAACTTCAGTTAATACCGAAACAATAAATCTATTCTCTACCAATTTTATCCTTTTTTTTATCAAGAAGTATGTATTAAAATTATCTTATAGACAGTACATTTCATACATAATGTTATTGGTAAAAGGAAATTTTTTTTAAAAAAAAGAGACTTTTTAAATTTATATAAAAAATTAACTCTTCTGCTTTTTAATTCTAACGAGAATCGATTTAAATTAAATTAAATAATTATAAAAACACGTGCTTTAACAGTACAATAAAATCAAAGAAGCAATGCAATAATTTCAATATTACATGGAGACTTTTTTAAGTGTAGAAATCTTGCATGGAACTGTCTGAATAAGTCATCACAAATTCTCTCAATATATATTTACCTGTCTGCGTTTACAGCCATCTATAATTGGGAAAGTGCTGCCAGTACAGGATATTGGAATGATCAAACCATTCGATCATGTTCTACGTACAGCATTATGATTCCTGTCTGCCATCTAAGAGCCAAATCATCACTGGAAATATCCAAAATGTACTTTAAGCAAATCGTGAATGATTTGGGAGACATAGAGCATCGCCATTCATGAAAGAGCCCTTTTGTCTGAATACGTAGAGTCAATGATTCACCGGTGATTGAATGGTCTTCAAGTTTCAAAGATTATCAATTTTAACATAATTTTTGGGTTAGAATGGATAACCCAAGACGTATACCATGAAATGATCAAAAATGTCTCACACATTATGGAGCCACCATGAAGCTCTACATTCCCTTACTGACAACTGGTATCCTAGACCACGTGAGATCTGTGCCACATTTGAACCATGTCTTCAGCTATTTCAGACTGGATTTGTCACTATTCTGACCAAGCAAAGGTTATTTGCTCAATTAGGATGAATTTGACATGATCTCCTACCCAGAAAAGGGAATGCAATAGATGACTTATTGTAAGTATAACATTTATGTCATGCTTCTGTTGTCATATCAAACAAAATCGAATTCAGGGGCATGGTTCGCATAGCAAGACATCTATCATAATGCATCACATTGGTTGTTACTGTTCTGGATGTCCACGAAATGATGCTTGTCTGTCACCAATGACTAATCTACACAGACGTTAGAAACCTCGGTGATTAAATAGACGCGGTCAGCTATTGCTAAATATATATATATATATATATATATATATGTGTGTGTTTGTGTGTGTACTATTTGTATATACACTCAAGAGCCCAAACATTATGACCACCTGTCAATAACGAATTGGGTCACCTTTGGCGTGCAACACAGTTTCAACCAGCCTTGGCATGGATGTCACAAGTTCTTGGTAGATGGCCGGAGATAGATTGTACCAGATGTTTAAGCAACGGTCACGCAAATCCGAAATATTGTGAATTGGTGGTCTTTGAACTCTGAGCTGCTGTCCCATGACATCCCAAATGTGTTCTATCGGATTGAGATCCGATGAGTTAGGTGGCCAGGACATTAACTGGAATTCAGCATCATGTTCCTGGAACCACTCCAACACAATTTTAGCCTTGTGACACGGGGCGTTGTCCGGTTGGAACATTCCATTTCCAACTGGAAAAACTGAGGTCATGTAAGGATGTAACTGGTCCACAATGATGTTCAGATACCCTATAGCATTCATGGTCTGCTCTACCACAAACACGGGTCCCACAGACGCTCAAGAGAACGTCCCGCAAAGCATAAAACCGTCACCACCGGCCTATGCATGACCTACTGTACATTGAGGAGCAACTGTTTCCTGGAAAGACAGCGTATCCTGACACGGCCATCGGCGTGATGAATGACAAACCGTGATTCATCTGACCTGGCAACTCTCTCCCACTGATCCATGGACCAGTCGCGATGTTCCCAGGCCCAGGCGCAGTTGGCGATGACTCTTGGTCAGCAAAGGCACCCGAGTGGGACGTTTTCTGCGTAGCCCCATATCCTACAGTGTCCGCTGAACAGTGTGCTCGATATTATTCTACTCGGACCATGCATCTACTCATGCATCTCTACTCATGCATCATGCATTGTATTGGGCTATCAGCTGAGCCACTATCTGGCTCCGGTTTTGCTTCACCATGCGAGACACTCTCCGACGACGTTGTTATTTGATAGCGAGTGGACGTCCAGCACCATGTCATCCACTGCTCGTTTCACCGTTATTCGTCCACTTTGCATAAGTACTAACAACTGTAGATCGCGAACAATCCGCGAGTCATGCAGTTTCGGAAATACTTTTTCCCAGCCTTCGAGCCATTACAATCTGCCCTCTATCAAACTCGCTTAGATCCGCAGCCTTTCACATCACTCACAGAAGTAAGTGAAAGAATGATTCTTCAGACTCTCCAGGAGCAGTGAAATACCACTTTCACCTGATCACGTGCTTTCCACGTCATCCAGGCGAGTTCAATGCAAAATGTAGGGGTGATCATAATGTTTTGGCTCTTGAGTTTATATATATATATATATATATATACTATTCTCTCTTTACCCACCCATTTCAATTAGTATTTCAAGATGTTATATGGATATATATTGTTAATGTAAGTTACTTATAGCTAAGTTCTAGCATTCAGCTTTTGACTGTATTCGAAAACTTATTATAGCATTCGCCTCTTGATTGAAAAAATGACAAGACTTCAATTTCGAAACCGGACATATATTTTTACTTAACACCCTAGTAAGCCTCTTTTGGAGTCTATTTTGAAAATGTCTTATTCGTGGATCTTCATACAACAAAAAAACATGCCTGCCAAATTTAAAAGCTGTGTGTTAAATAATACAATAGACCTCGTGATGAATGACTGAGTGAATTTATGTATATGAGAGTCGTTTTTCTCCTGTATATTAACGGCTAAATGTATCAAACTAATATTTTTTCAGAATTTATTGAAATTGTCATCTTAAATAAACGAAATTAACTCTTTGTAATATCTATATTTAACTTGAATCCTGTTATTCAATATTCATTACTGTTTTAGTTAATAGATAAAAAACACTGAACACGTTTTTAATTATTTTTTATCCATTCGTACAGAATTGCTTTTGAGGCACAAAATCAGCCATGGAAGGACTATTGTATCAAATATGAGTTATATTACAGTTAAATTTGTTAATGTTTAGAACATAACACAAATGAAAAGAAAAAATATTCAGAAGTTCCAAATCACATTGATATTAAAACGGTGTTTAATATGAAAGTACCATGGTCAAAAGGATCTCATGACTATTTTTTGACAGAAAGAAACCCATTTAAACCAAATATTAAAAACATTCTTTTTTATGACTAGGCCATATAATAAAAAAATAAGAACTTATGACTTAAACTTCATAAAAAAAACAATATGTCTTTATTTGTTAACTTAATCGTGTTAATTCATCATTAAACTTGTTCTATGAATCTTGTTTAGAAGAACAAGAAATAAGAAACAACGTTCCTTCTAAGAAATGTCTAAGTTCACTTTTTTTATAATTAAAATATTTTATTTGTTTACATTATTTTTCATGAATGATTCTGAATTATTAATTTCAGAAATAGAACAATTTACGTTTTGAAAACAATTGCTCGTATATCGATTCTAAAAAAAGAATTGATCCTACTTTTGTTAAGTGATTTTATTAAAACAAATATATATTTCTTAAAATAAAAGCAGTTAATCTACAAACCTTTTATTCAATATAAATGAATTTTGAACAACAGAGCGGTCATCTACATTGTTTTAAAAAATAAATGTAAGTTTTGAGTATATTCTTCCCAGTAATAAAATTATCCCACTATATATTTAAATGAAAATGTATGAAATTTGGAGTATTTCTTATAAATCTCAAGCTAAATAAAATAATTTTTAAGTGTTAAGTATTATTTACCCTACTCTCTTTGGCTTTGAAATAATTTTACAAAGTGATAATGGTATTATTAGGAAAAAAATGTACTGAGAATACAGTTTCTACTTTTTTTACATTGAGCAAGGTTTGCAATAACGTATGCACTTATACTATGAATTATCTGAGAATGAATCATAATATTTCGAGAGATATTAGGACTTCCGCATTTACTGGATTTTTTATATTTTGTTCATTCCATTTTTTCGTGACATATGAAGACTTCTCCAAAAAATTATCATGCACAATAAGTAAAAATGTTAAATGCTTAACTCGCACAAAACTTTATATCCTCAAGTGACATAAAGTGATAGTTTGAAGAGACAGGCAATAACTTCAGAACTGCCTTTGTTATTTCATTTGAGTTCGAAATAACGAGGTGCACCGAAAATGCCGTCGTCCTAGAATGACGTTAAAGTGAAAAAGTGTATAACTTTAACTTTTAAAACTCTCCAAATCTTACATTATCGTTTTTTTTTCAAGTGAAAAAAATATGAACATAAAATTTCTTACTATTGGGATTCAAATAAGTTATTTGTAGTATGTCAGAAGTTTAAAACACACTTATTTTTAAATATTAATGTCTAAAAGTTTCGCTGTTTGATCACTGAAGGCTGTATGCGTTTGACAGGTTCAGAAGAATTCGTTCATAAAAAAGAAAGATTAAGACTTCAAATACGAACACGTTCTTTGTTTTATATACGAAAATAAAAAAATTTAAAAAAACGTAAGAATCATAAAAGATCTGTATAGGATAGTGCTTCTCAAACTTCCAATGTTTGCTAGCCAATTTCCCCCCATATATTAACAATTTATTGAATTCAAGAATAATGAAAAACAATAAAAACTTGCAATACAATATCAAATGAAAACCGAAAAATACATAATCTATGTGATGGCTTTTAAAACGTTTTAAATTTGTAAATTAAAATACTTTGAAAACTGTTTTTATATACTGGATTCACACATATTAATATTTTTGGAATACGTGCTCGTTAAATCAGTGAATCCAAAAGTCTTCTGGATGGTCGCAGCAGAAACCACGGTAGCAGGGGGCTAGAGAATATTTCTCTCCCCTCTAGTTCCATGCCTAAACTGTGGAGGTGGAAATAGATGGTGTCACCATCTATCGTGTAGAAGTTTAACCTGTCTCATGCTCTGGAAACTTTCATTCCATCCTCTCGGGAAGGACGCGACAACAACAGCACAATAAAAAATATTTTTATCCTACGTCCGTCTTCGACGTCTCTGCCATTAGTCGATGAGCAGCCCAATGAGATGATGATGAAGCAGGGGAAAAAATTAAAGTTTATTTTCAACAAAAAAAATTTAAAACAATAAATCACTGTTTGAGGTGGTCTCCATTTATTTCACACTGGGGGCACAGAGAGAAACAAGCAGATTCCTTTACTCCAATGCGAAGTAAATACTTCTGAAAATAATTATGTCCAGTAAGTAAATGAAAGCACGCAACTCCAACAGATCGAAGTGGCAGCGGTAGCCAAGTGGTCAAGGTATCGGATCATGGCAGGCATGTCATGAGTTCGAACCCACCACCACTGAAGACTCACCGTATAAGAGAGCGATGCATGTTAAATCTGTCGAGAGATCAAACATCCTCCCGTTGATGGTGTGTGATAGTTAGGAGATGAGATATAAGCTCAGGTGTCGTCCTCGCGCGTCACTTGAACATGGTTCAAAATTATGAGGTCCGTCGCCAAAAGCCCTGGTGTAGCTTAACAGTGCGACGTTAATATTCACTCACTCATCCAACAGATTGGGGCAGGGAACTATATAGGAACTGTACCCCTTTCATTAAGCAAAATATTCCACCTTTTACCTGCAGCTGCTCACCATACACCATACAGGGAGGCTCTGTAAATTTGCAGTTTACTGTAAATTATTATTTTGATGTTAGGCAGAGGCAAAGGAGAGATCCAGCTTTAGCAAACATATCTGCTCTCTCATTTCCAGAAATCTTACAGTGACTGGGAATGCACTGGAGGGCAACGCTTTCTCTAGACTTCCAAAGTTCAAATAACTTCATTCTACAGGAATGAACTATTGCGTTTTCATTATATCTTGAGTTTATTAGAGACAAAATAGCCACTTGAGAATTGATAAAAAAATACAATATTGCTTTCAGAACAGCTTTCCAATTTATCAATCTCAAACTATATATATTGCTGCTATCTCACCATCAAAATTGTCACAATACTTTCCAACGGGATAACTAATGCTGAAAACACTTAGATAGCTCCAGCACCAGCATTTTTAATAGCATCTTCTGCTAAATCACCTGTGTATACATGAGACTATTTGTCAAGAAGATATTTGCAATGTATAGTAGAAAGGGCAGCACTTTTTAAGTCACTTAGTACAGAAAATTGTTTACCAACATTTAAAACCAGATCCAGTTGGCTCCCCAACGTCATTTAGGACATACTAGGGTTAAATTCCTGAGGGTAAACTTGGCAGTGTGTAAGAATATCTTAAGTGTCCTAAAGATCATGAACAGTTGGAAGGAAAGACTTATGGGTTTTTAATCTCTTATTGTGGGTTAAGGAAATTGTACTTAGGAAATTGTACAATAACTTAGGAAATTGTTTCTTCTTCTCAATATCTTTTCAACCAGGTTTAGGACACTTCTTTGACTCGTTTAACTCAAAGTTCCAAATTAGTCTGGAGTTCCATTGCAGTTATAGGGGCTGATTTGGCCCCACTCGAGATTTAACGCAACGTGCTGTTTTGGAAAACATTAAGGCTATTTTTAACAGAATCGGAGGCAGTTATTAAAGTCTCATTTCTATATTAAACAACAGGTCGGACATAACACTTATAGGCAGTACACAAAACATCTTGATTTGAGTTTCAAATGACACCAGCTATATGCTTTAGCAGCTTAGATCTTGAGTAAACTCTATCAACAGTTGAATCAATATGTTTCTTCCATGTTAATTTATCGTCTAAAAGAATGCTTAAATAAACAGTGACAATTGTCCGAGATAGGACTTTTTTTTATCAAAATGAAGTTGGATGGCATGGTGTTAAGTAATGAGAGAAAACAATTGAAAGGTGGTCTTATCCGTATCAATGGACATATTGTTCTCATAGACCATATTAAAGAGCGTGTAAAGCCCGCTGAAGCACACTTTCCAAGACAGATGTCAGATTATGTAGCACTCATCACCATGTCATCAGCAAACAATAAAATATATTTACCTGTAACAAATTTAAGAATAAGATCTATCAAATAATTAATCATGAGATTAAAAAGAATTCGGCTCAGTACTGCTACCTGAGGCAAACCCTATCTGGTTTGCTACAGCCAGACAAAGTGTGGCCATACATAACACTAATAAATATTTGGTCAAAAAAACTCTTAATCCATTTATATAGGTTGCCAGAAATGCCCCAGGAAAACCAGTCTTTTAAGCAATCCAGCTCTCTTAACTCTATCGAATGCATTCTCAAAGTCCACAAACAAAAGAAACGGGCATTTTGGTTCATCTGAAAGCCATCTTTTATCTCTTGAGATAAAGCGGATAGTTTGTTCAGAGGTACACCTATGCCACTGAAAACCAGCTTGCCTATAAGAAATTATTCCAATTTAGTCAAGCACGTACAGTAACCTATTAGGAATTATTCTTTCAGTTAATTTACACATTATATTTGTAAGAGAGATCGGACGGTAGATGTCCATATTTTTGGCAGGTTTGTTAGGTTGGAGAATTGGAACGATTATAGCTATTGTCCAAGCACTTGGCAAGCCATTTTTCCACGTCTGGTTAATAAATGCCAACGAAATCATTTTAGCAGAGTCTCGCAGATTTTTAAGAAACTCGGGTAAGATTCCATCAGGGCCTGCATTCTATCCCTTCACCAAGGTATTAATACAGTGCTTTTGAAACTGTAGGACACGCCCCTATATTTTGGCGTGATTACACTGCAAGGGGGGCACGAGCATATCAAAAATTTAAGAAAAAATGATTTAAAAATTACAAATTTAATAAAAGGAAGTATCACAGTACTGCACAATGTATTTGAAAATTAAACTAACAATACTAAATTTTGAACAATTTTAAAAATTACTAGAGATTCTCATAGGCTTGTCATATACAGAATTTAATAATTATCTTCCTAATTTGTACAGTTTATGATTAAAATTGTATTGTAGCATTAACGTCAAAAGTGTATTATTATTGCACTCAATATATTTTTATTGTGTGAAGGGAAACGTGATAAAAATTATGATTCCAAGCATTGAAATTTTGAGAAGCACTATACGAAAACCATTTCTTAACTCTTCTAAATTGAAGTCATCATTAAAAAGTTGTTGAAAATCTGATGAATTATTGTTCTTTGTGGTTTCAGATCCCTTTTTAATATTTTAATATTAGGTCTGAAGTGTCTTACACTTTCATAATACCACCACAGGGCACTTGATATCCCTTTCAGACCCAACCCGCACAATCGTGCGGGTTAGACATTCTTATGCATTTTTGCTTCTGGAATAGTCGTATGTAAAACAAATCCCGAATCCAACAATTGCGCGTGTTTGCAGAAAGTGTGAATTACCACTTTTGATCAACAGATGGTGGTTGTAGTTCATGTTTTCTTTCAGCTGGCAAATGTAGCTTTGTTTTCAAATACACGAAAACATGTCTTCTTTTTATCTGTCGCAAAAATGTAATTATCAATATATTTATAACTGTTTGGATACAAATTTTTGTACTAATGTTTAAATAATTGTAAAATAGAAATTTGTTAATTGTACTCTATTAATGTTTCTTGTAGGATTCGGGATTTTATTACACGCTCGATCGGGAGGGTTGGGCGTTACTTGAGTCGATACAACTATAAAGGTAAGTGTTGCTATATGAGTTTTCTTTTCTTTTTCAATAATGTTGATAGAAGCCTAAATAAAAACGAAATACATGGTTATATAATTAAAACCATATTTCTTTGGGATTGCCATGGACGTCCCTTTTTTCTTTCTCTGGCTTTTTTTTGCAATTAATTTTCTCTTTCACACATTTGATGAGAGGTGTGGCATTTTCATCCTTTACAAAGATATCTGCATCTATATCTCTCCCTCCACCCGAAAAAAAATCTAGGTTTTACGGTGGAATTTAGGATGTGGTTTAAATATTTTTTTTTAAATAATAAAATTTTCTAATAAATTTTATTATTTTTCATTGAATACTGTAATAAGTTTTAACCGAAAACTTTTTCAAGTGTCTAAAAGGGGAAGAAGTCTCACAGAAGAAGAAATTTTGCAATTGATGAAAAATCAGATTGAACTTAGATCAGAACATAGATCTTACAGAACATAGAACTTAGATCTTTCGGATAGTGACAATACTGCGCTGCGAACAAAACATATGTCACGTATATTCAGCCTTTCATTTCATTGTTTTAGCTGTTACAAATTCTTGGTTTCTGTGCTAACAAGATGCAATATGAAATAAAATTCCTCCAAAAATCAAAATGGATCGCTCAGAATTTAAGTTAAGAGATAGTTGAAGCGTTAACAGCTAACAAAAGTATTTTAACTGATGATGAAGATAACAATGTTGTGTACGTGTGTGATTCCACTCGCAAAAAATAGAAGTCTTATGATCCACCTGCTATACATAAAATGCCTTGTATCCTGGCCATTTCAGGATAAAAAGGCTTGACAAGTATAGCCGTTTTCGATGTGTTGGTGACATTTCAAGGCTTCGAAAGTGCAGATTTGAAAAACATGAAAGCAGTTACAAAACATGTTGTGAAAAATGCAATGTATATTTAAGCATATATAAAACGAAAACATGATTTGAAGTTTTCCACAGGAAATAATGAGTCATTAAAATAATTAATTTTACATCAATAATTTCCTTATTTGAAACAATTTAAGTTGAATTAAGTGTGTTTCCCAATCAAATTAGAGCCAAAAAATGTAAAAATTCACTAATAAAGGAAATTTTCAAATAAGGAAATTTCAAATAAACTTCGGATAATCCGATAAGGTTTCTTTAGCCATACATGCTTTCTTTAAAAAAATATTGAACCTTTTCGAATACAGTTATAGCTATTTACATATAAATGTTTAAAATTTATTCGTATGATGAAGTATACTTTAAGAGTTAAAGTCATGTAATTATATTCACTGTTGCACAGGAGAAGCCTTTACATTCAAAATGTGAAATGTAGTTTAGATAAAGTTTCAACACTCTTATCTTTTACCAAAGATCCTTTTAAAACTGTTCCTCTACGAAAAATACAGAAACATTAGTTTATTAAATTGCTATAAATTATCTACCTTCCTCGAAATAACACCAAATGGAAAATAGGCTTTAATCACAACGTATGTCACTTTCTAAGTTGCATTTTTATGCTCATTTAAAAAAAAAGCAATTGCCATTTGGATATTTAAATTTAAAAGATAATAATGTAAAACTAATTTAAATATATCTAAAAATTAATTAAAAAAACAAATTTTGTAATTAAAATTAAAAAATAAAAATCAATTGTTACAAAAATAAAATAATTTTGTAACATAGTTTTTGGTAGAAATTCGAGGATAAATTTGAATTCGATATGGTATTTGATAAAAAAGCAAATATTTGTAACTGCAGTTAATACAATGAAAAACATTTTGTGATTCATATTTTTTCATTAGAACTAAGGTACATATATATGAAGGAATTTATTTCAATATTTTTAAATCATGCCTTACTTTTAATTATTATTTATATGAACTTTTTAATTATGGATTTAAAAAAGTCGTCAAAATACCTTAAACTGCATTTATTATTTATAATGACATTCATTCGCTAAATACGCTCTGAAATTGCTGCTAATATGTTAAATATATTTCCATGGAAATAACTTTTTTCTCACTATGAAAGAACAGTTAATTACTGATAATGAAACAAAATTTCATGATACAAAATAGTATATAATAAGAATAGATAGAAAGGTGTCAACAAAATTATTTTAATTAGTATTTAAATTCTCTTTTAAATTGTTATATACCTATTTTTAAAAAAATGACTTTTCGTTGCATTCCTCATACTTTATTATGTCAATATAGATTTCTATAATGTTAAGTAAAACTAAATGACACGCCAATTCTTAATAATACTTCAAATAAAATATTAACTATATAAACAAATTTCATTTATCTTGTACCTTTTCTATTTCACCAAAAGATTTACCCGACGTAAATTATTTAGGATAAGCAAATAAAAAAAAAGTGACGTTTTTTTCTCTGCGAACTTTTCGTAGAGCTGAAACTACAACCAACACTACACGTCAAGTTCTTTAAGAATATATTTGCTGAAAAGATTAATCTTCTTGCATAATAGATGATCAATTTCTTAGGAAAATTATATTGTTTTAAAGTAGCTTATTGCGTTAAAAGATAACTTGTTTTACTTAGAATTACATGATGACCATTTATTTGGGCTTTAAAGTCTGTGAAAAGTGTCATTTGTAATTCGTTTCATTACCGAAGCAGTACGTTTTGGTGCTTATATGTTAAAATAAGGATAAATCGCAGGGTAAATATTACAGATTATTGACCTTTTCTGACTTTAAAATATTTCAAAAGTAACAATTAATGTAATTTATATTAATGTAAATGTTTTCGGAGAAACACCTAAATAAAATATTTCAGAAAAATATAAATTAACTATGAAAATTTTGAAAATGAGATAAAAATTTATAATTCCAATCGCATTTAATTTTTATACGTTTTAAATGAATTGTTGGAATAAATATACACAATTATAATTTCAAGAAGTTTTTTAAAGAAAATTATATTTTTATATTTGATTAAAAGTTTTAAGAGCTTGTTTATGTGGTAAATAAAGACATAAGCGCTAAATAAAATTCCGGTATGTTTGCAGTGAATTAATTAACTATCAAACCGTTAATGAATTAATATGTTTCTAAAGAAGAGGCCATGATAACTAGTAGTCAAGTTAAATTTTTCAAATCCCAAATTACTCCTGTTGATGTGGGGTGGTTCTTTTTGAGAGGGGGAGAGGTGCCAGAGCTTAGGTGTCGACCCTGTCACTTTACCATAGTTCAAAATTACGTTTCAAAAAATGGTTTTACTGGTTCAAAAAATATATTTACGTCAGTGATTCTCAAACTTTAATATTTGCGAACCATATTCAATCATTATTTTCATCGCGCCCCCCCATACAATAACAATGTATTGAATTCTATAATAATATATTTTGACGCTAAATCTACAATACGACTTTAACCTCTTAAGTGCCACCAGCGTATATAAACGTCTCGCACTCAGCCAGTGGGTTAATTGCCCTGGACGTATATATACGTCTTTCCGAAGTATGATCTTTTCTGTGTTCTGCTATCCATAAAACTATTACGACAGCTTTGGAGAGCAACAAAAGGACCTTGTCAGGGCTTACGACAGATTTACTTATTTCAAAGGATTTACTTATTAATTCCTTTTCTACTCCCCCCCCCTCCTCTCATACACCACATGCACTCATCTACGTGTTAGAAAACGGTGGGATTGAGGAGCGAATCACGTATTTTTTATTTGGCATTAAACGGTTTAATTATAAGCCGTACAAATTATCAAGATAAGTGTTAATTTTTGTATATAATTTTGTATATGTGGCAAGAGCTTGGGGTCACTGGTAATTATTAAACTTGTTCTTAAGTTACAATTAGTAGTTAACTTAGTATTCTTAACTTAGTATTGTTAAGTTAATTATAAAATACACTATGCAGTACTGATATAGTTATAAGTGTATTATATCATTGTAAATATGTATTTTATTTGATATTATGTCAGAATATATTTTATTTGCTTAATTTCAGTAAATTAATGGTTTCCTAAAATAATCTTTTGTTTTCGACTTCCCAATATACTCCCCCTCGTAGATTTATCACGCCCCCTAAGGGGTGCACCCCACAGTTTGGGAAACGTTGATTTACATATTTGTTTTACACGGTGTATTGGAAAGAGGGATGCTAAATGTTTAGTTTATTTAGCAAAAATATACTTAGTACTAAATTGCCATACTAAAATTATTTTATAGTTTTAAAATTATGAATTATAATACAAATTACTCAGCTTTACTATGGCTTAAAATGTTTGCAATAATGTGTAATCAAAAACTGTGTATGCATGTGTGTGTGTGTCAACGGTAATTTAGTAAATTAAATATTTGAAACATCTAATGTATTTCCCTTATTTCGAATACTAAACAGCTTTAAAATTTTTTTTTTAATACGTGGACTGATTTATTCTATTTCTCAACAAATTAATTCGAAGAAAACATTTTGACAGGTTACATTGTCCTAAATTATACTTTCAGTTGGTATTCTAGATAATAATTTAAAGTATTTTAAAGGTAATATTTCCAGACGAACAAAAGAATTGTTTCTCAAAGTTTGGGGAAACAAATTTGATTAAAATTAATTTTAAAACAGAGTAGTTTTAATTACAAAGTGCGAAGTTTCAATGACGTAATTTATTAGACACATGGACTTCTGCAGATGGAAATCGATGTTTACAATCAGAGTGTATGAAAACAAACTGTTGATAAACCAGTTGTTCAGTGTTCTGAATAAGCACTAATACGTGTGAATAGAATTTCTGATTTTAACTAACGCGCTTTTAGCCTCACTAATTTTATTTACTTAAATATATGTGCCCTTTCAAACTCGGAAATACATTTTATTTAAGCTTAAACAAATGGCACTGAGATAAAATTAATTAAATAAGTTAACTTTAAAAGTTTGAAATGGTGAAGTTACTTTGTTAAACAAATGTAACTAAAATAGAGAGAATTTCGATAAATAGTGAGTATATGCTCGTGTTATTAAGTACTTTTTTAAACTTTTAATGTTTTAAATTTAAAATGAAATGTTTAAAGTTCGTGTGATTATGATCTGAATGGCAAGTCATTAAAACCAATCTATATTTTCTTTTAAAAAATTCCTATAAAAATATTTTTTCTGAGAATTTAGCAAATTAAAATAGATTTTTTAAATTAATATTTAATAAAGATAAAGTTGATAAAAAATATGAGAAATGATGTAGGAAAATTAAATATCCTGCACAGCATAGAAAGGCAAATTTTTAAAAAAACTGCTAACCAAGAACAACAAAAAAATATACTGGGAGACCTAAGCGTCCGTTAACATTTGAAAATTCAATAATTCATGGAATAATGTAGAGAAAGAAGTAAAAACTGACATGCTTGAATTGAGATGGGGTTTTATTAAAACAAAAAAGAAAAAAAATGCACTACAGATGGTGCTTTATATAACAAAAGTAAGAATGCGTGTAACTATTGATTTTTAGCAAGGAAACAAAGCGATGCTGTTCATAATAAAATGCTCAGCATATCTCGGCCTTCATTCATCAACAATAATAGTAGTTCAGGGACAATGTTAAGAATACCATATAGGTAGGTTTGGTAAGAAATAGCCGTGGGATGCTGTTCTTTAATGTACCCAATGAGGTCAGACCAACACGTTAAACTTGCGACTTTAGATAATCCCACAACCAATAATCACATGGATTGAGGTCTGGGAACCTTGGAGGTCAATCATGTAGGAAACAACGGCTCAGGGTGCGATCTTTACCAAATGATATGTACAATAGATCTTGCACACTCTTCTTATAACGATGGGATTGTAAGGCTGTAGTGATAGATTTTTCATTTTCATAGTACGGCTTTACTAATACTGCCTTTTCTGGTGAAATCAATATACTAAATTTGCTAATGCAGCTCTTTCCTCTTTCAGTACAGCTCACTTTATACGCGATTTACAAGGGGTGTCACTGATGTTCTGCTGTCCAGTGCCACATTTTGGCCTTTTTTTTTGCTTTTAATTAATCTTTATGTCATTTCAAGCAGATGATGTATCAATTTTTACCTTTCTGCCTAGATTGCTCCGTGAATTATTTATTATTCAAATTTTATCGGGCTGGTATAAAAAAGAGCAATTGATCAAAATAGAGAACTATTATGTTTTCTAACGTTATCTTTGACTTAAAGAAGTGAAGTAGGGTTTAACAATTTTCAATTGTAATGAGTTTAATTTTAAAATATCTTTCTTTAAATTATTTGTAACTAATATATAGCCATCACAATGTGAAAAAATAATAACAGTTCTGACTACGTATTTTAATGCCTTTTTAAGCCAATTTGTTAGTAATTTGTAGCATTTATCGTAATTCATATGAAATACATGATAAGAGTGTTTTAGTAAAAATAAGAAAATTAAGCCTTCATAAAAATAAAAATAAATGCTCAAAATATTTTATTTTCAATGCGCTTTGTTCCGCATTGTACTTGTAAGCTGCTTCCATTGATTATATTTACACCATTATATTATCCATTTGTCAATTTCAATTTGAAATGATGGTAATGTCAAAGCCACAGGTGTTTCTAATAAATTATTTCTTCCGAATATATTCCACGACAGCATCTGGTTTATCTCATTTGAATTGTTCTGCTTTATACCATGTTCTATGAATTGTTAACGTTACAGCTGAAAGCTTTTAAGATTACATTAGTCTGTTTGTTCACGCTTCAAAGGATGTATCGTTGAAACATTTCTGTAAAGTATGTAGCTGTGCTATTGATTACACGCAGTAGGGCACTACTTTAACAAAGTTTGAAGTACTTTCACATTGGCACATTGATCGATACGTACCCTTTACTATAGAATTTGACTGATTTATTGGTTGGTTTAAGGGATGTAATGCAGCGTAGCCTATTATATCTTCTTACAGAAATCTTTTAAGTTAATAGATATCAAAACGTGTTTCATCTTCTGTTATAACGATCTATATATTGATTTATTTGCCATTGCTTTATTCAATGTATCTCTGAAAGTTATGGTGTATAGAGTATCAATTTTAGGAATATGCCACATATTATTTGGATGACATGTGTATCTTCTGCTTTTTAACAAGATATGAGTGTACTGTAGCCTTAGAGCGATGGTTATTTTGCTGAAAATTCGAATGCTTAGAATTTCTTCTCTTGTGCTCTTTGCTTATTTATAAACAACATAATTAGTCGGAATATTTCCCGAAAATTCAAAATATTTGATGGAACAGAAAAATTATAATTTTTTTCCTAATTTTTGTTTGATTTATATTATTATGGATGCCTTTTGAAGCAATCTAGTCGACGCATAGTTAAATTTTCGTTATCAAGTGTGCGAGTTTATCCACCTGATAATTCGAAAATTTTTTGAGTGTCCAGGAACGCAACGTAGAATCAATCTATAAGTTACACCGTAAAATTTGAGATATTTTTTTAAAAACAAGTCAGTTTTGGCTTTTGCAAGTGTCCCACGACCTTTGCAAGTGTCAACAGAAAGTGATGTGAGTCTGGTTCTGGTCATATGAAGAATTTGGTGTACGAGACGCCAGTTCCTTCAGTTGAATATATCATCACACGAATATCTGCAACTGCCTGGAGGATATGTGACGTGTCAAGAATCTTGAAAAACGTAAGGAATTCCATTCTACGCCACTGTCAGGCTGTTGGGAACGAGATTAAATGTAAAGTTTAACTGCCCTTTTTTGGAAACTGTAGAAAAAGTAATGGAAAAAACCTCTGTCAATAAAGATCAATTCAGTCTAATTTAATACTTGCAAACTGTAACTGTAATATCTGGTGCCGAACATACTCGGGTGAGTCATATTTTATTTGTTTTATTACTTTATTAGTTATGAACCCGAATTACGAGGAGTACAACAGAAAAACTTTCTACTCTGAAACGCAAGCGAACAACGCTTCGCGCCGTCATTACGAAGCTGTCGACAAAATTAAATGATCCGAAAAATACACAAGCCGATATAGAATTTAACTGAACGCTTACAAATCAAACTTAACGAATTAACCTTGGCTGATGATGAAATACATGATTTTTTAAATGATCAGGAATATAGCAAAGACATCATAGAATGCGAAAAATACTCAGAAAATGCCCATTTACGATTGTTTAATTCTAAAAAGAAAGATAATACAAGCGCGGCCATTTTGCCTTGTAGCAAAATTGGCAGCTCGCCAACATCAGACAGAATACATTACGCTTCACCGCCAAAATGTTACGGTAAAGTTATCTATAGTAAATATAAATACTTTTTATGGCGGAATTGAAGAATTTCACAGTTTTTGGGAGCGTTTTGAAAATTGTATTGACAAAAATGAAAGTTTATCGCTGATTGACAAACATGTGTTTTTATGGGGTTATTTGGATGCAGAAGCAAAAAGATTAGTTGATGGGATTAGTATAACCGCAGATACGTACACAATGACAAAAGAGATATTAAAATCAAAATATGGCAATAAAGACAAAATAATACAGGCTCATCTTGATTACTTGGAAAATTTAGCACTTATCAAAGATCTATCTCCCTCAGTATTAAATGAGTTGTATATTGATTGTAATAGAAGATTACAAGCTTTGGATGCTTTAGGCGAAAAAACACAATCATACGGAAGAATTTTGGCTCCGAAAATACTTCGCGCTTTTCCGCATGAAATCTGTTGTAATTGTGTTGTATACGCTAAACGTGAAAATTTGGCTGAAAGTGACATAGCAAAATTAATGAAATTTTTATCAGAAATGGTCGAAGAAACAATAACGGCAAATAATATTAAAGGTTCATTGGTTCCAAGCTATCCTATAAAATCCTCCTTAGAAAATTTTAATGTGCATTCCAGACCAATTTAGTAAGGATAAAAAAATTCACCTTTTTGCCCTTTTTGTGAAACTTCTGGACATTGATCTCAACAATGCAACTCTGTTACGGACATAGACGCACGTATACAAAAATTAAAAGCTACCATCAGATGTTTTTTATGCACTAATCGGGGTCACGTACCAAAGAATTGTTTTCGCAAAGAGAAATACTGCTGCTCCAAATGTAGGAAAAAACACCATGTTTCGATATGCAAAACTCCAACTAATGAGCAGTCTGCGATTACATCTACAAACAAAATTGATACATCCACTTACAATTTTGTTCATTTACAAACAGCACGAGTTTTCATAACTGGGTCAAATGGAATTACAAAATTGACACGTTGTCTTTTGGATGGTGGAAGTCAATCTAGCTTCATTTCTTCTGATCTTGTGGACACGTTAAATCTTCCCGTCATTTCAACTGGACCCTTAGACCTTCAAGCGTTTGAATCTCCAACTAGTTTTAGCCATAAGCGACTCCAAGTTCAATTTCAATTATCTAGCATCTGGGATAAATCTAAAGTCAACGTTATTGCATTCGAAAGGTCCAACAGGTATGCATCACACCCGTCTTCCCCAACTGATGTTTCACGCTTTGCGAAAAGCAAGCGAATAAGTCTTGCCGCCCTAAATTTAACTGCCTTTTTTTGGCAACTGTAGAAAAAGTAATGGGAAAACCTCTGTCAATAAAGATCAATTCAGTCTAATTTAATACTTACAAATTGTAATACAGACCTACCAGTCGACTTCTGGTCATGGTATTTATTACCTGTCTTAGTAAAACCTTTCAATAAAATGTTTTCTATCCCGTAAATGTAATGCTTTTTCTGTTCTTTTTCACTGTTTCTTTGTAACATAGGTCGCAAATTTTTGCATTTGCACAACCCATTATTATTATGCGATTCCGAGTCGTTTCTGTATCTCCTACACACCCTACAACTTTGTTGAAGTTTTACCGGTATAAATTTTGCATATCCGCTTATTTTTTACTGACAATATCGGTATCAAAGCTAACATTAAATGGAAAATATGAGCATAATTAATTTAATTCCAGGAGTATTTATGATTCACTTTACTGTTTTTTGTTGCCCACCACATTGAGTCAGAATTACCATTTAGGTAACTTTTGGAATTCTTTCGGAATTTAGAAACCATTTGAAAACAAAGATTGATATTAACTGTTCACAGTGGTAATAATTTAGTGTAGAATTTTTAAAAACGATTGTTATTTCTATTTTAATGCTGTTATTGAAAGAACGTATTATATATATATATATATATATATATAAATATTATGAACAACATCAGTGTGTCTGTCCGAGAGAAAAGCAAAAATATTTTAGAAAAATAAGGAAAAATTAAATCATTTGAATATCATTACAAATTCAAGAGTCAATTGTAGAGAAAGCCGCCCATCCGGTATAGTGGTTAGCGACGCTGACTGCGGTACTGTAGGGACTGGGTTCGAATCCCGAGAAGGCATGGATGTTTGTGTTGTAATCTTTCCCCTTTGTGTTGTAAGCCCCCGTGTTATACATAGTGTGGTGCACGGGGTTTCTAAATGTTCTTAATAAAAAAAAATTGTAGAGATATTCATTAAATAAGGTTTTAAGAAGTTTATTTATATGTGATACTCTATTACTATTACCACTACTACTAACAATAATAATATGTAGAATTTTGTTGTCCCTGACAAATATAAACTGATCATATTTTGAAATTCCTTGATTCTTGGTATTTATTTTCGCAGTTATTTTTAGAACAGCAATACATCTAACTTTGTATATATTACTAATTATATATATTTTCAGCTTCTTTTTAGTGCTCATTTAATGATCTTTGAAATTCCTTTATCGCATTCGAACATCTAAAGCAGTCTTTAACACATGATCTAATACAAAACTTCATTTGAAGCTACCAAAGGAACAATTAGTTTTATTCAACGTGGCAGACATCTTAATCATTCTGCTAATTTTTATCTTGAAATTGGAGACGATACAAAGTTTTCTTATTTATCGGGAGACGCAACTAATTAACTTCTCTTGCGAGATTAACCCCCACGCGAAAGAGAATTACTATGAGACACAAGTAATTTCCGAGATTTCACAAATTGAAGTAGGTATTTAGGTCACATTATCTTCAATTACAGTAAAACCAAGCTTCGTAACATGTGTATCGTATTAATGTATAAAAACATGCTTCTATTAATTAAATAAAATTCTATTTCTAATGATTTAAAAACAATTCTTGCCGAATGAATAAAATTAATGTTGAGCTCTTCAATTAAAATGAGAATCTAATTATATATTTTCCTCGACCACCTTCTGCTTAGAACCAAGTTTGTGTTTGGAAACTGGAATAGTTAGTAGAACATGGGTGTTTAGCAATGTCAAAGATCATATTTGGTCTCTCAACGTCAGTTTTCTCTAAATTTTATGTGTCAAAATTACTTTTTCCAAACTACAAGATATTTGCTTTATAAATGTAGTTTAATTTGAAATTTTGCCCCAAAACATGCAAAAATGAATTTATAAGTTACTAAAAATATAAATATATTTTTTGTTCCTTAAAATGAACAGAAAGTATTAAAAAATGAATTCCTTAAACAAATTTAATATTAGGCGCAGTTTATCTCTATTCCAACTCATCTGTCTGTATTGTATTAAAAAGAACAACTTCGTCGAAGATAATCATTCAAAAGTTAGTGCACATTTAATATACAGCGGTACTTCTCAAACTTTCAATATTTATGACCCAATTTTCAATCATAATTTTTCTCGCGCCACGTCTCCATACAATAACAATGTATTGAATTCAATAACACTATGTTTTGACTCTAAAGCTACAATACGACTTTAACCTCTGAAGTCCTACCAGTGTATATAAACTTCTCGGTAAGCCAATGCATTAATTGGCTCTGACGTATATATGTCTTTCTGAAGTATGATATTTTCTGTGTACTCCTATCCATAACATTATTCCGAAAGTTTTGGAATGCATTAAAAATACCTTGACATTGTTTGCGAAGAATTTACTTATTTCATACGATTTGCTTTTTTATTCCTTTTACCCCTGCAATACATCTCATACGCGCCCCTACATGGGAAACGGTGGCATTGGGGAGTGAATCGCATAACTTTTGTTATTTGCAGTTAAGGGATTAATTACAAAACGGTACAAATTATCAAGATAAGCATTACTTTTTGTATATAATTTTATATATGACAAGTCCATGGGGTAATTATTAAACTTGCTATTAACTTTTTATCATTAAATTAGTTATAAAAATACATTACGCAGCACTGATAAATTTTTAAGTGTATTATAATAGTGTAAATGTGTATTTTATTTTTTTATTATGTCAGGTTGTATTTTGTTTGTTTATTTTCAGTAAATTAATAATTTTTTAAAATAATTTTTTGTTTGTGACTTTTTAATATGCTCGCGCCCCTCTGGTAGAGTTAACACCCCCTTAGGGGGTTGCGCCCTATAGTTTGAGGAACAGCACTGAAATACAGCACAAAAAAATGAATGGAATTGAAGTTTTAGTCATTGAAACATATTATCTTCTTGAGACAAAATGTGGAGTTTTTGAGCAAGATTATGAGTATTAAGTGAAGTTGTCACTCTGCTGTCAACCCATTTTCATTTTCAAGATGATGTATAAAATATAAATAAAATGTTCATTGTTCACATGAAGTCAAACACAGCTAATGGAATATTAGAACAAAAGTAGCTTTTTAATGTTGACATTACTTTGTTTTATGTTTTTCAAAAGACAAAATAAAATAAAACTGAATTGCTAAGCCTTTTAATGCTTCGTTACGAAAAATGAAAGAAAAATTTTTCATCTTCGATAAACTCAATAGTAACACTTATTTAACCACCAAGTAAGTAAATATTTTAAAACTTAAAAATTCCTAATTTAAAGACAAATAAAACTTTGAAGTTTTTATTTTTTAATCTTAGGGTAAAAAAGGCTAAATTTTCAATATCAATAGGATAGTAAATAAGCAAACACATCAGTAAAATGAATTAATTTTCATAATCTTACTACATTTTTCTTAACTTAAGTTTTAATAGCTTATTAATGCCTTCACATAAAAGCAAACAATAAGTTTACTGTTTTCTTCACTTTATTAGATTGCAGGTGATTAAATTGTAAAAAAAAATATACTGGATTAATTGAATTTTTAAAATTGCATGAATATCTGTTGAGCAAAATGGGGGATTAGAGTAGCTTACGATAGAATTATTAATGGAGTTTCGTTTTAATACGGCTTATATACAAAAGATACGGCTCTTTACTGAAGCATAGTAAAGTATATGTTACTTTTTGTGAAGAAATAATCTCATTTTGACTTTAAAAAAATATCACAATTTTTTTTTCTTTCATAAAATTTGAAAAATAGAAAAAAAATGAGAATTAATTATGTGTTTTTTCTATTTTAAATCTAAATTTCCTGCTACTTCAATATTAAAATTTTTTTACTAAGGGTAGTTACATTTTACTGGCAGAGACATTGCGACCTTTTGCATTGTACTACACTGCATTTGGGTTAAAATAATCAGAAACTACAGTTCTTCTTAAACACTTTTTTGTTATAATTATTATTACAGCATACTATCTTATTATTTTCGCCATCTTAATATGTAGTAAATTACTCATATGATTTTAACGAATTGTAGTATTTTTTGTTACTGACATATCCGAAATCAATGCCATCATTTTCATAAAATTTCTAAGAATTAATATTTTTAAAAAAAATCCATTTCATAATTTTGCCTGAAATTTTTAACATTAATCAATTTAATGGCAATAACTCTATAAGTTATATCAGCTAATTAAATATAGAGATATATGAGTTATTTAAGAGAAAAGAATAAATCTTGATTTAAAAATAACTACTTCAATAATCAAACGATTCACCTGAAGGTATTTTAATTAATCAAAAATATAAAACCACATACTTTAATTAGTAGAATTACTTAGAAAAGTATTTAAAATAGCTCATTTTACAGAAAAAAAATTAGACAAGCATTGCTAGCCTTTATAAAAAAGATCAAGTATAGACATTCATTTGAAGTAAAACATTTAGTTATTAGAAATATTATTGTAAATGCGTTTTGCTTTAATTGCGCGATCAATGATTAATAAATTAAAAACAATTTATAAGTGGGAACGTTGTATGTGTATTAAGCAAATTATTGCATCAAAAATAAGTGATGGGATTCCATTGAGTGGATCGTCTGTTAATAAAAAGAAAATTATTGAAATTTTATTTTCTGAACATATAACACAGTGTTTCTCAAACTTTCAATGATTGCGACCCAATTTACAATAACAATTTTCATCGCGCCCCCCTCCAAATAATAATAATATATCGAATTCATTAATAATTCACATTGACACTAGAGCTACAATACAACCTATATTATAAATCATACAAATTATAAAGATAAGTATTAAACTTTTTACATGACAGGTCCATGGGGTCACAAGAAATTATTAAGTTTATGTTCTTAACTTAGTATTGCTAAATTAATTAGCAAATACATTGTTCAGGACTGATACATTTATACATATAAATGGAACTTTTGTTAAGGCAGAATTTATTTTGTTTTGCTTTCTTTCAGTAAATCAATAATTTTTTAAAGATTTTTTTATTTTCGAATTTTTGATATGCTTGCGCCCCTTTTGCAAAGCTATCACGCCCCCCCCCAGGGGCGCTCCCCACAGTTTGAGAAACGCTGATATAACCGAATCATATGGCTATGACTATATTGTCAATAAATCGCTATTATTTAGTCTTGGATTTATCGGTCACTGAAACCTAACAAATGAAAGAATTTAAATGCACCTTAAATTTCTGTCTTTTCCAAACTGCAGATAATTTCAATATTAGGCTTCTGCAATTAAATATATCAGCATTAATCGCTGCAATTTGAAACATGAGGAACCATTAATATACATGATAAACTTTATCAAGATTTTTCCGTTATTTGTTATTAATTAAAACTTTATAATACTTCTGCAGGACAAAAAGGAAAAAATAGGATATATGCTCTCTCTCAGGGCTCCAAATTACGAAATGCTCGAGGGAAAGGCAAGTTAAGAATAATGTAGTATAAGTAATGTGTATATATAACATAAAATAATTGCTGTTTATATATATATGTATATATAACTTTTATTGCAAGTAAAGTAATGTATTTTACATAATTTAAAAAATGGGAATTAGATAGGCCCTAATTTAATTAGCATCCGTAGGGTACCACAGTACAGCAACGCGTCGGACTGACCCCTGACCGAAACATTTGCTCATGCACCTCAGGGCCCAAGATCCCGTATACTGAGTTCGGCACAGTAGGCCTTGACCCTCATGGGATGTTGCACCACAGAGTTAAATTATTTTAAAGCAAATACTATTGAAAGTTATATGTAAACGATACTTTGTCTTTTTTAGTGAACATTTTTCAAATGAAATACAAATTCTCTTTTCTTAATATTTAATTTTTTTTTCAGTATATTTATTTAAATTAACAAAATGTTTGCAAGATTTTCCTCAGACATACTATATCTTTATACGGTAAGGATGTTAAAAAGGTGTTTCTTTTTACAATTAAGGTTTGTTAAATTTTTTTATAGAAATGTTGCTTTCCATTTTATAATTGATCATTGTTTTGTCATCGGACTCCCTTAAATCTAAAATTTCTCAACTACATAAATAATTTTTGCGAATTGTTTTGTGAATCAAATATTATGAGTATCATTCTCAATATTTATTAATTTAAACCGGTTTTTTATAATTGAAAATGTCTGATAATCTATTCTTAAGTAAAACATATGCGTAGAGTTAGTTGGTTCTTTGTCTTAACAGGGGCGGCTCTAGGGTCAGACAATCCGGACCTATGTCCGGGGCGGCAAATTTTAGGGGCGGCATTTAGACCGAATTAGAAAAATACTTTTTATTTTTTACACAAAAATTTGTATGAAAATATTTTCTAAAATATTATTATTTATACATTGGAAACCTAGATATTTTAGATTATTAATGTATGTATAAATTAAGAAGTGTGTGTTATAAATAAAATCACATAAGTGAATTACGATTTTAAATCAAAGGATTACTCAGTTAAAAGGAAAATAGGATATTTTAATAACAACGAAATTATTTTGTGTATATGTATCTATAGTTATAGTTAAGAGAATATGGATTGTAAAATATTATTTTTGGATTAAATTGAAATACTGACACGAAAATTATTTCGTAAGGGAACTTCCACTTCCAGATTGCACAGCTTTTGTTACGGTTCCCAAAATTTATTAAAAAAAATTGTGTTTCATTTGCCTTGTTAATTGTAAATTTTAGAATGTTTGAGGGAGGGCGTAAAAAACTATCTGATGCCCAATCCAAAAGAAAGAGACTCGAAAAACAAGCCCATATTAGAAAACATATTGGAAGTTTACTAAACTAATTTTAAGGCAATATAGAAAAAAGGAAGGCAGTAAGGAACTAGAATCTTATTTATTCTTCCATGATGAGGATATTTCAGATGAAATAAACAGAACTGATAGTGTCACTGCTCTTATAGGAATTCCTCCAGAGAAATCCAAAGATCACGATAATTTAACGATGTTATTTTGTTCAGATCCATGAACCTGGCCGGTTATTCAATCACACACCGATACATGTTGTTTGGTAAAAGAAGCACCCCCTTATCCATTGACTGAGTATGATTTTCATTATGATGACACTGGTTGAAGATTTAAAGCTCGTAATATTATACTAGAATTTTTAAAAAAAAGGCGAAATGGTTATGCTTAAATGGTTAGTATATTCCATTATAAAAAATTGTACATATTGTTCTTGCTGAAAACTTTTTGGCTAGATAATTAGTTCCATTTCCACAGAAGATTTTAAAAGTTGGAAGCTCCTCATTGAAACTATAAAAAACACGAAACATCAAAAAACCATATTCAAAGCCAAAATTCTTGGATTGAATTTATTCAGCGATTACAATGCTCTAAAACAATTGACATTAACTCACGCAGTACTGCGGTGACTAATTATTAGTGCAAAGAGCTTCTACGCATTGTAGCAACATTAAAAAGGCTTACTCAAAATTGCTTAGCTCTTCAGGGTAAGAGTGAAAAACTTCACGATTCCAATAACGGTAATTTTTTTACAAATAGTTTGAGCCAATATTGAAGGAGCATGTTCGAAGAGTCCAAAGAAAGGAAGAAGCTAAAGTACATTATCTAGGGAAAAATATTCAGAACGGGGCAATTTCTCTTTTACATGAGAATATTAAGTTATACATTGTTCATAATATTAAACAAACCAAATATTATTCTACAATTTTAGATTGCACCCCTGATTCTAGCAAGATCGAACAAATGACACTTTTGGTAAGATATGTAGGGATTGAGAAATCTAATCCTAATGAAGTTAATATTAAAACTGATATGAGTTTTTTAGGTTTCTTCCAGTTGAAAGATTGACTGGAAGAGAACTTTCAAATTTAATAGTTGAGAAACATAAAAAACTAGGGCTAAATTTTTTAGATATGTGGGACAGGCCGGCGATAACAGAGCCAATATGAGAGACGAGAAATCAGGGGTAAAATTTTGAATTAGGACGTAAAATCAGTAAACAATAGACGTGCCATGTAGTATTCAATCTTTAAATCTGGTCGTTAATGACATGGCAAAAGCATCCTTAGAAGCCTGTAGCTCCTTAGAGGTTTTTAATGTAGCTCAAAAAATTTATTTTCATCATCAATTTTTTGTTGGTACATATTATTAATATATATAAAGGGAATAACTGTAAAGTCACTAAGTGCAACTCACTGGGAAAGCAGAAAAGACGCTATTAAATCCTTAAGGTATCAATTGGGAGGTATTTATGATGCTTTATTTAGTGTTTATGATAATGCTGAAATTAGCAATTCTATAAGAGATGAGGTGTCTGGATTATTAAATTCTGTTAAACCAAAAGTTGCTATGCTCCATAATTATTTGGAAAAAAAATCTTAAATAGCATAAATCCTATAAGGAAGCTACTGCAGACAAAAGATTACGATCTACCATCTGCTATGGAACTCTCAAGAAATAGTAAGACTATTTTAAGCATTTTTGATCGGATGTAGCTTTTGATGAAATGCTGTGGGATGCAAAAGTACTGGCCGCCGAGATTGATATTCCTGCGAACTTTCAGATGAGACAGCTACATCACAGGGTTTGAAGGGAAAATATTAATTTTGATTGCAAAGCATGAGATTATCCGTTGGAAGATCCTAAATTAAAATTTAGTATACAATTTTTTTTTTATAATGGATCAAACAAATGCCTTAGAATGCAAATTTAATTACATGTAATTGTTTCCAATTTTTATACAATATATATCATTTAAGAAATACCCTTAAAAATTTAATTAATTAAAAACTGTAAAAATTTAAAATAATGTTGACCGATAGAGAATCAGAAAATTTAAACGCGCTTGATCTAGCAAATGAGATAATGTCAGTTTCAGCATTTATAGGGGAAAAAATAGAAAGCCCCAGTTGAAGTTTCGAAATTTATTTCAGTTTTAGAATTTGTGTGCTCCAAATTTTGCTGTTGCATTAAGAATTTTACTTTCTTTGCCAATAAGTTTAGCAAGTAGAGAGAGGAGATTGTCAAAATTAAAATTATTAAAAAATTTCTTCCGGCCCACAATTTTTCAAAATAGATTAAAGGACTTGGCTACTTTGACTATCGAACTTGAAATAGGAGAATAAATTGATTTAAAAGAATTGAGGAGAAAGTTTTCAGGATTAAAATTCAGAAAATAATTTTTGTAATTTTTGTTTATTTGTTTTATTTTTTGTGTTTTAGCTTTTAATAAATATTTACATTATGCTGTTATGCTGCCTTTTTCTTTGCAAGTAATGTTCAAGTTTTATAGGTTTGTATTTATGAAGAATATTTATCTTTTTTAATAATATTTTTTTAACTTTGGGAAGGGGCGGCATTTTTCACTTTTGTCCGGGGCGGCAAAATAGCTAGAGCCGGCTCTGGTCTTAAACTGCTCATAAGAATATTGTCCAGTTATATATTGCAATGATTTTACTTAGAGAAAAGTTGTGTATTTACCCATTTTCATTAAATTTCTAAATACTTTTAAGAATTAAGAAACTTTAAATGCATACATTTTTTTTAAATGGAAAAAGACGTACACAAATTTTCGAATTATAAATATATATATGGACATATAAACAATATCTAAAAAGTTTTTAAACAGATGTAATAGATAAATATATCTAGCATTTGTAAAAAGAATGTATCACAATAGTAAAATTTTTATTTTAAAGCACATTCTGGATAAAAAATTGTATTTATTTAAAAACAAAGAATATAATACAAAAGAGCGGGAGCATTTCCATTATAGTTTTGCTGTATATTCTACAAGAACATTCAAGGCTTATTTCATTTATCTTAACATTATGAATGTATACACCAGAAGACATTTTAAAGTTTTCATTTTCTTACCCTTCACATTTGGATAAAATGGCAACTTTTACTGGATATAAGATAATTCAAAAGAAAATTTTAACTTCCTACATTTTGATTTTATTCAACCAATTGTGACGGTCTTACGTTTTATAATCTCTACATATTTCTTTCAAATTTTATTTATTTCAACCAACTCCACCGGAGCAAAGCGTGTTTATGCAAATGAGATATTTTATATAAGTTCGGTTTAGGAGTTATCAAGAAGGATAAATGAAATGAGTAATAGTTGTCAATGAAGAAGTAGATTTGTAAAGTAAAGTGAATCGAAGCGTCAGAATCCAACTCACAGTTTGATAAAATTAGTCGTAGAAAGCTACAGAAAAGCTAAGATGAAGTCGGATATTAAAAGGAATTCTAGCCTTGATCCGATCCAAGTGACCTACAAGACAACCTGCCGTACTTTAAGAAATCAGGTTAGTGATTTAAGAATTGTAATTACGTATACGTTTGTAGCTGTAGTTGTGCACGCTTATTTTCGTGGATTCAGTTTAGATTTCGTAGTTCCGCAATTAGTGATCCTTCTCATTCTCCATTGTGTTTTATTGTTCTTAAAATTGATATGTTTATGTAATCTCCTTAATTAAGAGTTATCAATAAATATAGTATTTATTAGATGTCTATGGAATTCTTAACCCGCCTACACGTTCCGAACTAATACTGAAGGGAGTTGATAATCTTAGGGGAAGTTATATTACACGACAAAGTGTCTTTTTTTAGTGAAAGATTGTATCGTCCGTAAATATTCCTGACGTTTCCAGTTATACAATGAACTATTTTTACATTTCCAATCTCGTGAAAAAATCAATTTCATTGAATCAGAAATTAATTCTTATAAAAGAATGCTTCTTGATATTATACACATCGCTCAAAAATTTAATTAACTTCAAGAGAATATATTTTTAAATGGTTTTATTACAAAGCAGTCCTCAATTTATTTTTCTAATACAAAACCCTTTTAATTTAACAGTGAGACAAAAGAAATATAGTGAAAGATAAAGTTTCAATGTATTTATTTTTAAAAAAATGAAATGAGTGGAATATCTATAGATTATTTCTCTGGAAAAGGATTTGAAAGCTTGGATTACTTTGTTCTAAAATAAGAAAATGCAATTAATTTCGACCCCTATCAGTTTTCTAAAAAATGCAAAATACACGAGATCGTCATAACTTGAAAGATATTTTCAGAGATAAGAGCGTTTCTTATTTCAAGCAGATTAAACAAAAGACAATAAAATATAATAAAGTACATTAAGATATTCGACAAAAAATCATTCGAGGTGAATGACTCGTGAATGTCATTGCTAAATAGAATATATAATATTAAGTTCTTTAAAAATTTCAGTTCGAGTTATTAATTAAAGTGAGTCAAGTGTAAAGAAAAAGAAACAATTTTTTAGTTTCCAAGTGTATTTAAATATATTTCATTATTCATTTAATTAGTAATCCCCTATGCATTATTCTGCTCATATTATGTAACTAAATTTTTGTAAATGTATAATAACTTTCAGATTCTTTGCAAAACAAAATTTAACTGTTTATCAACATTTTTCTGTATGGCACACAAACAAGAGAATAATACAGTATTTAAAATGCAATACATTTCATTTTTAAAAGCTAATTTTTTTTTCAATTTCATTAGAAGAGAAATCTGTGCAAAATAAGTAATACAAAATACCTATTTGTGTTCAGTAATAAAGGTAAATAATATATTCACATATATATTAGAAAGAAAAAAGGTGATGTCATTTTTTTTCCTGAAAATTATTTTATACATACATATTCTAACTAAAATTCTAAATTAATGGTTCAAATGGCAAATATTACTTAAAAAAGATTTCAATTTTTAAAAAAATGCACCTTGCTATAATTTACAGAAATTAGAACGTAAAAATATGTTCAGATTATACACTGCTGGCCACCGTAAATGCAACACCAAGAAAGACAAGAGATAGCACAACAAAATTTATTTTGTAGATAACATGTTGACTAAGTATCAAATGATTAAATTTATAGACTTCTGTGAAGTGTGGTTCCTGCCAGAATCAGTAGCCAGAGTAGTCGCCATTGTTGGAGATCACCGCTGCCACACGCCATCAGAGTTAATACTGTTTGCAATAACAGCTGTAATTTACAAATAGGAAAAAAAACCTATAGGTACACAAATATTTTTTTCCCACCAATGGACTATATTTTGGCAATCAAATCTCTGAAGGCACGGAGAGTTCCCATGTGTGAGAGCCATTTCATTAATCGCTCCATCCATTGGAGGTTCAAGCTAATAAACTTTTGACATTTGAATGTATTCAATTCAAGCTCTCGTTGGATGCTAAGTATCACTATTTCTCCGAAAGAACCAAAACTAAATTGATACTCAAAGGATCTTTTACATCCAACATAATCATATCACATACATGTCTACGATTTTCGCATTCAGAAAATCTATGGACCCCCGCCGGGATTGAATCCGTAATCTTGTGTTTACGAGTTGGGCATCCTACTTCAATGCTACCGTGCCGACATGGGTACTCAAATAGGAAAGGCAATCTTCACGAAGAACTGAAATGGAACAGTTTACAGAATAGTACCTCGTTATAAGAATAATGACAATTGTAATGATTGGAGATATACCTTCAGATATCTTTACAGATCATACCAATGGACGGGAATGTAATCTTGTCTTTGCCAAATAACTTAAGATATGAATGTACCACAAGCACCACAGAAGAGGTTATAGTACTCTGTATCTATAAAGTAATGTCATTTGATCTCTCAGACTGAGTAGTAAATCATACTGAACTGTTGAGTTTCAAACAGTTTTGTCAATTATTTATTTCCTTAATGTATAAACTGTACTCCACCATTGTTGTGAAATTCAATGGAATAGATGGCCAACTTGAAATTATCACCTTAATAGCTTTTTTACTTACTCAAATATTGTATTTCGACCCTTTTCAAAGGAATTAATTTTCCAAGAACTTCCTAGATTGCTTCATAATGGCATTATAAATAGTGTTTCCAGAAGTCTCTAATGGTAACTGAAGAATTTTGGAAAATAAAACAATAAATTATTGTTAACTGTATTATTTAAAACAGTACATCATCCATTGCTAAAGTGCAGTTAAATAATAATTATTTTTGGCTACAGTTATTGAATCATTCACTATACTTAGATAATAATAATAATAATAAGGATTTATAAAAATGAATGATGATTTATTTATTATTATACAATGTAAGTTTCATACTCAATTCTCTTTATTTATTGCCTGTGTATTTGTGTTACTTAATCATAATTTTTCATTAATTTCAAAAAAAAATTATGAAGAAAATAGAATTTTTGACGAATTATTATAAATAAAAAAGTATGAAAAATTATTTAATTTTCTTTGTCTAATAATATGTCACCTTTATTTATACAATAAAAAAGTAGTTTCATTTTTTTAAAGCTTACCAATTTAAGGTTATTTCTTACCCCTAATGTTTTCGGCAATTTTTATGAAAATAGTAATCCTAAAACATGTGTCGTTTTTTAATCTGACTGAATGTGCAAAACATGCGTAATTTGTGCAGTATTTTGTCTATTAGTTGTTGAATTCCTACAATATATTTCTTGAAATGTGATTGCTGCAATAAAATTCGGTATTCTTGTGTGTATTAGGGTGTTATAAGTTTAAAAAAACACGAAATGTTGCAATATTCGGCCTGATTTCAATCAAAATATATATTTGTATGTATTTTAATATCAAATATTATATAGGTAAAGAAATATTGGACAAATTAAGCTTATTTTTGGGTGTAACATAATAGAGAAGTCTTACACTTCTTAAAAATTTATTAGAATGAAATAACTGATTATTCTGCACTCTTAAATGCATACACAAAAGTAGTTTCTAAAAGGCTTCTATTTTAATGTAATATTATCTTACTTGTTCCTCAAGAATTTAAATCACTTATTATAATATTCTTATTTATTCATCAGTACCATTTTCTTAATTTACTTAAATATAATGATCAATAATATGATAGATCACTTAATGAAAAATTAATAGCTTCTATACAAATTGAAATTATCAAATACATTTAATCTTTTTTTTTTCGCTAAAATTTGTTTCATTCACAAATTGATATAGGATTTTTTTGTATCACATTGATTACATTAAATTATGTTCATCATACCTTATTTTCCATCGTTTCCTAATCTAAGGATTATGGAAGTGATTTTTCATAAAATTATAATAAATTTTATGTTTTAAAATCATATTAAGCTATATATGGCATTAATAATTTAATTGCTGCGGAACTGGAGGTATAAGGTTAAATATTTCTCAAGTAAGAAATATCTTACGTTTCTACAAATCCCTCATATTTCTGAGACACATTTGTTCATACATTGAAATTACAGTACGTAACTTCTACAATACATAACTCTGCTTTGCGATTATTTATCTCTTGTTGGTTTTATCGCAATGATATTTTACATTTTATTAGCTCGTTGATTTTCTTTCTGTAAGTTTGCATACGTACACACATTCGACAAATCAAAATCTGCATTTCAATTACATTTAACTATTAAAAAATAATTTAAGATAACAAGATTTGATTAATTTTTTTACCACTTTCTTAAGATAAAAGTTTTGAAAAAGGCATATTTAAAATAATAATGAAAAAAATTTAAAATTTTATTTACAAACATCCATATTACCTGTATTAAAAAATTTAAAATCATTTTCTTACCACTATATTACTTTTAAAATATAAAAAAAAATGTTTTTTGGAGTCATAATATTTAAAACGCTTTACTTAAAATACCATCATAAATAAATTCAGCTTTTTAAAATGAGAATTCCACTTTATCTTCATGAAAGTATAGCATGACTTCTTTTAAATATTTAAAACACATCCCGTTTCCAGGAGTTAGATTACTTTTAAGTTTTTCCTCCTAAGCAAACACTTCTAAAGCGTGCCATTCATTAATAGTGGAACATTTTTAGTAAATTTAGTCTGTCACGTGTTTCGTGCTACCCTCGTATCGTAAAATATTTAAGGTGTCTTTTTAAACAACATAAGCCATCAACTTTCTGAAGGGTAGCAGGAGGTAAGAATTTAAAGAATATGAGGAAAATGACTATGATAGAACATTTACAATTTTTGACATTCCTTGCATTCCGGCAAAAAAGACCCCATCTATTTTCATTCTTATATAATAAAGTTTTCTTTTTCTTGTACATTTCATTCATTGGCTAGTTTTGTATTCTGACTGAGAATCATCCTGTAAACTATTATTTTTTAAAATTGTTTTTTTTTGCAAGCTTAACTTAAATAAATTTTATAAAGGCAAGGTGTATGTGTTATTTTTTATGTTATGTAAGAGCAAAGCGTAGTTTCATTGTGTAGGGTATATTCTTTGTGCGATATTTATAACTACAGTTACCATGTTTTTATGCAAATTTAGTTAAATTTACATATTTTATGAAAGATCTGAGTTATCCATGTTCTAAGTAAATCTGTTGTAAGGAATTTTGAATTTGCATGCTTATAGAAAATGTTACGTTGCATAAAATACAGAGGCATTTATATCATTTTAAAAAGAATTTATTACTAAATTCAATACAAAAACAGAATTCAAATATTTGCAATGCAAAAAACGTTATGCTGCAATAACTATCGATATACAGGGTAAGTCAAAATGAATATAGCGATTACATACGGCTATAACTATTTAATGGAAAAAGAGTTTATCGATAAGTTTTCACAGAATCTGGACGCAACTTCAAAATTTTGTATACATACATGACAGATGTTATATGTGACTTCCCTTGGTCAAACGGACACCAGCTAGGCGGCGCTTCATTTCGCATCATGCGTTCTGAAGCATTTGTGCAGGCCCGACTCAAGCGCACTACGTACTTTTAGTTATTCAAGTGTTTTGGGCATGGGAAGCACATACACACTGTTTTTCACATAACCCCATAAGAAAACCGAACTTTGTTCCGGTGATATCGGTGGCCAAGAGCATAAAGCATCATTGACATCTCACTTCGACTAATCCAACGCTTCGGAAGATGTTGGTTTAAAAATGTTCAAACCACCGTTCCCCAGTGTGGGGGGTGCTCCATCTTTCTGAAAGATGAAATCCATGTAATTAGTCTTAATGTGGCTTTATCCATACCTGAAGCATGTCAAGGTAAACATTTGATGTAACACTTCGTTCACAAAAGAAAAAAAAATGACTATCGTACAATTTACGTGCTGAAAACGCACAGAACACATTAACTTTCGATGAGTCACGTTCATCTTCAGTTACAGTGAAAGGCCTTTCAATACCCCATATTCGACTATTGTGCTGGTTAACATTCTGGCTTATGTGGAAGGGTTATTCATCGCTATAAATTAGACGATTAGCCTTTATTTCGTCCTCCATGTTTTCCAGCATAAATGTAGCGTAATTCGTACGTTTGCCGCATTCTGGTATTCTTATGCAATTGCTGCATAAGTTGAATTACGTAAGGTGTCATTTTTAGTCTCTGTCTGAGATCACGCCAGACTGTTTTTGTGGCATTTGCAACTCATTACTGTCTTTGTACGTCAATTTCTGTGATTTTCGTTCATACGGGGGGGGGGATTCTTTCAACGTAATTCCGCTGAAACACGTAGCCTTCCGCTACTTTTCCCTTTGCACAAACATCCTAATTCTTGATACATCTGTTGCCATCTGCGTATATTGTTCACATTTGGAGGTTGTGATTAAAATACTGACGAAATATTCTTTGCACTGTGATAACAAAATGACAATCGTTGAATTCTAACACTCAAAATGCTTTCTGCATGGAACTCGCCATTTTCCCTAATGAAACGTCCCTAGAGCATGTTTAGGCCCCCACTATATAAAGAAGGTTTCATGTTCCGTCTGCATTCTGTGTAAATCTTACCGATAAATTCTTTTCCATTAAAAAGTTATAGCCGTTTGTAACCGCTATATTCATTTTGACTTATTCTGTACATTAGACACTGATGGTAGCAGTGGGTTGTCAGTACTTAGAGGGGAAGCCTTTATATTTTATTAGAGCTTCACACTAATGCTCCATTGAGCTGAAAATAGCTTTAAGCTCTTCCTTCGTTTTTGTTATTACATAATGCCAGGAAATATGTGTAAATTAGCTCTCATTTAAACTCATGGACAAAACAAAATTAGCGCACCAAGAAATAATTGCGGAATTGTAACGAAACTTGGCATGAAGGTACATGTCGGGGAGATATGGAAATGATTTAAAATGCAACGTGATTACTCATTACGTATGGCCGGTAGAGGGCGTTTAACATCGTTCTTCGTGGAGTATAAAACAGGTAACCAAAGCTTGTTTGAGTGTGCTGAATTGTTTATAAAGGAAGGACTGAGGTAGACATGCCATTACGCCGTTTTCGAAGACAATATGAGCAGCTGGCGCAGTTTTAGAGGGGTAGCATCATCGTCATGATGGAAGCTGGGTGGTCAGCTAGGTGAGTAGCTCGTCAATTAGGACGCTCTGATTATGTTGTGAGGAGGTTTTGGGACGAGTGGATCCGAGAGATGTCATTTACACGAAGACTAAGCTCAGGACGCCCTAGACAGACCAGTCAACAAACAGACCACCGCATCGTAAGAAATGCATGCGTACAGTTAGCTGCTTCATCGGCGGCCATCCAGGCACAAGTAGCACCTTCACTAGGGGCCCCTGTGTCTTCTCGAATCATACGAAGGCGCCTGGCTGAAGGACATTTGGGATCACGGAGCCCATTAAGTGTGCTGCCCTTGACGCCCAAACATCGATGCCTCCGTTTGGAGTGGTGCCGCTCACGAGAATACTGGACTGCAGCGGAATGGAACCAGATCGTCTTTAGCGACGAATCCAGATTCAATCTCAGCAGTGATGACAATCATGCTCGTGTGTGGAGACTCCGAGGTGAACGCCTCAATCCTGCCTTCGCTTTACAGCGACACACCGCTCCCACAGCTGGTGTGATGGCATGGGGTGCCATTGCCTACAATACACGGTCACTCCAAGTATTCATCCATGGCACCATGGCATCCCAGCGGTATGTCCATGACATCCGGCGACCACCTGTGTTGCCACTCATGCAATGACTCCCAGGAGCCATTTTTCAAAAAGAAAATGACCGGCCTCACACGGCAAGGTTGTAACAAGACTGTCTCCGCACTGTTACTACCCTTCTTTGACCTGCCCGATCCCTAGATTTTGGATCATTTGGGATGGCGAGTGGGGTATCCCACGAGTTTGAACGAACTATAGGCGAAGTTACAGCAAATATGGATCGAAATTTCTGAAGACATCCTACAGAACTTGTATGCCTCAATGCTCGATCGTATCGCATCATGCATTCGCGCTAGAGGGGTTCAACAGGGTATTAAATCTCCGTTCTTTTGCCTTTTTCTCTTAAATAAATAATCATTTTCTTTGATTTTCTAATCATTTTCTAATATCAAAGTAGTCATTACGTATGAAAAATTTAACGACTCCTTCTTGGTGCGCTAATTGTTTCGTCTATGAGTGTATTTCATGGGTAACTCATTCGGATAATCGTTATCAAAAGATACACGAGTTTTCAATAGGATTTAGGTCAGGACTGTTTCCTGGTTAAGACAACAATTCTATGACTTGAAATAATTCCAGTCTTTCGATGACTTTTCTGTGTGGCAAAGTTCAGAATTTTGGTGTAAAACAAATGAAGCTTTGGTTGCAATTAGATCCGAGATGAAAGGTAGAAGTTTGTGTTCTAGAATTAAGTCAATGTCTTTCCTGGAATTCAGTGTCCCATCGATGATATGAAGGCGATTAATACTGTTTACTGATATGCATGACCAAATCATAAAACTATGTGGGTGCCTCACAGTTGCCTAGATCCAGTCAGAATGTAAGAATCTATTCTATTTCTTACATATTTTCAGCCTTCACTACCAAAGAACGATATCTTAGTTTCATCGTTCCATATAACTTGTGATAACCAATCTAATGTTTTCTTTTTAACACTGTGAACTTTTTAGGACTGCTGAAAAGTAAGATTAGGCTTTTTTCGTCGAAGTCTGCATGGTATTCTAATATCTACTTATATTCTGATTGTGTTTGAACTGACATAAACACCAGCATAATTCAGATAACTTCTGATGTCTGTCAAATACATTATTTTTCTTGAAAATATGGTATTTTTTTTCTTCTGTCATTAAGATATGTGGTGCATCTTTTTTACCCTTTTCCTGCTAGGTTTTTTATTAAATTGGTGTTCCGACACCTTAAGCAAAACTTTCAGTATCCAGATGCAGTCATTCAACCACCTGCCTGTCTTGCAATTTTAACATAGAAAAGACCATTTTCTCGTCATTAATCTATTTCTAGGTGTCCAATTTACTCTTTTATTTGATATCATTGATTCTTGACTAAATATCATAGTTGTCCTAGCCAAGAAACAGTCCCGATCTCAATCCTAGCGAAAACATTTGACCAAATGAGGTACCCATGGAATAAAAGGGAATTAATTGTTTTCTAACATCACGTAATCACAAAAGAAAGAACTTAAGACTATTTTCAGCTCAGAGAGACATCGATGTAAAGATATAGGCCCCCATACAAAATATAGGTCACCACACAAAAAAATATATGCCACCCCACAAAATACTGATAACCCACTACCATCACTAGCATCTAATGCATATCGATAGTTATTGTAACATAATTTTTTTTCATAAGAAATATTTGAATTTTGTTTATTGTATGGAAATAATTATTAAATTCTTTTTAAAATGATATAAAATAATTTACATTTGGTGCAACGTTACATATTTTACAAACATACAAACTAAAAATAACATAACAATTTTCAAAACTGTTCCTTTTTTTAGCCACTACTGTTTGTATTTTTTCATGAAATGTAAATTTAATGTTAAAGATAAAATATTTTATTTATAGCATTTAGAAATATAGCAATTTCTAAATTATGCGCTTATAAAGAATTCTAATGGAGTTAAGTTCTTTTTTTAATTGCAGTTACTGGGATTTATATTATTACGAGTTTTGTGTAAATAATTTATATTTGGATATGTAATACGTTTATACCACTCTATGTTTTATTTATTTTATGTTAAAATTGTAATATTTTCAAGCAGCGTCGTTTCTTTTATTATAATGGTGATTCAATGGAACCTTGGCGAAATCTTGGTGAAAGAGACAAGTTGGCATCATTTTTGGTGACCATTTTGATGACTTGGCGAAACATGTTGGCGAGTTCACGACCCTCGTGGAGTAAAAATTAGTGGTGAAATCTACTATTATCGTGATCTATGACTCAAGCGCATTTTTCGAGAAGAATCCGTGGAGTCTATAAATAGAGAGTATCTCGCCGAAACTGAGTTAGTAGTACTTTGAGTGAAAGGTCGAACAGCGATTAGTGATTCTATCAGTTGTTAAGTTGTACGAGCAAGTGCTTGTGAATAATCTTTAAAATACTTGTATTTTAGAAACAGATAGTTGCGTCTAAGCGCCCGTAAAAGGTGTGTAAGCTTTTTGAATTTTAATCTACATATACTGCTGATGAACCCTGTATTTCAAGAATTGTTTTCCAACAATCAATTCTCATTGCTCCTCAAGAACTGATTTGCTCTTTTCGACTGAGTTGTATAAAATCCTCGAACCCCGTTTAGCGTTACAATATATTTGGATTGAAATTAAATAACTTAAATATAAAGCGTTTTCATTCTAATCAAAACATTTTATTCAACGATTTCAGAATAGTGTGTGATTTATTATAATTTTTGATAAATATTATTCATAACTATTTTAAAATTATTATGTCATTTTTTTTTGTTGTTGTATGTGAAATTTTTGCTTAAAAATATAAATGAAGCTAGGAATGATTACCTTAGATTTTTAAAATTGTTCTGAGTGATATATATATATATATATATATATATTTCTTTTCCAGAGCAGGATCTAAAACGTTTTTTTTAATTATAATGTACCAAACATTCACGGGAAAAAATATTATACATGTATGAGCATAATGTTTTTATGAAAAGTTTCGAATTTGACACAACGGTACAAATTTCACAATAGTAAATGAATGTGCCTAGTGGTCGTTTAATTATACAACATAAGTACCGCTCAGTACGGTATATCCAGGAACTAAACGATCTAATATAGGGCAAAAAAGGGGGGAAAGAAGCTAAACGTTCTATCTAACTTTTTAAAGTTACCTAAAATGCACAAATGTGACGAAATATACAATTATTCCTTTCCGGCAATGCACTCTACTCTATTGATTTAAAAAAAAGAGTTGAAGACGGCATAAATTATTGCAAAATTAAATAAATAAACTACTTTTTGAATTAAAATTGTTCACAGTAGCCTAGTGGTCCTGATCGCAAACACATGGTCACCATTTTCGAGTAGCTGTTTTGTGTCCTGATGCTTCTGGAGACCCAACGTGTAGAGGGTTGATGCACATTAGGTTAGTTGTGGAATAAAATCCTCTCGTCCGTGTGGTGTGGAAGTTAGGAGAAGGAGTAGCCGGCTCAGGTGTCTCCTTCGTCACTTGATTATAGTGCAAATTTACGTCACCAGTAGCCTTCAGCTTGCCTTAGAGTGCAACATTGATAAGATCTCATAATCTGGAGATTAAGAAAACAATGACCACTTTTTATATCAAGAAAGGTATTTTCTTTTGCTGCAAAAGAACTAATATGAAGCACAAGAGCTACATATATTTTATTTACCTAAGGCAATGTTTTTAATGTAAAATTTGGCGTTTCTTCTTTAAAAAAATACAGGAATAAATTACAATTATTGTTAATCAAAACTATGTTATACATATATAGTAGTTTACCAGCATGTGGGTTTTTTTTTACTCTCCTATTTGCTTAATTGACAATTTGGTTAAATTGTAGTCATATTTAAGAGATTGATGCAAATCTTTTACTTTCTTTTGTTGTTTTCAGTTATCAATTGTGTGGGTAGAAAAATGTGTAATTTTGCGTAACTGAATATCGAAATAAGCATAAGTATAAAACAAATATAAATCCCTTTTTATATACATCTTTAAAAGAGAAAAGATAATAAACAAAGTACTTAGTTTGGAATTATGCACATATGATTTTGTGTTTGATACCTGGTAATCTATTGGACAAGTAAAATTTAGATATTACATGGGGATTTAAAAAAAGCATCTTAATTAAATAAATGTAAATAATATATGTTTTTCTTTCATTCCCTTTGACCATCTTTCCTGTAATCAGTGATATAATTAGGAAGTTCCATTTCTTAAAGTAGTTTTGATAAATATATTAATACCTAAATAAATTCAATGATAAAATTGCATATTTCAGTTGCCATTATGCAACTTTTGTCATCAGAATTATGTTTGAGAAGAGATTATATTTCAATAAACCACGTAACGTTTTTTATTATATCCAATAAAGATTGTTTCTGCCCTTATATAAATCTTTTATGCGAGAACATTTTTTGGAAAGGTATGCTTAAAAATGTTACTTGTAATTTTATCTTGAATAAAAAAAACTTTAATAAATATCCAAGATGTATATATGATAAAATGTGCATGCATAATTTAATTAACTAATAATGCATTTAATATCAATTAATATTAATTTTAATATAAATAAAAACGGTGTAGAATATTATTTTTTTCTCTAACACATACATACGGAATAAAATTCAATACTGTAGTTGGGTGATAAGTAAAATGTTGTGTAACCAATCAAATATGTTTATGACAAGACACTTTTACACTCAAAATATTTAATAAACACATCTAAAAGTCAATTGAAGTAGACAAATTTCTCAGTTTTAAAATTCTTTAAAAGATCAAAAATAAGAAATTAAACGAGAAACGACTTAGAAAATATGGAATTCATGTGTAGTATAACATTTCATAACATAAAATAAGATTCATGAAAAAAGATCTATCCTAATGGGAAAGAAATCTGTATGTGTGATGAACCTGTATTAATAGCCGAGTCCCTGACAGTAAAAGAGGAGTTAAAAGATTTATATTTCACGAATATTGCTGCAAGAACCAAGTAATAATAATGTCCTGATGGGCTGCATCTCGCTTTTCTGCAAACTGCTATTTGGCTGTGTATTGACTCTAAAATTAACGTCCTACAGCAGTATTATTTACCCTACACGTTTTTGTTTTTGAGTAAAGTTAGTGTTCGCAAGGAAATGGCCAAAACATTTACTTAGCACAGCTTGAGCGTGCTTTATTTCAACAAAAAAAAATCTGCGGATAACACAAACGTAAATAGAAAAGGGTGTCATGCATTGCTGGGCATTATCTTGTGTAAATGCAAACGTTAAAATGTAAATTTTAAATTATTATATAAATTTAGATGCATTCAGAAGTAATAATACGGGATGAAATTCACATTGGTTCAAACAGAAATATCTGAAATGCTCTGCATGGTGTTTTTTCCTATTAATTTACATGTTTTACTTAACATACTTAAAATTCGGAAAGTTTTGGAATGCAATAAAAAGACGTTGAAAATGCGTTTGCGAAGTATTTACTTATTTATTGCTTTTATCCCTCCCCAATACATCATATATGCATGTCTACGTGGAAAACAGTGGCATTGGGGAGCGAATAGAGTAACTTTTAATCAACAGAAAATAAATTAATTATTAATTGTACAGTTACCAAGATAAGTGTTAATTTACACTCATGTCCATAAATTAAGGATAATTCAGAATCTCACAGAAATTGAACTCTAAAATAAAAACTTTACCTGTAGAATTATCACACACATCTTGAAGAAGAATATGCAAATTACAGGAAACCACCAGATGGCGCGGATAGTATGTCACAATGACGAGAGGTAGATAAGGAATGGTGGCAAAGAAGTAAAATTGTTCACAAGCGCTTTAAAAGCCTTTCAGTGCAATAACCGCATAGTTATGGCACAAAGGAAGCACTTGGATGATTTTTTACGTGGTAGAATTATCGGACGACTAGAATGTAGACGTTCCCAGCTGGAAGAATCCGAGGAACTTGGAATCGCTCAGAGTGTCATCTCCAGGCTTTGGCAACGATTCCAAGAAGATGGTAATGTGAGTAGATGTTACAGTACAGGTCGCCTCCGAGTTACAACGCCGAATGAGGACCGGTATTTGGCAGTTACAGCCAAAAGAAACAGACGGAGCAAAGCATCAGACCTATCTCCTCAGCTCTCTTCAGCTACCAGTACGACAGTTTCAAGGCAGACCGTGTACAGAGGCTTAGGGCACATTGGTCTATATGCTCGTAGGCCTGTGAGATGTGTTCCCCTTACCGCAACTCACTGTCGCCTGCTATTAACCTGGAGTAGAGAGCATGCATTGTGGACACCGCAACAGTGGTCTTGTGTGATGTTTTCCGACGAGTCCAGGTTTAGTTTGCAGTCTGATTCTCGCCAGACTTTCATATGAAGAGCGCCAGGTACCCGTTACCACCAAGAGAACACCATTAAACGACACCGTTACGGTGGTGCAGGATGGCTCGTTTGGGGAGGAATTATTCTTGGTTCCAGAACTGACCTGCATGTTCAGAGTGTAACGATGACAGGCCACATCTATCGGGATGTCATTCTGGAACAACATGTACGTTTGTTTCGGGGAGCCATGGGTGCTGAATATCTGTTTATGGATGACAACGCTCGTCCTCACCGTGCAAACATTGTAGACGAATGCCTTCAATCGGAGGATATCACCCGTATGGATTGGCCAGCATACTCACCGGACTTGAATCCAATAGAGCATGTGTGGGATATGCTTGGCCGACGAATTGCAGCCCGTCAACCCCCTCCCACCTGTCTACCGGAACTTCGGAGGGCATTGCTTGATGAGTGGTGTATTATTCTTCAAGATCAGATTAATAATTTGATACTCAGCATGCGTAGGCGTTGTAAGGCCTGTATTGCATCGTCCGTTAGACATACTCCGTATTAACCATCATACTAACCATGTTATACTGTTTTTTGTAAATAGGTTATTTTTTGAAATTTGCTCCAGGGAGTAAAAATCGCAATTTTTATTAATTATGTCAAACATATATCATCTTTTTTGCTCTTTACCTTTTGTTTAATAAATAGACTTTACAAATAAGTCAAATTTGTTTTGCTTCTGTCTCTTTCTTTGCGTGAACTTCATTATCCTTAATTTATGGACATGGGTGTAATTTATGTATGCAAGCTCAATGGGGTCAATGGTAACAATTTAACTTGTTCTTAACTTAGTATTAAATAGTATAATAACTTGGTATATAATAGTATAAATTAATTATAAAATACATTGTGCAGTACTGATACACTTATAAATGTACTTATCTCTTGTTGTATGAGAATTTATTTTGTGTTTTTACTTTCGGGAATTAAATTTTTTTAAATAATATTTTCCTTTCGGCTTTTCAATATGCCCGCACCCCCTTTGTAGAGTTATCACCCCCCCTAAGGGGGAAGAGTTCTCCACAGTTTGAGAAACGCTAAATTTAGCATTTGTCTAAAAAGGTTTATATATGCGTTACTGAATGCATTCAAGAATTACATTGAGGCATGAAGATTGATATCACTGCCAGGATTTAGTTATTTCTTTAATAAAATTTTATGCTATATTTTCAAATTCATTAAAGGTAAATATTTCCGGTAAATATCTGAACTGAGCAGTACAGAATCTGTATCGTATTCTGATATCTGTTAAACTTTCAGTCTAAATTAAATAATTGTTTCTGATTTTTTGAAATTTTCCTTTGATACCAGTACACAACCGTAGGCACTTCCTTGATCAAAATGGTTTGCATTTTAATTGAAAATGACAAAGTTTTCTATGAAGTATTACGAACAAATGCAAGAGATAGGACGCAATGTGGGTGACGGCGGGGAGCACAGTTGTTTGTAATTGGCTTGCATTAATTACGCCATGGGTACAATAGCTAATGATGCAAAATTTTCTACACATAGAATTGTCGATTTCATTGTATTTTAAAGTTTATTTTTGTTATTTTTACGATTTTTGACTGGCTTTTCAGCCAAAACAAAAGTGCAATTGCAAATTTGAAATTTCGTTGATAGAGAAATATGGATGATTAGTAAAGACAACAAAGAGGTGCCTATTTTATGTTCTGTAACATTGGTAAGCAAAACATTGTTTGTAAAGCGGCATTTTGAAACAAATCACAAATATTTTTTTAAAAAGGCAATCCAAAGCGAAAACAATCAATTGCAAGTGCAACAAAAGACATAACTAATTAGTCGACGTCTATGGTTCAAATATGTTAGCAAAATTTGTCATAAGAGCGCGAAAAGTTTCTCGGCTGCAAATGTCATTGCTCGGCATAGTAAACCTGTTCAAGAGCGAGAGTTTTTGAAGGAAGCCCTGGTTCAATCAAGGAATTTTCAGTGATATTTTCTCGGTTTAAAATATTTTTGGAAATGTTCAAGATTTATTATGTACTCTAATGTGACTTCATTTGATAAATTAAACTTGTCGCAATTCGAGTGGCTGTAGATTGAAAATTTTATAATGCAAATTATTTATTTACAATCTAGTTTAATATGGATTTAAAAATTTCTTGAAGCAAGGAATACGTTGGAATTGATTGGAACAGAAAGATTAACAAGCAATATAAGTAAACATGGCAGTAACGAAATTGGAAACGTGGAATTCGTTTCCAGATACTATTAATTGTTAGAAGAATTTAGCGCATATGTGCTACTTTGACCATATTTTAATCTACCTGTGCCTGTGAATCGTTATTTTCAGAGATGAATAACACTAAGGATTCACTTAGAGAATCCGTTTGGCATATAATTACAATTTATCAGGATTCTGCTTAAAGTAACTTCTTACAATCCTTAACCCAGTTATTTACCATTCAATCTGCAACAACAGAAGTCACAGTAATGTTACTCTAATTTGAATTACACGTACGACTAAAACATTTACTACTATACAGTTCAAAATGTATTTAAGTGCAGAAATTTGAGTTGTTAGTACTTAGTTTTATTAAGTTTTCAATAATCACAAGTCAAAATTATTTTACTACACTTCTATACCTCATTAAAAATTTCTTTAGAAAAAAAGGACACTTTGATCTATTAAATTTCACCATCCCTGACTTAGAGTATGTCATATCCAAGATCAGTTGACCAAAAACATATTAATAAGCATTTGAAATTTTAATTAAAAAAGGAGGCATACAAGAAAAAAAAACCTTCTAAAATATTCCAAATAGTCTATAACAATGGTCGGCAGCCTATGGCACGCTTTCCACATTTGGCACGTGGCACAATTCTCAGTGGCACTGTGCACTACTCATCAAGTTTTTCGATTTTTGAGTTGGATGGAAGTTGATGTTTGACAGAATTATGGATATTTATGGAATCACGAATAAATCTGTAAGATAACTCTAAACATAAATTTATAGTTATTTTGTATATTTATGTGTGTCATTGCTAGAGAGATTTAATTGTGTTTGAAGAGAGAAACTTACGTGTACTCTGCTTTCGGCTTTTGGTTCTACGTATCTATGTGAACAAATCTATTTGAGTTTACAAAGAGGCTTCTTAACAACTGAATGTATGGAATTGTGTCAAATCGAAAGTCACGCATTATTCTCCTGATACCTGATAATGCGACAGGAAGTACAGAGCTTCTGCGACAAGGCTCGCATTACATTTTTAAAAAAAATATTTAACACTATTGGGGGAATATTTATATTTTATGCTGTATTTCTCATTTTAATAAATATGTTTACAAAATATATCATATATGTACAGTTTAAGGTTTTTTTTTATGTTGAAAGAATGGTATTTTACTTTGTTTATTTTTTGTCAATAAATAACTTTAAATGATGCAAAATTAATACAAAATAAAATTGTAAATCGATATTATTGATCTCCATTCCTTAACTCTGCATTCATTATAGCGGGAGTCGAATAATTTCAAATATATCCTACTGTGTGGCACGCTGAATCATATTGGTAGATTGGTTTGGCACGCCACAGCTAAAAGGATGCCGACCTATGGTCAATAAGAAGAAAGCATTTAAGCTCTAATTATTTTTGCTGCTCACATTTCCTGCTTTCGGGATGCATGATTAATTAACTTATTACTGCTCTAAATGCAATGAAACATTCAAAAAATTCGTGCACAATTTAACGGAAATCGTAGTAGTTAAATATTGAAAAACTCTCCTTGCCAGTATTCAGCGATTGATAAAATTCTTTCACATATTTTGTCTAGAATTTGCTAAGTATATTTAATAAAACACGTATTCTCAAATTGTGTGAGAAATATTATACTGGGTAGTGCAAAAAATGTGCACAATATGGAAATTTGGCTATTTGCTCACGTTGCCACTCATTAAAAGTTGTTTTTATTAAAACAATAAGAAAATAACTAAGAAAAAAAACTGCTTTTATTGTTTTCTGTTTTTATTAGGTTAGCTACTGTGTATATATGTTAATTTTTAAACTGTAACTAATAAATTAACATATGCACTTGGCCACTTCACCTCAACTAATTTCATAGAATAAATTCACTTCCTTACTATTTTTTTTAAATTTTGCATCTTTAAAACATTTCTATCTACTTCAATCGCAAATTGAATTTTTAGGTTACGTTTTAATTTACAAAGCTATATAAATAAATAGTATGTATTATACTATATTTATATTAACCATATACTAAATTTAACCTTATGTTCTATTCTGAGAGAACTAGCTCATTTTTTTTTCTTTAAAAGGGATGCTTTTAATCTTATTCAATCTAATATTTCATTTTTAGTTATGCATATATATTGTTATTTACTTATTTATAAAGAAAAAAATATTAGTTTTTTGTCAGAGCAATATTTCTGGATCTCATTCTAAATTATACTTGATTCTTAAGTAAGTAAAAATATTTTCACTTATTATTTTTTAAGAAAATATGTTACTTGTTTTTTGTTGTTGTTTTTTACTTTGCTGTTATAAGCATCTATTAATGCACATTCTATATCAATTTTACTTTTAAACATTTCTGGAAGACAAGAAGTTTCCGATAAAAATAGGAAATCGGGGATCCATTTAATGCCACAATATATAATTTTATAAATTGATAAAATACGAAGGAAACTTTTAAATTCCTCCCGGATATCTAAAGCTTCAGAAAATTCCAAGGTATCTACCATAAAAAAAGTATCCAAAGGATATATTTTATACTCGTAAAACTTTTTGGTGATATCTTGAGATACACCCGTTTTGCATTACACACTGCACAGTTTCTGTTTAAGTTCGAAAGTCTGAAATATTGGTTACTATGGCAACTTCCATTTCACCTTGTTAAAAGTTTCGTGAAGGGGACTTAAAATGCGAACTGAGATGAATATCATACTTTCGGTGATAAAGGCTTTTCTGAATCTATCTTCGTGAATTTAAATTGAACGATGAAAGGAGATGAATACTATTCGAAAAATATTTAGAATACTGGATTTCTGTGAAAAATTTGTAGCTTTAAAATAGTTACAGCCATAAAATAAATGTGTATGGTTTCAAACTAAGTAGTACTATAGGGATATTTAAGAGTTATTTGCATAAATAATACATCCTAATCTTTATTTTACTAACCAACCTGCCATAGATTTTATTTTTTGTGTATTTACACTATATATATATGAATTAAGAAGAATTATCTGCTGATGCAGATTCAGAATTTAAAATCAGAGTAACACATGCCAGTTGTATGTGTTAGTATATAATTTGATATAAATGTTTCTTATTTAACTCAAAGTATTATTTTTTATATTCTGCAAATAATAGACAAAACTAGCCAAAAAACATGTATGAAATTTTAGAGTGCTTTTGAAATTTCTTTCAGTTTTTTTAATAATAAGAAAAAGACAAACTGATTTCCAGAAAAATACTTCTTTTTTGCCATAAGTCAAATGAATAATTCTTCACTGAACTCCCATATCTTTATCCGAATAAACATCAGTACTAAATCAATATATTATAATACATTATACAAACATAATAAAAACAATATATAGATGCTATTACATTTACAATATCCCATACTATGTATTACTTTCGAAATGATATTTATTTCTTTTCATTTGACCCTATTTTCATATAGTTTTTTGTTTAATAACTTATTGCGTATAATTAAACAAACAGCATGTTGCATTTAAATAAAATCCTTTATCATAATAAAACATAAGTATAAAAAAAGATACATTTAAATCCGTTAAACTTTGATATACCTGATTGTTTCATTTAATTTATAAGAGTATGTCAACATTCCACGTAATATGTACATTTTATTATAATGCCTTCTAGAAAATGAATTTGAAAATTATCCGTATTTTCATATCACTGCAATATATTATTAGATAGATAAAGTATAAATATGCACAAAAAATTGTATATAAGTTCCACATTTTATTTATACCTTTGATTTCTTTTTTGCAAAAATATCGCTATATGTCTGATGGAATGGCAGTAAGAAAAATGAATAGAATTAGCATTTTTGTACAAAGAACTGGATTTTGGAATATAACTCAGTAAAAGGAATTCACGAGGAAAATAGTCCACATAGTAAAATGAATAAGATGATAATAATACTATTCTTTGAACATAAATTAATGTACAATCAATTAAAGTAAGCAGGAAGTAATAAATGTAATCTTTATTGAATAGTGATCAATAAATCTAGAGATTCTTTTTTCACCTACAGTAATACCCCGAACATTACTCTCTGCTAGGAGTGCTTCAAAAAGTTTCATTCAAAGGCGCGTGGCATCTCTCAGATGCATCACATCATACTTACGTTTGAAGATGATTTAATTCTTTTTATTGTTGAGGTTTAGCATTAAAATGAATTTGACATAAATGGATGTTTAAAACAGATTCAGGATTTGAGATATTTATATAAAAAAAACATCAAAAAGATACGAGTTAGTTATCTCCGTATGACCACTGTTTACATTTTTAAAATGCCTTTTTTGTTTCAGTCATAACGAATCACCGAACAAAAGCATTTCTCAAATTTTATGGTACGCCCCCTTAGGGGTCGTGATAACCGTAATTGGAGGGCACGAGCCTATCAAACAGCTCAAAATAAAATATTATTTAAAAATATTATTAATTTACTGAAAAAGCAAAGCAAAACGCATTCTGACAAAATAAAAAATAAAATACACATTTACACTGATGTAATGCACTTATAAATGTATCAGTATTGGGCAATGCATTTGATAAATAATTTATCAACTTTAATAATTACTAGTGACTTCCATGGGCTTGTCATATATATTAAATTACATACAAAATTTAATACTTTACGGTTTATAATTATAGTCGTATTGTAGCTTTAACGTCACAAATTACATTATTATTGCATTCAGTACATTGATATTGTATGAAGGGGAAGATTTTGATTGAAAATTGGGTCGCAAATGTTGAAAGTTTAATAAACACTGCCTCACAATGTTCAAGGGACATGCATTTTTTATACAATACATTATAAAATTTTAATAGTATTTTCTTGGTGTCCTGGCAAGAGGGAACATTGCCTTTTTATCCAAGTTCCTGGTGAAGTTTCTTTTGGTTTTTCGTTTGGAGTGGGGTGTTGTTTATCAGGTATTTTTTCAATCCTGAATCAAAATGAACGAGGCATGTGAAAGTTATACTCAGATCGTCTTTGCATGGTCTATTTCAAAAGTTCACGATCTAGTTTTCCTAGATATGAGCTCAAGGATCTGAGTGATTTTGATTCCCATATAGATAGTTTGGGTGTTAATTCCAGCTACATTAAGGATGGAAAAAAATAGTCACTGGCTAGACACGCGGCATCCATCAGATGAATCTCAACCCTCAGCAAAAGAAAAAATATATCAAACAGAAATTACAAATACTTGTTTCGAATTATTTTCCTATAAAACTGAAAACTATACTATTTTATCAGAAAAAATTCAAAATTAAAAAAAATAGTTCAACGTCGTTATGCGGGTTGAATCTACCAGATTCAATAGCCCCTGCCCCCTGAAGTATGAAGAAAAATTACCCTCTTCTTTAGCATTGAATCCTAGGGTGGGTGACGAAAGTTAGGTAGAAGAAGGAGGGGTATGGTTCCAACCCAACGTGATGGCGCAGCACCGAAACAATTTTTATTGTGCATCTGATAGTTTCACACGCCTAACGGAGGGATAAGCGATAAGTGGGATTGAGTAATAACCGAGTAAGTCGAGAGATGATTTTGCATATTGATTCAGAAAAATTATTTTTATTTGGGCCAGGATGAAACAAAACTACAATTTAAAAAAAAATCCAAACTAAAATTTTAGATAATGCAAATCAGACACTTAAAATGAAATTAATTTGATGTAGGAAGTTTCATGAAATCTAACAAAGACCTTCCTGCTCAAAGACTTTTTTTATCCTCCAGCAAAATTTCTTCGTAGCACTCTAATATTTTTTATTCCTTGTTTTGATGAAAAAAATATACTCAGCTTTGGATATATTTTCTATAATTTGTAACACTTATTCAATAAGACTGAGACCGTCTATCAAACTCCAACCGAGCTTTTGATTGAACTGGGTCTAAGGATAAGTTTTTCAATTTCATACTCTTCCTCATGCATTTCTGTGAGCTTATTAATTGTCAACTGTCGATTGTGAGAATCCAGCAGTTCTCGAATGTCATCACTATCCACTTCTAAATTTATTTTCTTGGGAAGATCAACAACTTCTTCAATCATATGACAGATTCCAATAATTTTATCATTTTTATTTTTAAACAAAAGACGAATCGACGATATTTGAATGTCGCGTAACTTCGGGTTCACGTAAATCGAGGTAGCGTAAGTCGAGGTATCACTGCACCTTAAAACGCAATATCATTTAATTTTTTCTGCAGTTCTTCGTAAATATTGATTCTGTTATATTTAAAAAGAATATGTAATTAAGAGCCAATTTTGCCTTAAAAAATAGGGGCGCACAAAATTACTACATGTTTAGCAGCATGTTTTTCGTTGTAGGATAAAAATGCATTTGGGTAACTGAAGTAATATATTAGAGGAGAATAAAATTAATTTAAGCTCAGATTATTGTTCCCTGTGATTTAACAAAACCACAACAGTGTTAAAAGACATTATTAATTGCTTCAGTGCCAACTTGTAACATTTGTAACAACTGTTACAAATTACCTCATTTTGAACCTTGGTAGTTTTATGTGAACGATTGTGCTAAGCTTGCATTAACTTTTGTGCTTCACGACATGAAACTTCTGGAGTCTAATAAATGACAATGTTAATTTTCCACACATGGATTTTGATAAAATTATGTTTCAAAACTATAAGCAAAACTTTAAATAAATAAGCTGAAATTTAATTCTGTAATAAAAAGTTAAATGGATAGATGAGGAAGGAAAAAGATAATTAAATCAAAAATTGTAGAACACTAAGAGTAGGATTTTACAGAGAATTGCTTAAAAAAATTATAAATATTTTGATTACGTATGTATTACAAAATGTTTTCTATTATGTATACAAATCATTTAAAGTTAATTAAAATACTAATTTTTATGAAATTACTCAAAATAAAAATTTAATCATCTTTATATTAATACATTACAATAAGCTCTTTGTTCTTTGCCGCATGGAAGATGATAATAAACTGGAACTTTCTGTATTATTTTTTTAATATTATTTGAAGATATTTTATTTTAAAACAATTGAGATGAATTTGTCAGCAAATATTTTTAATATATAGAAAAAAAGAGTAATATAAGCATTTAAATTAATTTAAATTAGATATTCGATGTATGATTAAGCAGGCATAATGATATGCATGCAATTCTTCTTGTAGCATGGTAAATCATTTCTCAATTCAACTTATTTTTTAATATGTAACGTTTAAGAGGGATTCCGGCACATTAAAATATTAATAATTATTGTGACTTTACTACCAAAACTTTTTTAAAGTTTTCCTTATTGTACATTAATTAGCTGTTTTATATGTACAATATTTTAAGACCACTCTGTTTGAATATTTTTTTCATTTATGATATTTAAGCGAACACATAGTTTGTATTAGTTCAGATATCAAATATCTAAAGTTAAAGTGGGATGATTCACATAATATTCTAAAGATAACATTATAAAAGTCTGTTTAACAATTTACATAAATGTCGCGTAAATGGCTTTTTAAAATTTTCCTTATCTTTACAATAAGCCAAAAGCCAATAGTGCTTCGTATAATGATTTAAAATGATAATCTTTCTTAGTTTGCTTTAGATGTGCCTTTTGCTATGATATCGACGATACAGAGCGAAGATATCAGTTCTATAAATTGTAAGTAGAAAGTAGACGGCGATGCACTACGGAACACGCTTAGGTGAAGAGTCAATGAGAATACAGATAGAAATCTGAGAGACGGCTTTAATTTTTTTGCCACCATTTTCCACATTTTATGCTCTGTAGGTGGTAAAGGCAGCATATAAAAGCGGTATCAATTAAGAACATAGACGTAATCAGAGTTTGAAAGAAGGAAGAATGATTTCCAATGAAACACTTTTGCATTTTTCAGAGAAAGTTGACTGTAGCGTGTAGTTTGCAATTGGTCTTTATCCTGCTGGTAAAGTGTACAGATAGACCCAAAGTCAGGTAACTCGGGCAGCTTCACGTCATTCGTGTATCACTGGGCCTTTATTGTACTTCTAAAATGAATAAGAGGTAAAATGATATCATCCCTAGCCATGATATCGTTTTGTCCAAATGTACGTTCCACAAATGAGAGCGGATTGGTTTTATTTCACTCTATCACTCGCATCCTCATCTGCAATTGCAGATGCTGTAATTGTTATTCATTTTTGTTTTCAATGCGAAAGAGGATCCCATGCGCATTTGTCTTTAAAGTCATTACTTACTACAGTTAGTTTTGGAAAAAAATCAAGCGAAATTCTACTTTCTTCGGTAAAGTAACACATTTTCACTAACAAATCAGTATTGATAGTGAACACTATGATTTTCTCAGTATTAAGATTATTAATTACGGAAAAGCTATTTTAATTATTCTTCCAATATATTGACATAAGTAATTTTTAAGCTTAATATAAAAGCGGCTTTGTTAAAATGTCAGAAACAAATTAATCTAACTTTTAACTATTTATCTTCTTTCCATAACGAGAAATTTTCTTCACAATAACTACAAAACCTTCTTTTATTTAAATGTTAACAATTTCTATATATGTATACAGAAATGATTAAATTTGTTTCAATATTTCTTTTCGGAGCATTATTTCTTTACTTGGAATCGAATTGATCTTAGAATATGCCTATCATATGCATTCATTTCCACATAATTGCATACGATGCGAACATCAAAAGCGTAACTGTATTTACATTTATATTAAAATATTTATTCGAATGATCTTCATGAATATTTAACGAATGTGATTTAAAAATAACCCACTTCATTCAGCTTCGCTGCCTTTTGATAAAGAATAAGCTTCCGAATTGTTCCATTGAAAACATTATGCATTATTCATATTTTTGTCGTAATTATTTATTTTTTTATATTTTAGCTGGGTATTAATATTCAAATTCCAGCATTGATTTCTTGACATCTAATTGCTTGATATGATTTACGAAACAACTGCTGAAACGTGTAGTATTTTGTTTGAATAAGTATCAAAATGTGAAACAAATTTGTTGAATGCAATCAGAAAACACATGCGATCTTTAGAAGACATAAATGCCGCTGAAGAATAATTTAATTACTATTAAAACATTGTGCATAACAAATCTGAAATTCATTCTATTATATTGACTCTTTTAAATAATATATTTTATACATAACTGTTCAAAAACTTATGCTTAAAATTCTACAAGTAATGATTCAATGGGAATGAATGTGACATCACAGCACATAATACATGATTTCCTCTTTTATTTCGCGTCGAATTCAAACACTACAGTAATCTCATACTACATTTTTATTTTTTATTACCAATGGTTTCAGTTAGCCCAGTGCTTCTCAAACTTGCTATACATGCGACCCAATTTTCAATCATAATTTTCATCGCGCCCCCCTTCCTACAACAATGTATTGAATTCAATAATAATATACTTTGGCGTAAAGCTACAATACGACTTTAATTATAAATGGTACAAATTATCAAGATAAGTATTAAATTTTGTATAAAATTTTATGACATGTGCCCAAAGGGTCACTGGTAATTATTAAACTTGTTTTTAACTTAGTACAGTTATATTAATTATGAAACACATTGTGTAGTACTGATACACATCTATAATAGTATTAATCAGTGTAAATGTGTATATTTATTTTTTATTATGTCAAAATGTAGTTTGTTTAGCTTCCTTTCAGTAAGTTAATAATTTTTTTAAAATAATCCTTTGTTTTCGACTTTTTGATACACTCGCGCCCCCTAGGCGGGGGCGCGAACCACAGTTTGAGAAACATTGAGTTAGCCCAAAATTTTATTCTGTGCAGTGTATGGTTGCACTTAAATAAAATGTAAGAAGTGTGTCGAACTAAATCGTTCTTTGGTTATTCTTTGGAAAATCCCACTTTTGTTAAACGGGGGAAGACATGATAAAAAATGTAAATTTTAAAAGTTCTGCTTCTTTACATTTTTGTTTGAACCACTTCGAACACAAATTGTTTGAATATAAACTGTTTGCAAATCGCCTATAGTTGAAACCAGGATTTCCAATGTCCACTATTTTTACTTGTAGGTGGGGGGTATCTTTTTTTATGGATTTTGGATAGATGTAAGCTACCTACACTTACACAAAAGTAGCTATCTCGAAGAGAATACTTTTTGCTTCCATTATATTCACTCAGATAGCGTAAAATGGTGAAACATGCTATAAATACCCGTATTTTTTATATACCAGCACCCTTTTTAATTTTAAAATTAGTTATCTAACATAGGTAATTCTGCATTTAAATGTACAAAAATAACATGAATTTGCTTATATAAACAAATATTGATACCGAATATAAATAAATATGTATACAAAAAAACTCTCGCAATGGAACGTAAAAATTGCTTTAACATAAATTTTATTGAAGAAAAATAAGGATATATTTGTTTCATAAGAAGAACATTTAGAAAAGAGAACTAAAAAGTTAAAATCAGATAAATTTTTGTGCTTCAAGCAATATATTCCCAGCTTCCTCAAACGTATACATTGAATGTCAGTATTTCGGTAAATAAAAAATTCATCATCATACGGGAATAATTTTTTTTCAGAAACAGATTATACCAAACCTAGTAATCATGCAGGAATTTATAAAACATTATTCTACATAATTGGATCCCAGGATAGTAAGGTTAATTCAATGCACAATATTTCAGGGGAGTTATAGCAACTAGAAAACAGAGCCTCAAGACTTAGAAATACTGCAAGAAACGGAATCGACCCCCTAAAACACCATAATAATACCAAAATAAGAACTGTGATAAATTTTTAACACACACACACACACACACACATATATATATATATATGTGTGTGTGTGTGTGTGTGTAATAATGTTCTTCAATTTCCTCTCAAGGGATTTTTGTTCATAATAATATTCGCCCCCAATAATAATTGATTTTTAGTTTACCCGCCTAACGGGAAATAACCACAACTCCCAAAAAAACCGAAATGTTCGCCTTTTTTAAAAAAAGGATGATTCTATCTAGTATTTGACCAATCAGAAAAATCTTAACTAGAAATCATACAATTTTAAAAGTTTCCGATTGACTAAAATTATAAAGGTTTGATGTATCTGAAGCAAACTAAAAATGCTTTTGGGAAAAGTCCTAGATATTCGCATATGATTATTCTTATGTAATTTCCTTACGGTATTTCGTATAGTCGTTTTCTATTTGTGTAAAATAAAGGTACATCTAATAATATTAAGCATTGTCATATTTTCCCCGACTGCATCAACGAGAAATAACATCTTTTTACAAAGATGTTTTAAGTAAAGTTCGAAATTTTATATATATATATATATATAATAGATTGCAATTCTCTCAAATTTTGTTCTGCTATGAGGGAGCTAAAATTATGAATCATGCTTGTGCATTTCATTTTCATTAATAATATACTTATATATTTTTTCGTTTGAAATAGTTTCAGTAAATTGATCGTCTATGAACACACAATTATTAATCAACAATAAATATATAAGTAAACCTTATTAAATTTAAAACCGTTTCATATATAAAATTTATTTTTTTAATACTTCATTAAGAATTTCAACACATATTCATTAAACTTATCATATTTCATACAGAGTAATCACTTACAGATTTAGTATTCGAAATAAATCCTCGTTAACACAATACTTGATACATGTTTTCTACATTTTTAATACATTTCAAAAATGGAAAATTATTCATGGTTAAATATCGTCTATAAAGGTAATTTATTCAAACTTACTATACGTTTAAACTGTTTTATTATCCAGAAGAAAAATTTAGACAAAAATTTTTTCTTATATTGGAAATCTATTTTCTTAACTTGCATACGCAAGAAGAAGCTAAAGATTTATTTCTTTAACGTAAATAATAATAATATTTATTTTAGAATGAATTTTAAATATTTATCCTTCACTGCTAAAAAAATCATGCATTTGTACAATAATTGACAATTTACTTAATAAATAATTTACAATGGTAAACATACTTTAACTTATTTGCTTTGCCACCACTTCACTTTTACTGAAAAATTCTGATATGTAGTTTTAGATCTCTAAACCTAGAATTTTTCCAACACTTAAGTCTGACAAAAACTTCTGTTAAGGAATTCCAATATCAGATATTTGGGCAGCCAAGTAGTAAGAATCTTTCTTCCAATTCAAATCCCTGAAAAGTCTCCTTCAAATAAAGGGAGAATGATTCTCTCGATAAGGAAAAATAGCGAATTTTATTACTTTCTAAAAAAATATTTTTTGTATTACTAGATAGAACATTTGTCAACACATATTTGTTCTCTTCTGTTTGCATGTTAAATAGTCAGAAATAAATTTTCAAATAAAATGAGAAGTGGTTTTTTATGTAATAAGCACTAAAGATAGATTCTGATCCAATTTTAACATGGTATAACATAACATCTTTCGTCTTATGATAAAATCAAAAGACATTGCTTTGATATTTTACAGAAGCGTACGTTCTATATTGGAAAGCTTTACAGCAAAAACTACTTGAAAATAAAACTAATGCATTTTGAAATAATACTTTTTATCGGTAGATATTCTGCACTTGATAGTACTATGTAAGTCTTTGGTTGTCCAAACTATTCAGTACGCAATGCTCTTGCAGTTTAATTTTTTCACGGCGTCAAATTTGTAATATCTATCTACTGTAGCATTAATGAGGCTCAGAAAAGAAAGAGGCAGTTTTGTGCAAAAGTTAATTTTACTTGACTAGAAAACAAACAGTTCAAATACATTAATTAAAAAAATAGTATCTTTATAGGTGAAATAGAAACTTAATGTGACGGATAAACTTGAGAATTCTCAACACAATTTTTCAAATTGTGGAAGAAGTCTTAATACATTTTCTCTCATTTCTTGCTTTAAATTGATTTTCGAACGACATTTGGACTTTTTAGCAGTGACAGCTGAAAATTCAACTTCAGTAGCATAAGTTGTTGCAAAGGGAATACGAATTCTTAAAGTTTTTGAGTTAAAGTGAGATGCTTAATTTCGTTTGAAATCCCAAACTCCATTAAATCTCAGCAAGGAAATTTTGTTTTTAGCCTGTTTACGCAAGACAGTTCAATGGAACTCTTTTCGTTTTGCTAAGTAAAGTTGAAAGAGAGTGGGAGAGCTCGAGAAGGAAAAGATCGTGGATCCATATACATTTCTCTTCGTTATCTTCGGCAAAGTAATTTGCGAACCAGTCAGTGAGCTTAGAAAGAAGCTCCGTGAAAAGAGACAGCAATACCTGTAGAACAACGTTTTTCTTTATTATAAGCTGTGTATTGCTACAGATTGGAAAAAACATTTCAGAAATCCACCGCCTTTAATTTTCTTATTTACTATTGCATCTATTTCTTAAGCACTAAAATATTTTTACAAGTTTCAAAATATGCATGTTACTGCCCTGTAGAGAGAGATTCAAGATATTTATATTGTCAAATATATATATATATATTGCACAAATATGCTAGTTCCAACATGAAATCTGTATGGTTGGGCAAAAATAGTTGGCACTCTCGTAAATTTAAGAGTTATTGAATTTTTTTAATGCAGTTGTAATATTTCCCCTTATTTCAGGGTTCGTGCTGTTCAATTTTAAGCAGAAAGAGTAAAATTTTCTTACATCATTTTAATAACAAACCAAACCAAGTAACTTACAAAACACTACTGGTACAACAAATAGAAAATCAGACAAGTAAGTACCATACAAAAATCGATTGAATAAAAGCAAATCGATACAAAAATTTTCGTTGACACAGTGCCAAACGAAATAATTAATTGTTTCCAGTTCAACTATTTTAATTATCCCATCTGATAGGGAAGTTACTCGTAAAATTCCCTTTTTTAGGGATTATCTTGAATTTGTGGCACAAGATGCAACACTGTTATCTAAAATGTGTTAATTGTTAAAACGATTTTTATAAATAAGCGTGATACTCTGTACAAAATTTATTTTTCCCTCCATGGTTGAGTTTAGCAATACAAAATCTCATAAAGTAATTAAATAGAACACAACGAACAATAATAGAACAAAATTAATTTAACAATTTAGATAGAAAGATGAAATTAAGCCTAATAATAACAATGTAAACTATTAGAAATATTTCAAACAAATAAACTAAAATAAGTGACTATTGAAAATTGTAAAATGCTACATATTAAAACAAACATTAAAATCCGATATTAAAATCATAACTTTCTAAAATTCTTTGGTATCTCTAACAGAAAAATTAAAAGTAATGCGTGTCACGAACATTAATCTACAGTGTAGAATTACTATGTGCTAAGTGTGCCTATATAACTTTCAATATAACTATGGTGTGATCTATATGACTCAGTAGTAATAAATAGTAAAAAATTATTGCAACTGAATTGATTAATTGAAGATATATTGATGAAAAATATAATAAATTTTTTTCTATTTTTATAAATAGGTTTGGATAGAAAGCTACTTTTGGATATTCAAATTGTTAGCAATATCTATAAAATTTATTGAAATTATAATATTTTCTGATTCTTCTGAAACTAAATCATTATTTATTTGTACATAATTAATTACTATATTTCTAAAAATAAATGCTTTTAAGTGCTCTCCCTTTTTAAAATTAATTATCTGTAATTAATTGAAGATTTAAAAAGTCTATATAATTCAGATCTGGTTCTAATTAATTTCATATATATATAAAGGAATTATTTGGAAATATATAGTTTTGATCTTAACGTCTGAATCGAAATGTTCCTAAAACGTGCACTAATTATATTTAAATATTAATATTAAGCCTTAATCCAATCCTCAAAAAGTAACTTAACTCTTTTTCAAACCTCTAAAATTTGAAATGAATGTATATGTTAAATTACATAAAAAATTTGAGCTTATAATAACGTAATTCTTCTAAGAACATTCTAAGCAAATTCCAAAGCCTAGAAGAAGATAACAGATGATACATGATTCTTATAAATGAGTTTTCTTATACATTTCCAACCACCGCTGCACGATAAAGAAAAGTTTGAATTCAATAGAAATATATTTAATGGAAAAAGCAGTCAGTTTGAGTGATGATTTCGACAAAAATCGGGACAAACATCTTAACAAGCATTCAGAAACGTGACCGGAAACATTTGTCATTCTATCTGCGAGATAACAAATTGAAGAGCAAAGGTTGAAATCTGTAGAAACTATTCAATTTTATATGTGTGGGCATTTGTATCCAATATAATGTGTATTGTAATACAAAACAAATTAAAGTAAATGGATTTTATTCATTTTTATTATCCCTACCCCCCTTACGTACACAGATATTCTAGAAATTGATGTATGCAGATAAAGAAAAATACACAAACTCATAATACAATTTTGGAAATTTTTTTATTTATTGTTTATTGTAAATGAATGCTGTCATTTGTCCTTCAGTTGAGGATTGAAGATGCTACAAAATAACATTTGTTCTATCAGGGAAAGAATGTAGAATGCTTTGTAATAATGACGGAAATAACTGAATACTTTAATTAAAATGTTATGTTTAATAATTAAATTAAAATATATAGAAGAGAATGAGAAAGTATTGAATGATTTCCGGGTAAATTTTTGTACACATGCATGAATTCTGTCTATCAATTGGTACATTGGCGAATCATGAATTTTTTTCGATTTTTGAATTATCTATTATTTTAATAGATGATGAATGCATCAGGAGTTTTGATGTTATGCATAAAAGTGATGTTTGTGTTTCAACGAGTATTTTAAAATATTTCAATAATAAATGGGGTACTTAATTGCCATTTTCAAATTCCATGATCATCATTATTAAAATTCTTTTAAAATTGCAAAAAAAGTAAATGTTCTTTTGTGAATTTAATATAGAGACAACGTTACACTGTTACATAGCGTTTGACGATATAACCGAAATATCTGAATGGAAGACATTTAACACAGTCTATACTGCAGATAACGTCATCTTGTGAAAGCGCACATGATGTATTTGGCATGACACTGGTTATACAAGTTCGAATCAAAATGATTTTTTATCAACGTCTTTAAACTGAAACTACTTAACTATTAACGGGCGTCTTTAAACTTAAGATATGAAAAAACTTAACTTTAGAATATAATGCTTATGGTTGAAATGCATTAATAACTATCTAGTTTCATGAATTATTAACTATAACTTTAGAAGGGAAAACTTATTATTGCTGTCTAATAATTTAAAATTTATTGAAACAGAATTTAAAAAAGGCCGTAACATTTAATTTTGATCAATTCATCAGGTTTATTGTATGTTTTGGGAATGCAATGAACTTAAATGATCTTTAAAAAGAGGTAGTCCGTGTTATCATTGAGTTTCATTTTTACTTTATATTTAACCCACTAAGAAAATAATGTTTGAAACGAAAAAAGCATTTTTGTCAAAACAAATTATCTAAAACTGCCAAATTTTATCAAATAAACTTACATTATATGACTAATTCTGACCTTCGTATACATTTTGTAATAATTTGTTTTCTGATTTTTTTTAAGTAGCTCTTTCAAGATATTACGCGTTCATTTATCTGATTTCAGGAAAAATATCAATTCGTCTGAGAAAAAAATATTCCAAACCAATCGCAAACAGTCCAACTAGCATGTTCCTGATTCTACTATAATCCTGCTCTTCTAAATGGAATATTTAGTGAATCACTAAGATATAACATTCGAGCATACGGTTTCCTTACGTGAACCTTTCGGTTCGCAAGTACTGCAGATATTTAAGTACTGCAAGTACTGCAGATTAAAGTGATGCTAATACAAACAGAAAAATAAAATAGTTGTTGATGTTACACGTCGGATCCTTTCAGTTTTAAGCAAATTAAAGAATTGTGTGAAGACTTGTGATTGGTGGTTCAAGGATATCCACGCCCTCTCGCATTCAGTATAATGTTATAATATTAATTTCGATTAGCGAGAAACTACCCATTGATGAACCCCAAATAAAAGTGTAGCATACTTGACTGTGTTTCAAAACACGGTTATCACTCTAATCTGCAATTTGCTTCTTTTCAGATACAGAAATTTAGATATCAAATTCCCCAGCATCTTGGATGTTATGGTAGGAAAATTTTGATTTACTATGGGAGGTATTCTACTGCTACAAAAGCCATGATCATGAATAATATTACGAGTTCATTTCAGATACGACATCAAAATTTTATTGTAATACAGATTCCCTAATCCCCCCCATACCAAATAAATAATTATATTCAAATCAAGCATCAAATGTAGCAAAAGGTGTTTTTTTGTTATTTAGATTTTTGTTCTCTTAAGAAAAATTAAATATTACAACCTGTTATATTCCATTAAAGAGAAAATATTATTGTTATCATTCTCACAGCTAAGAGAATATAGCGTATTTTTTCCTCTTAGACTGTAAAGAATATATGCCTGGTAATCTTCGATGACTAATACATAGTTTATCTTTTTTGTGTAAAAAGAAAGTCAATAAAAATGTTTGTTTAGAAAATGAAAAAAATAGGTCGCATCACACAAATTCCGTAAAATGTTGGATTTTTCATTTTTATCGTTATTTTGAAAAAAGTTATTTGCATTTTAATTATCATCTTGCACAGATTAATATATTAAGAAGTATTAAAATTAGCTTTAAATAAGAGCTTTAATTTCGTTTAATCTCAGACATTAAAATAATTTTTTTAAAAGGAATGTTTTTACTAAGATTAGTATTAAATACAATTGTATTGATTTTAAAGCTAATCTAAGCAAAATGTCTCACATTGCAACTTTAATACACTTATTTTGTATTTTTGAAGCAATTTTCCAATTACTCAATCCAAAAATGAAAGAAAAAAAAACTGACTAATATTCTTTAATTTACCATACCTGATCTTTCCATTGTTATAAAGGAAACATGTTCTTTTTATACACTAACAAAATCATCATCATTTCAATATTTCTGAATGATTTGTAATGACTCTTTTCCTATGTAAATAAAAAAATGATCAATGTACTATCCAAGGGAAATATTGAAACCATTTTTACACATCATTTATTTAGAAAAATAGATGATATACATTCTCTCTCTCTCTCTCTCTCATCTCTCTCTCTCTCTATATATATATATATGAACGAAAATATCAAACATATATTACACTTTAGGTTGAAGTTGCTTCGCCCTATATGTTTCACACCAGGGTAAATATGATTAATATACCTTCCTGAGTTTTCCAGTTCTTTTTACGAACAGTTCCGAAAAGTTTTCTAAAAAGTATCCTATTACAGTGTTTACATGAACATATAAGGTTCAAAATGTTCTACTTCGCGTTCCATTAGCTTTTCTCCTTTTTTCCCCTCCTTCTAAGGAGTACAAAGGTCTTTCCCTGAAGCCAGAGTGTATCCTTTCTTTCTTGCTTCGCCACATTTCTTTCCTTATTTGTTCCTAAATAGAGAGCTTATTTGATCTGTACATACAATTTTTTTCTTGTATACTATTCCTTGACCTTAGGTTAAATATACCTTCAAGGAAGATCGAAAAAGGTCTTATTAAAGTAAGAAATGGCTATATCAAATTAATGCAAAAGATCTTACGCATATTTATCAAGAACGTTTCAGATTTTTACATAAAAGATAAATACTGTGTTTTAACTACTCTCAATTTGAGACAAAACGCATCTTACAAAATCAATTTCTTATAATAAATATTGTTACAAAATAATGTATAAATGTAGTTGATAAAATATTTTGTAAAAAATGTTTAATCTTTTAAACAATAACGGAGAATTTCATGCAATATATTTTGTTCAGTTTACAAATCGATTAAACATTTATAATTACTTTGACATGACATATCCACTTACTTGTAAAATATCTAATTATTTCAGAGTAAGAAACATTGTGTAGATAAAAGAAAATGATGACATCATAAGTTATAGTAATCTAAATCATATAGTTTTAAGCCTTCTAAATCATATACACCTTGTGAACTGATAAAGAAAGCTATTATTTCAAATTATTGCAATTAGAAAAACGATCGCAGCAACAAGTGAAAAATTGTATAAATGCTTTATTAATTAGTTTCATTAAAATTAAAATTCTACATTTCTGCACATGTGGTGTGCGCGTGATAGTAGAAATAATATATTTCAGGGAAATAGCGCGTACAATGAGTTATCATAGGATATGAAACTGAAAAGAGAAAAAGTGGAATTATTAGCACTGAAATTGGGAACTTGTCTTCCAGGTATCATTATATGACTTCCCTCGTAGAAGAATAATAGGAAATGATGAATGAGTAAGCCAAACGGAAATTTTGCCATGAGTATGGCATCCCTCACAATAACGCTCCAAGGGAGCATGAGTAGCATTTCAAACAAATAAACAAATGAAATGTGTGAGAAGAAGACGTCTCCCGCGCGGGAAAAGGGAAGGACACTTTAGAGGTACGACACTTCAAAAACATCGGTGTATTGTTATTTCAGCGAAAAGATACCAACCCGACACAATTGTTCAACTGGAAAATCAACTTCGAGTTTTACAGAGTTTGAAAACGAGTGGATTATATGCTCAAAGAACTGCTGTGTGTGTTCCGCTCACTTGAAGTGTCGCCGTAGCGTCGTGCTATTTACATCTCAAATGAACTAACGACGGCTGCTCTACAATGATCTAGTCAGGTAAGAGTATGTTTAGTATATCGAAATAGCAAGAGGCTGGCTTTGCTTATCTTTGTGAAAATATTCCGGAACGAGATCGATTTAAGAGTATCGTGATGTGAATGAGTACCATACCTATTGGCTATATGGACTTATATGCTTCGCCAAGGACTCATTTTGGCCGACGGTTCATTAACTATCTTCTGCACCCTTTTATACAAAAATTTCCAGTTGCTTATAATGAAAGATTTAATTTTTTAGATGATAGCACGTATTGTCATTGCACATTTGTTGTACAATATCGTCTTCAGATAAAGACATCCGTCATATAGTTTAACCATAAAATTCTGTAGACCTGAGCCCCAATGATAGTGTACAAAATGCCTTGGAAAAGGACGATATCTATTCACACGCTAAGACAATCTTCTAGTCGCAATAAAAAGAGGAGTGGGTAAACTCTTTATTGAACAGATCCTGCGTAATGCCGTTCTAATATGCCATATCGAGATAAAAGCTTATGATTGTTTTCGTATGCATTGTTATATCTCTTTACTATTATGTTTTCAAACAATATGTCTTTTTTGAAAGAAACTTCTTTCAAAACTCAATGTATATCATTTCGAAAAGTTTGACATTAAATAATGTTGTACAGGCTATCAAAATCATTGCTTACCTCTTGGCGTACAATCATGCGTAGAGTTTCATTTATATGCCCATTTTTCTCGCCTCATGAGGTTTTGCTTAAGATTATTTTTACTTAAGCATAGAAAGTATTAAAAATCTACACTTATTTAAAGTACTGACGTTATACTTAAAAGAATTTAAAATGGTTAGTAATCTTACTTAATTCGAGACAAAGTCATTAATATCCACACACTTATTGAAATATTATTTTCCATTTCTTATAATTAATACTATTAAAATATTTTTTTTTTATTCTGGCAAGAGAAATATATTACTTTTTTTCTATATTTGTTTTTCTATTCCTTTCAATTTTTAATTTTTTTATGAAAAAATAACCAGTTTTAAAAATGAACTACATTTTATTTATATTTATCTAAACTAGACCTTTATATTTCAAAAAATTCTTCTAAATTAGTGCACATTTCATTCTCACATTACATAACATACAATAACTCCTTTCTAGAGGTATCCCTTAAAGACCCGAAATATTTTTATCTTTAAATATTAAATATTTCTGGTTATTAACACTATATTAACCCCAAAGACACTGGAAAAAAATAGTATAAACAAATCTGTGAAATCTGACTTTATCTGTGAAACAGGTCACCTGCAAAATTTTATATTTTTTAACTCTAAGTTGATAGAAGAAACAATCTAATTCAACTAAAATTGTTACAAATGAGGAAATTATTGATGTATAATTAATTCTCTTATTGACTCATTTATTTACTGTGAAAATCTTTAAGGCATGTTTTTGTTTTTGACAAGTATCAAAAAAACATTACATTCTTCCCAACATGTTTTCGAACAGCTTTTGCAGTTTTCAAATCTGCTCATACGAAACCTTGAAATCTCATCAACTTATCGACAATGGATATACATGTTACGTCTTTTATCCTGGCATGACCTTTTAGCAGGTGGACTATAATACTTCAAATTTTTTGGCGGAGAAATTACACAATAAAGTGCTACCTTCGTCATCAGTTAAAATACTTTTGTTATAGTAGGTGGAAAGGTTGCTAACTCTTCAGCTATCACTAACTTAAATTTTAAGGGATCCATTTAGATTTTTGGAGGAATTTTATTTGGTATTTTTTGCACAGAAACGAAGAATTTGCTACAGCTAAAACAATGAAATTAATGGGATAAGGAGGCTTTGATGGTAAAGAATGATTCAAAATTGTCTTTCATTTGCAAATCTTTCAATGTTTTCTACATAGCTCTCATCTGAACTTGATTCTCCTTCCAGTATACATGGCTCATATGTTTTGTTTGCAGCATAGTCATCATGTGTGAGATCACTAAGCTCAGAATCTGATTTATTCATCAATTGCAAAATTTCTTCTTCTTCTGTGAGAATTCATTTCCGTTTAGACACCTCAAAAAGTATCCGGTCAAAAGTTAGCACAGTATTCCATGAAAAATAATAAAATGTGTTAGAAAATTGTATTGTTTAAAAAAATTAAAATATTTAAACAATGATCTCGATCTGAAAACGTCAGGCATGGCCTTAATAACAACAACTTACCAACTCCTACCGGAAAACCCAGATTTGGAAGGGGGAGATATGGATGCAGTTGTTTGTGTAAAAAAGGATAATGTCATACTCCTCAACAGATGTATGAAAGAGAAAATTATTTGCAACAAAGAACGAGAGAAAGAAAAAGTAAACTAGTCCATGGCAAGCTCTAAGAAGATATGGCTGTTGTTGTTGTTGGCGTGTCCTTCCCTTTTGGAAGGAAGGAAAGTTTCCAGAGCCTGTGACAAGTTGGACTTCTACTCGAATGTTGGCTACACCTTGTGACGGGGCTATCCGCGAGAATCTATTACTAATCCTCTTGGGTAACTTTGGGGCCAGCATTTATTCTATTTCACAGCCTCTTCGGGGAAAACACGAGATAGTTATATGCTAATTAGTTCGACTATATAAAGTCTAATTTTCGTAAATGTTAAAGAGAAGGAGTTGCCTAGCTGTACGTAAAAAAGTATCGCAGGAAAATTACTTCAACAAGCTTAGCACGCATTTGATAGTATTTGATATTTATAAAGTAAAGTACTAGATTAATCATTAAAGGAATCAAAGGAATTAGATTTAGTACCGACCTAAGGTTAGCAAGAGTTCGTCTTCTTGTCAATTCTGATAGCTGAGATTACTTAGACGGGAATATTAGATTTGAATGTTAGATTTGAGTATCGGATTTGAGTATTAGGATTAAACTAGGTATTAGAGAATCACTCCGAGGTTTCCACTTATAAATTGAACTTGTGCTTGTTAATTATGTTTGTCTGTCTTAAATAAATATTTGTTGCTATGGCTTTTGTGGGTGATGATATGTTTCTTCCTACACTTAGAGGCGAGTCGGGCGGTGTGAGCTCAGTCCAAGATAGGACTGGGACACGACAACCTTCTATCTCCACCTCCACAATTAAGGCATGAGCTGGAGGGGAAGGAAATATTCTCCAGCACCCGGCATCCTTGATTTCTTCTGCGTCCTCCCACAAGATTTTTCTGCACCACTGATTTAACGTGGCATCGAAACCAGGCCTTCCGGTCTGAAGTCTGGTGCTTTAACAACTAAATAGGGCATTAATTGTACAATATATTTCGTTTTTATTTAGGCTTCTATCAACATTATTGAAACAGAAAAGAAAATTCGCTTAGCAAGCACTTTTCTTTACAGCTGCAGTGCTGTGCTTCCTTTACAGCTATATTCTTCCCATGACAACCTTTCTTTTTGATAGAATAATTTAACATAAAAGAGGAAACGTTTAGTTACTACACATTCATAAAAAATTATTTTAAAATTAAATTATTACTCATATTTATACATTAGCAAAAAATATTAATGACAAAAGTTTACTAGTAACAATGATAAATGCCAATTGTAACATGTACTACCTCAAATGCAATTTTTTTATAACTAATACTTAAGTGAACTTTTTCCTCTAAACGAGTTAGTTATTACCATAAGAAGTGTTAATAAAAAACATACAATCTGAATGAAGAAATAGAAATGCAGTTTTCGAAAAAAGCTGTAGTTTTGAAACAAGTAGGAAAGAAGTAATCAACCATTTTTTTAAAAAAAATTGCTTCTCTGTTTTGTTATTTAGTACTTAAAAAGAATGCTTTTTTAAGGAAAAATAAATGAAACACCCTTTTTCCAAAAAATGTTCCCCAAAGTAATAGACTGTATTTTCAGCAAAGAACTTGTTATCTATTCTAGTGTTTAAAGTATAAAACAAAACAAAAAATACCTATTCAAACTGTATCTTATTTCTTTTTTCAGAGAGAAGGAAGTAATGGATTGCTTTGGCGTTCCTCAATCTTTCTTAAGAGCTGTTAACATACCCAAAGACGGATTCCTCTTTTGGGACAGAATCCTTTCTTTTCATTTAAGCAATTGTTTATTAAGTACCATAGTGACCCCTCATCGCTTACTATTTTCAAGGTAAAAAGGTGCAACATTTTTACTGTTGTATATATTAGATATTTTTTTTCTTTTCTTTTTTCTCTTTATTTCAAGTGATTTTTATAACTAAAGTATTTTAATTAATTTGATTCCTTAGACGTGTTTTTTTAAAAAAAATAACTTATGTTACATTAATATCATACATCAAACATATCTATACATTTTATATTTAATGAAATGGACTTATTGAATCATTTGAATTTTTTTGACAGTGGTATCATGTGCTTGATGGATGCTAACTAATTGAGGAGGAAATATTTTTCACATTTAGAGCACCGTGTTTGATTTCTCAGGATTTTTTATAGACTTCTATTACTTTAATTGTAAGGTAAAGTATCTTCCAGCAGCTTATGTAACATAAAAACTACTCCAGAACTAAGACACCGACAAGGAGAAAAGAATAAGCATTTCTAGAATTAAAAAAAATATTGGAATTTAGAGATTAAATATTTATAAGGTACTTTACTTCAAATAACTCGTTTATTGTGAATTATTCAGCATGTGGTGAAACTTTTTCACTGAAATCTTCAACAGAATCTACTGGTTTGACTAAAATGTACATTATTGTAAATGTAAAATAAGAAACAGTGTCTGCAATGAAACCGCAAAGAAAGTAGAATTAGTTTTTAGTTTGATTTTTTTAGGTATTATGAGACACTAATTATTCGAATTTCACAAAGCTGTTACCTCATATCAAAATACATACGAATATTTTATAATGAATACTAAATTATTTTAATAATGGTTACTGGTACACTCTGCGAAAAAGTTAATAAGATTTTCCCGCAAATGCACATATAAAAGGAATTATTTAACCCTATTACAATATGAATTGATTAATGAATGTATTTTAATTTTAAGAAATTCTAATTTCTTATACAAAGATGAAACTATAAAAGTTAATTTTTTTTCGCTTAGCCTTAATAGTTTTATAAAAATTATCAGTATTTAAATTCTGTTATTTTTAAATGAATGATATACTATTGTATTAATACTTTAATATCCATCCATTTAAATCCGGGAAATTTATCATTTTTTCCCTAAAATATTCATTATTTACAAATATTTAGCAGAATGATACATTTACTGCTTTTTTGAGAACGGTTACTTTTAAGTGCTACGCAATTCATTCAAAACAAGAAAAATACATATAAATTTCTTTGAAAGGAACTCATATTTATGCTTAATTATAAAACAGGCAATAAATAAGGAAAAAATGGAATTGACTTTTTTTACAAAAAAAAAAAAAAAAAAATTAATAATATTTATTATTTTCAGTTATGAAACATATGAGAACTCAATGAGCTACATTTCATCGGGAAAAATAATATAAAAGTTTGTATAATGTAAGACTTTCCTCTTGTATATTTCAGATGCATATAAAATATTATTTTAACAGTTATTATGGTAAAGCAAACTTGAAATTTTATGATATTTAAAGTTTTATGTTTTGCTTTTAACTACCGTTTGTACATGATTCAAAGAATATCATATTGAACAAAAGATATGACGTGTTTTTTTATGAAATAAATATGAAATTATCTAAAGTTCTTATGTGGTATCACGCATTTATGACTTTTCTTCATACTGCAGCCAAACCAAATTTTCCCAAGCTTTTCGATAAGCAATTGATTTTGAGACGATCTTCCTTACAATCTTGTAATTTCGTAATTTAAAAATGATTCAATGGATCCTCAGCCCCACATTGGACGCCATTTATAACTTGCCCTCGAAGAAAATCTACGGAGGTTATCTCAGATCAACCTTTATTCACCATTTTTTTTATTCCAACTCTTTTTTACATTCATAAATGAGCACAGTTAGAATACATCAAACAGGTAACTAATCTACAAAAACGAGATGTTTGCGTGCGTGACTGTTTACATCTGCTTTCATCAACTAGCTGGCAGGCAGACTGGGTAAGTGTTCACGTGGTTAATAGAGTGCGCAATATTGTGTCTTTTTGAAAATTCGTTACAATATTAAGTTTAAGCACATACCCATAAGTATAGACTTAAATATTTTAAAAAATACAATTTTTTAAATCTACTAACGTTTTTTATTATCAATAGCTATAAGGCTTCATAAAATGATTATAAAAGTATATATCATTTGTGCAATTATTATGAAGTGTGCGTCATTATTGTATATTATTTTAGTTATAAATCTCTTTTTACTAAATCACATTTTAAAATTAATTAAATTTTTTAATAATTTATTTCATTATAGAGCTTTTAAAACAATTTTTAAGTTTCAAAGTTATTTCAATTTCTATAATGCTATTAATTTTTAATGGTATCAATATTTACTCACATATTTGACATTTCGAACTTTTTAATAAATGATATACTTTATCTATCCGAGGTTCATACCGACCGTAATTTCTCAAAACTACGTAAACTTTAAATATATCAACAAAAACGTAACTTTGAGGGTAATTCAAATAAAAATATTTCATAAGTATAAACAAATCATTAAATTATAAAGAAGATTTAATTATTTGTGTGAATATTTTCCTTAGTAAAGTTATTTTAATTTGTTTTTATTCTTTTACATTGATCCTTCGAACAACTCACATTAATTTCTTGAAGTCGTATACAAATATTCAAATACAATTTCCTAGTTTAGCATAGTTCCTGGCAGTAGCCCAAAAGAAAGATTGATTATTTGTAATTCTCACTTCTTGGAAGAGAATATATTTAAGTAGCAAGGGACTGTTACACACATGGATTTAATTTGAATCAATTGAATAACATGGTTTGTGATACATTTATTTGAAACTTGCCTAATATTACACTTTAGGAAAAGCTGTTAAATTACTATTCTTACCTGAAGCTGAAACGTATTGCTTTTCTCAGATTGATGGTATGGAGTTACTTAAGCGAATATAAAAGCAACTTCTTCTTCTTCTAGCTTATTTATTTGAATAAAAAACTACTTTAGTTTTCACACCTTTTATTACGTTTGTTCTCGAAAAGGATACAGTACAATATTTGAACTACAGCTAAATTCTTCCCAAATCAAATACCCAAATGTTAGTAAATTTTTCAACAGTATTACACTTTAGTGATTATGAGAATCAGTTTATAATGCGTTTCAGGATTACTCGCAGGCTTTTAATTAAAAAAAAACTAGGGGCTTACCCCTGTTCTCTTAGTGGCTGACCAACCCCATTGTACTAATTATACAACTGTCTATACTCATTGCTCAAGTTTTAAAACTGTAGTTTACCTGGATGATAAAAATTATTTTTCTATCTGGATAATTCTTTTTCAAATCTCAATGCACCAAAAAAATTACATTCTCTAATCAAATCAACGCTTAACAAATATTAAACTTGTGTTCCATATTCATGTAAATCTAACATTAATTAGCGCATTTTAGTTCTACTGCTTTTATAGTATGTTCTCGCATGCTTTCTGTTCTTTTCTAACTGTTCCGGATTAAATTTTCGATTCTCCAGCTCGTTCAAAGGCTTTCTAACTGTTCAGGATGTTAATTTTCAATTAATGATTCTTTAAAAAAATTCTGTCTTTCCTACACTTTTTTCATTAGTTATTTTTTATTTATTTATTTTTTTTTGCAAAATTTAACTTTTTACGACCATTTTTATTTATTGTACCTTATTTACAAATAAATTTATTACATCACCATAAACAATTTTTTAAAATATAGACATGTTTTTATGTATAGTTTTGTACTTGATTTATTTGTCCTTGTGTAACGCACGTATAGTTCAAGACCGAAATGTAGTGCCGCATTACAGTATTGTCTTGACCGAAGTGTGACTGTACGAACACTGTAGTATCGTCAGAGAGAGTTTGATCTGGACAAGCGTGCGTTCCCTGTTTCGATGTCCAATCCTGACTATGTAACTTTACTTATTTTCACTTATTTCTCTAAATGTTTGTCTTGTAATTGTCTAAGTGTCTGCTCTTTGTAACTGTGCTATCTTATGTCATTAAATATATTAATTTACCCGAGATTCTATTAATTACTTTTGTTACCCAAGTAATGACGTAATCGCAGTTACACTTGCATATATTCTGTTCTCAGTTGTGCTTCGTTTGCTCGCTAATAATACAGACACTCTTCTTCAATATTCAGATCAGCATTTATGATGTAATGTTGCGTAATCTTTGTGCTTGAAGTAGTTGATAGAACTGAAACTTGCCCCTTATTGTCAATTTGTAACCATAATGTTGTACAGGGATTTACTACCTTTTTATTATTTTTATCGTGTAAGAGATAAATAAATAAATTTATTACAACATGAAAAACCTTCCTTATTTAGAGTGAGATATTCTTTTAACTTTATAAAAGTTCGCTGAAAATTTTTGAAAACTTGATTGTTTTTTAAATGCTAATTAATAACATGAGCATATTCGATAAAATATTATTTTGATGCATAAGCAACATTTTTTCACAGCAATATTGGGACTGCTTTTTCAATCACTTCAGAAATATATTCTTTGTCATATATAAATTTTGATCGAAAATATCATGTAAAAAGTTATAGCTATTAAATAGCTTAACAAATATTTGGAATGCTATACGTTTCATACAATACGCTTGAACATATAATGGACATAGTACTATACAGCATAACTAAAGTTTATATTAAGATAATTAACCTGAGAAGAATACATATAATAGATAATATGATGCTTTAAAAGTGGCAAGGTATATTGAATGGATAGATATTGGTATGAATAGGTAAGGCGTTCTCCTTACCCAGCTATTTGCGAAGTATCATTTGTTGCCATTTCTCCACTAGATTCTTTTTGTCAGAGTTATTTTACTATGCAATACGATAGATTTGAAATGTGAAAAAAATTAGCATACAGCACGTATACCTGTGAGTGTTTTTTCTCTTGAGCAATCCAATATGGTTAATTTTGTTGACTGCACTTTTTAAATAAAATCAATCAATATGATTGAAAAAAAATATTTTTTATTTAAATGAAAGTATAAATGCTTTGCAAAAATATTTGATTATTCAAAAAAAAAAAACATAACATAATTTAAGAGCTATGCTAGAGCAAGCTTTTTCTTTCTGACTTACTTGGATAAATTTAATAAATGTTTATGCTTATAATTTATACAAATGGTTTTATAAGAAAAACAATATACTTATAATCCTTTTAATTTGTGTGGAAGCTAAATTTCGTATGATTATTTTGCACTTTGATATTATTAGATTATATATCATTATAAAAATATTTTCAGTTGTGTATCATATATTTTGGAAATAAATTTCATAGTTTGATAAAAAATAAATCAATAAATGCTACACTTTCCAAAAGCGTATCTTGCACACAGTTTCAAACTTTTGAATGAAAACATATAAAAACAAGCAACATTCAATATTAAAAATGAAACAAATTACATGATATCGCAAAAATTAAGAAAATAAATTGTGTTTAAAACAGTAGGATTCTGTAGGTAGTTTAAAACAGTTCTCCACAATTTAAAATATGTTTATAAATTTAAAGAATGTAAATATTTCCTATTTTTCTTTTACTATTTGAAAGCAAATATGCCTTTAAGTAGAGAAAAAATGCCTCAAACTGTTAAACCTTAGTTTTATTTCTATGTTTTTCTCTCTCTCTCTCACTTACTCTTAAACTGATGTATCATTGATCGAAACATAAATATGAAATTTCGTTTAAAAGTTATTCGGTCTTGAATTTTCGTGTATTACTAAGTAATATTTGAAAACCAACAGAACCAAACATCTCCAATCCTCCTATGGTTATAAACTTTTCATGTTGTTAATTGGCAAATAAAGATTTGTACATTATTTTACTTGACTTTTGAATCTTATGAGGAATGTCAAAAATGAATTTTAAGGAAAGATTTATAAGTGAAGAAAACGTAATAAATCATTTATAACTAGAAGTTATAATTTTTGTGACAAAAATATAAAAATTGTGCAACGAATATGAATGATAGAAAACGTATGGTCATAGTTTCAAACTCTAGAACTAATGACAATTGTGTATTCTATTCTTTTTTCATATGAATAGCGAAATTATTGCAATGGATGTAGTTTAATTAAGCCTCAAAATAATCCGTGGATGGTTTACAAGTTTTTGGTATGAAACTTCAGGCCATCCTTATAATCTAATCGAGTTTATAGCATATGTTTTCAGTTTTCAATTTCTTTACTTTATAAAGTGATATTTATTAATACCCCCCTCCTCTTTAAAAATGTAATCATTAATAGGACAATACAGAAATTTATGTTAAAAATATTTCTGTATAACTAGTATATAATCCATGTAGTCTTTACACAATATTTTTGTCTATTTTTTTCAAAAATAAGCCTGCAACTTCTTGCGTAAAATTTGCTACACAGATAATTTTTAAGATGAGAAAGGTAATTAAAAAAACACAAATGTGTTTTTCACTCAATAGATTAAGGAGATTTCTCAAATAACTTTATGTATATTATGTTGCGTAAAAAACAACCGTTATATACATTTTTTGAAAACTTCTGTACATTCTCACAAAACAATTCCGGGAAAAAATTAAGATAGTTGACACATAAAATATTAAGCATAAATAATTCAATTAAAAAATTTTCCAGTTGGTCTTAATAGAATATTGTATGTTTCTAAACTTTTTTTGTAAAAAAATAACTTTTACATTACTTCACCACGACCATTCAATGTACCAGAATTAAATAATTCTATAGATAAAACGCTGTTGGAAACAATAATACATTAGGCATGTCCATTGTGCACATAGTTTTAATTTCTGTACATTTTAGCTAAAAAATTTCAGAAAAAATTTTAAGATAGTTGATACAGTGATTGAAGTATTTTAAACGTTTCTTTATGAATTGTAATAGAGAAAACTTATATTTTCCTTAAAAAGCTTAGAGCTTACTATTGTCCCGTTGAAACTATGTTAATTCTTTCAAAAAGCTTTTCACATTTAAATTGTTTGGAAAGAAGTTCTAGAATAGTACAAAATGCATACATTTGCTTTGATACAGAAGTATGAAATATTTCCATTGAAAATATTCACCAAACAAATATAAATATTATCATGGCCATATAGCTGTTATCAGCTCAAATCAAATGCAAATTCACTCAATACAAGCCGAACAAGACTGATAAATAAAATTTTGTGTAGTATAGAACATCCATAAGGAAGGCGTTCTTCGTATATTTGGGAAAATATTGAATAAGACTTTCGTGAGTACCACTAGCTGAATATTCTATATTCAAACTCATCTAAATTCTTATAGGTGACAGAATAAATGTAAACCACATAGTTTTTTCCTCCAGTGCTTATTCTCAAAGCTTTGGTTTCTTACTACGAAACCCTTGGAAATAAAGAGATAAATAACAGTGTGTATATTAAAACCAATTAAGATTTGGATAGATATATTTAAAATGTCGAGATGCGTTAATATAACATATTTCTTGAAGTGCAAGTGTTCCTTTTAAATTAAATTAAACCATGTTTTACTGCATTAAGTTATATTAAAAATATATATTTTAAATGTTTCTAAAGATGTCCTTCAATATAATTTATATGAAAAATTTAATGTATTTTCGTGTAGATAAAACTAATGTTGTGATTGGATACTCAAGTAAAAGGCTTACAACTCTCGCTAGTTACAACTCAAGACTTTATTCCACGAACTGATTATTTTCTTTGCTTTTATATTACCACTGAAAGTTTCAGAACTTTCCATATAGCTATAATTACAGTCAACTTTTATGCAACCATTACAATTAATAATAATAAAATCCCAAGATAAAGAAAGAATTACATTAAATAAAAAATGCACGAGATACAGACATTAAAGCCAATACAAAGTAAGAAAAAATATTTTTGGCAAGTCACCCGCAGTCGGGATAGTAAGTACGAGAAGTAGATCATGTCCAAAGTGAGCTATTTTTACTACAATGTTATGAAAAATTAAGCATTTTGCTTTGAAACGTTTTGTTTTTAATTTGAAGAACAAATTATCATTGAAACAAGAGCTATAATTTAAATAAACTTCTGTTAATTTAATAATTCAAAATAAAAAAAAGTTGGTTGAACAAATTGTGATAAAATTAATCGTTTTTTAATTTCTTATGCTGAGACTTGCAGGAAAAAAATCAAATGTTCAGTATGAATAAGTTCAACTCCCATTTCTAACACGTTCGAAAACATATTTGTGTCCATCGGTGATGGAGATTGAAAATTTGAAAAAAAATAAAGAAATGTAAAGGTGCTATTCTTTTTTTATCAAAATAGTAGAATAAGGGTAAAATAAATAATTGTTCAATGATTTGAAGATTTTAAAAATTTTAATAGAAATATTCAAATCAAAATATTTAAATGTTTAAATTTTAAGAAATATTTATTAAATGTGCATTTTTAAAAATATTTAAATTAAATTTATGAAGTAAATTTCGTAATCAAACAAGCATAAAAATAATTTATTTGAGATTAATTAGCTAATAGTGCATTAAAATAATAACTTCGTATAACTGTAATTATTATCAGGGATTACATAATACATTGAGTTATTTTGGAATGCTTTAGATGTTTCAAAACGTGCTGAATATGAATAAAATTTCAACAGATGTTTGCGAAAATTAAACTCATAATGCACACATTGATAAAATTAAACTTGAAAAAATTATGTATGAAAGTACAAAAGTTAGCAAGTTTATAATATGTAACATTGCACTACTGAATAATTTTCACCTTTTCATAACATTTTAAATCATTTCAATCATATTTCATCTTGATGTGTCTTCATTTTCTTATTTATTTAAATATTCCTTGCATAAAAGTATGCATTTCAAACGCTGTAACGTTTATGCTTACATTGGTTAAAATATATATCATATTTCCCGTTTTCTGGTAGTTTCTTCCCAGATTAGAAAATTAATCAGAATATAAATAAAAATGAATATATCCTGAATTTTTTTAGATGTTTAAGCATTAAACTACAAGACTCTCCATATATATTAGTCACCCTATCGAGACTATGCACTCTTATGAATTAATGATGGTAAAATCTCAACTACCATTCCTAAATTTAAGGCAAGCAGTTGAAAGCGTGTTCGTACATATTGCCATAACATGATATGGAGATTAAACTGTGTGAGTAGTTTTTCAGTCGGGCTTATTATCAGCTCCCTTAATGCGATTTTCTCGTGATAGAGAACCTGGAGTATTCCGATTGGCTCACAGTTACTCATTAATTTCCGTGCTCCTGCTCAATTTTTTTTAAATCGCAAATGCTCATGTATAAGGAAAACATGTAAGCAGGCGGTATCGATTTAGTATTCAATTTCATTGTGAGAAAGAAGAAAATTTCAGCTTAGGCCTTCGTTTGAGGTTCATTAGTTGGCGCATGTTCGACGAAGGAAGAAAATCCGAGGAAAAATGAACAGCATGTAAGTAATTTGAAAACATTAATGCGGGCCTAGGATTGAGAATTTTTTTTTGGCAAATAATTATTCTCAGTCATTAAGTTACGATGCAAATTATGTTTTGGTCCCTGTTAGTAATGAGAAAAGTTAAGATTTATACCATGTTAATAAAAAAAAATTATTTTACAAAATGCAACTTGTGCTTCTATTATTGCGTTTCTTACACAAACTATTACAAAACTGTATCAATCTCAAATTTAAACTAGTTTAAATAAAATAAGCATTGATATTGATTGATATTCAGATACATACAATAGGGGCAACTTGGAAAATAATAACACCCAAAAACTGAATTGAGAATATACTACACTAAATTACTTTACGTTTTCCCGAAATTAAGATATTTCAAACTTTAGAGTATGGTCCTTCTAATGGTATATAGACAAACCTCTATTTTTGCTATGCGTATAAAGAAGCTTCAAAATAAGTTCTGCAATTGTCCATAATTGACTAATAATTCAGATAATATGGGCACAATTGTCGGAAATATGGGCAGATTGTGTTATAAAAAAAGAAATTGTCATCTCTACATTTACTTTTTAAAACAGAAATACATTTTCACACAAATTACATGTTTGGCAAATGATAAGAAGTAAAATTAAACCTTTGTTCATGAAAAAATTGTATCACAAAAAATGTACAAGTTTTATCGATAAATAAAAGAACAACTTAACAAGGATTGTTAATAAAAGTAACAGGGATTATTACAAACCTTAAGAAAAACAACATGAAATTAGGACTTGCCCTTGTATCACTTACTACAATCATTACAATAGAAGGAGCCACACTCAAACTCGACACATTTCTCACGGAACCAGGATGAACAAGAGCTACAATATTGCGCGCATTCCTAACCTTAATTTTCATCATAATAGTTAACATCACAAACAGGAAAATGGCGGATGCATTATGTTAATTGGAACTTGCTGTTGCTCTGCGTTTTGCACCTACACCTTACTTACGACCTCCGTTGGCAACTGTCTTATTAGAAGCCGGACCGTCTGCACTTGTCAGCTCTCTTGCAACCTACTTACGCCTTCCCTGATTTACACAGGTAGTTTTCAGTGTTGGAATTGGACTCAGCTCCTCCAAATATGATTATGATATGACTACGAGAATTCAGTAGTGACAATAGATGAGCCATGTGCTGCTGTAACTTGCACAAAGTTATAATAAAATAGAGGTTTATGGAAAAAAGAAATACTCAAAGGGTTTGTAGCTGGATAGGATGGTACAGGAATATGGTTGCAATGCATTGCTTCATCAAGTTTCGTTACTCTGTCCGTATTACCAATAATTTTACTGCCCATATTTGATTTAGTGAAATTATTCAATAGTTGGTATTACTGCTGTCGAAGGGAAAATGAACAAAACCAAACGCTTACGCTGCACTTACATACATCACTTAACATTACTGCCATAACACACACTTACATAACATTACTGCCATTTGTAAGTTTCCTGTAAAATTAATTAATTTTGCGTGTTGAATCTTAAGTAAGGCAACTAAAATATAACAGCCTCAATTCGAAGTGCCAGTAGCTGTACTTACATTATAAATGGTCTGTTTGCACTTGTGTTTGAACCGCACAACAAGAAAAACAAATCACGCAGACGCCATGATGCCTAAGCATTGCCAACGCAGCAGTCCGATTGCAACGCACACAACTCAAAATCATTACAAGTAATATTGATATTTGCTTAAATGTTCCTATATTACCTTAGTGGCCATATTTTTCAAGTTTACCCTATCATTCTTAAAACTTGATGATTCTTCTCTCACTTGGAAGGTTAAACACACATCTTTTTTTAAAAAGTGCATAGAAATATGTATATACCATACACACATATTTACATATATCTTGCATCCCCATATATGCAAGGGAGTTATATTTTTAATAACTTATTGATAGATAATAACGTGAAACTGTGATTAATGATATGTATTGCCACATACAACACTTTTGCGGTTCTTGAATCTGTGCTGGTGTGGCTTTATTAGTTAGAGTTTATTATTCTAGTTAAAAGAAACTCTACTTTAATTACTGTGATTTCCTAAATAAATTCCAATTTAATCTGGAGGAATCTGCGTTTTATTTGTATGTACCTTTTCTGCAATTAAAAGATGACCCAAGTTACTCTATAATAATAACAATATAAATGACCAAAAACATAGGAATGGTAACTCAGAGTTGAATATTCTACAAATCAGACGAAGACAAAATCCTTGATATTTAAACCAAGAACATGATACCTATTACAACAACTGAAAGTCAATGAACCAAAATGCAAAATAAATGTTTTCGAAACTTGTAGCTTGCTTAGGACATTGATGTAGGGTAAAGCTGGATTCACAGAACACTAACTTTCCAATTACTACAAAAAATATATAAAAAATAGTATTAAAAAAAATGCAGAGCTGAAATCAAAATTGAATATTAGTTAAGCCGAAAATTCGTGCGTATAATTAAATAGTATGCTAATAAAATGTATAACGAGTTTGAAACTATACATAAAAGGAAACATAAACTAAATGAAAACAATTTTATATATATGTGTGTATAGGTATAGAGAGATATATAGAATTTATAAATATTTTACTGCCATTTTACTAGGACCTATACTATTTCACTTTCTTATTGTTCATGGTTTTTTTTCAAATACTATACTTATAATTTAACCCGTTACCAACCAGTGATCTATTTATAGATCACCTCCCACTCAGAACTCCCAGTGAAAACGATATATTTTAATCACTTCGTATTGTCATTGACTGGTTTCCTTACACAGGTGGCAACACCCCCAAACGAGATTTGAAGCATTCTTTCCCACAGCAGTCCAGCAGCTAACGTCTGATATTCGCCATTCTGAAGCTTCAAAATGTAGCTTTCGATTTTTTTCCAACAGAAAAAAATTTAAATTAAGTTATACTTTTTTCATGGGTTTTACATTTCCAATACTTCTTTAATTATCCTGGCTTATTTATATTAAAAAAATAATAGTTTTTATTATTAAAATGTAAGTTTAAACATGCTGATCTATAAATAGATCGCTGGGCGTTAGTGGTAACTAATATAATCTTTTCCCCGTTTCATTTCTTCCAGAATGTCTCGGCGTTAAGTGTTTCACACCGCCGAAGGAGCGTTAGAATATATGTTTTCTAAGGAAATAGAGTCTGATATTATTGCTTTACCTCCTGATTTTGGATGAGTTAACTGACGAAAATTATTTTGATGGTGATGAAATGACTGCTCCATCGGTAAAAGATCTGTCAGGTAATGTAGAAATTTGTGTACCCATGGAAGAAATAAAAAATGCATGAAAGACATTCGAAGATATATCGCCGTGGCGTACCTCAAACGGGGAACAAATTCTAAGAAAGGCACTGGAAGACCTCAGATGATGTCATCAAGATCAAACGTAATAGACTCTGTGCGTTTTAGATAGAAAAGACCATGTTATAAGAAAAAGAAAAACCAAAGAAGATGCCAGTTTCAAAAATGTAAGGGTAGACCTCTTACATTTTGTACAAAATGTAATGTAACCCTTTGTATGTTTTCCATTATATCAGACTTAACTTTTACAAATTGGCTGTATAAAATTGCAACTAAGTAAGTTTAGATCAGTAAAATAATATTTATCTTTTAAATCTCATTAGTTGTTTTTAAATTCACAAAAGTTACTCCCCCCTAGATTTGTAATTTTTTAAATATAAAAACACAGGAAAGTGACTTGGTCTTTTACTACCATAAGCGCCCAGGGATCTATTTATAGATCACCTATAACCTCAGCTGCTAGTTACGGAAAGGGGATACAACTTCATAATTACTCTATTTATGATGTATGAAATGTAATTTAAAAATGTTTTTCAAAAATATCGATTTTAAAATAATTTGGGCGTTAACGGGTTAATCCAAAGTAATCAGCAATAATTTAGAAAAAATATGCATGACAATGTATAAAGTATAATACTCACGGTAATATATTAGGATACACTCAGGCTGAAGGCTAAGTTTGCGGAGTTAACGAAATATTTAAGGCACTAGCAATTCCTTTTTATAGAAAAGATAATACATTTAATATAGATATATGCCATTTTGGTGAAAACAAACAAAGGGATCTATTGAAAATTTACATGTTTTAAAGCCTGAAATCAAAAATTCTCATCAGCAGGTCAAAGACAAAAGCATTTGCACAATGCTTTCTTGAATAAAAGCGTGTTTTTTCCTTCTTTTCGAAGAACTTTGTTTCAAAAAATATCTTTTTATTCACACTACATGATGAATGGCGTGTCAATTGCGTACTGCTCATGCAGTCGATATCTGAAATGGCCAAGGATTTCTGTTGCAATTTCAATGTATCAGAGTTATTTTCTTTTGCTCTTGATCACAAACCTACAACATTTTGTATGGGCTTTATTAAGAAAAAGAAAGAGAGGAAACGAATAGAACGGACACGACTGATAAGGAAAAGAGAAATTCTTTTTATGTTGAGTGTAGCAATTAATATATAATAGACAATATTCTTTAAAGAATATTTGAGAATTTGACAATATAATTCATGGATCTTTTAAATTTACAATATAAATAAATTAATTTAATATGGTATTTTTCATATTGCTCGAAAACATACTAATGCTAACTTAAAAGGAATCAAGCATTTGAGTTTTCAACTTTATAAACTTATTATCAACTATATGCTATTCAAATACATAATATTTTTACTAAACAAATATTAAAAAGTGTACATTTCTACATTTAGAAGAATAAGACCTTATAATTTATGATATCTTGTGAAAAATCCCTATGACTAGAAAAACATGTGCCAGAAGGGAAAAAATGGAAAAATTCTCATATTTCATCATTTTAAAGGAAACTGAAAGCCAGACAAATAACGTAAGATGTGTATAAAGGTAAAAATAATACTTCTTTTGTAGAGATTTCAAAAACATCTTGCAATGTTTATCCCACTCTGCCTGTTTTCTGACACATCTATATTGTGAGAATACATATGAACCGTCAAAAAAAAGGAGGGTATCACTTTACTTATATCGACAATACAGAGACGAGACGAAAATACTGGAATATATTGATATCTTTAGTATATATTTTCATTACAAACAAACTATAGAAACTGTGATGACAGTTTCATATGCTTTCTGAAGATTTATGTTTACTTTGTCGGCCATTTATAATTTCTACAAATTTAAAGCTTTTTACAAATGAAGAGGAATATTTCTTATATACTAAGTTTTAAAATATTTTGGAGCTATTTACTCACTTTTTAAGCAAATGCAAGTTTTATTTATTATAAAATTAAATGAATTGTTCTAAGATATTTCAACCTTTTTTAAATTTTAATTAGTAATTACACATTAACTCACACGTTTTGTAAATGAGTATTAATTTTTCTATTTTAGTTCCATTCATTCTAATGTACTTCTCTAAAAATGAACGTTTGATCCTAAAAATAAATGCTCTCTACAGGTGAAAATTTACCTTTATTATTTAGCCTTAGGGACCAAACGATTTCAAATGCTAAAAAATCACCTTAATTATGGCCAGATCCCTGAGTATATTCAAAATCTTGTTTTTGGTATTTTAATGTATCTAAAGTTTCCAATCCATGACCTTTCCAGTGAAGTAATATACTTGACAGTATGTAAATTATTAGGTGTTAAAATATTTTTGATAAAAAAAAGGTCTTTCTTCCACTCTGGCAGATTAAAATCGAAATATTAGCCTTTTGGAGACAAGCTGTTGATCTTCGCACAAGTCAGGGGTGAGCATTGTCGATCACGATCGACCGGTGGACCGCCAAGATAATGTAGGGTGATCACCTTTACTAAGATTTAAGACATGCGTACTAAAAGAAACATATTTGTGGAACATCGATGTTAGCTAAACTGGAGACTGGGTGGACCGCAACTCTATGAAAAAGTTAGAAGCAGCCGTACCCTGGAAAAGTCCGTCTAACCCTCTCATAGGTGCTTTTATTTTTAGCAAGAACCTTAATGGTTCACATACATGCTCTGCACTCTAAGGCGATTGAGACAAAAAAAATCTGAAACTTCGGAAAGTTGTCAATAGCTCTTAGCTCAAAAAATTATTTAAAAATTCAATTATAATTCGTATGGTTTATCACAAATTATTTGTATGTTATGAAAGAAAAGCAGTCTTTCCCCAACACATGGGGGATGCTCTTTAAATTTCGTATTTCAAATATAATGAATGCAGTTTGCTTTTGCTATGTGTGCTTGATTTCTTTGGATCAGCCTATATATGTGTGAATGCAAACATGAACTCATTAACATAATTTTTAAGACTCTTCAACAATGGAATAACTCTTGAACAGCTTCAGATATTTTATGTTGATTGAAATTTCGGAAGCAAATGATGTTAATAGATTAATTACAATGCACGCTAAATTACTGGTTACCATCATTCCATATAGCTTTGCTATATTTCGAATAACTCACAAGTTAGATCGTTTTCATTAAGGTATCCGAACAAGTTGAAAATGACCAAATTCAGTCAAGACATATATTTTAGTTTTTTATTTTATTGAGTAGAGCTATCTTTTGACTTTACGAAATATACTTTATTTTGTTTCTACACTACCTAGAGGCAAAGTTACAATCAATTTTATAAAGTTAGAAAAACCGGAAGTGGGTTTTTGATCTACCAGAAGTGGGGTTTTGATCTATCAGAAGTGGGCATTTAAATTGCTCAAAATCTATCATGGCGAGTCTGATTTCCTCAAAATATTACGAATGTATTTCTATAAAACTTTTTGAACCTGATATTTACGTTGTTTTCTAGAGAATGTACTAAAATATTTCTTATTGTATGAATACCTTTTGAGTTATGGCTTGTTATTTAAATAATGGTCTCATAAGAAATGTAATATTTCTTATAATGTTTACTCAAACAGCTCTAAAATTTTCAAATTTTAATAAAAAATTAAAATTTTAGTACATTTTCTAGATAAATGCATCTAGTTTGTTTTCGTAATACTTTTATTAATATATATTTATTACTTTTTTCTCTAACTATTTTGAAGTTTTTCAAAAATATTGCTAAAATTTCACTAATAATTGTAATTTTTGTAATATCCAAGCAATTTATTTTAAATTTTGATAGTTAAATAGTAATATTTATTAGTATTGAGTCAAAAAAGAGCATTTATAATGTTTTAGTATGCTATTTTGTTAAAAAGTGCTCCGAACGTGTTCGGATACCTTCCATCGTATTGTTTCATAAGCTGATCCACAACTTTCAGACCGTATTGTCCTGTATACAATCCATTTCATGTTATGACGCTAAAGTTCAATTTAGTGATATGAAATTATATGTCTAGATGCTATTACATAAATCTCTCCAATGGTTCTCCTGTAATCTGAACTCCATATTTTAGAAGAGTCAACCTGTGTGTGTGTGTCGCTTAAAGACAGTTTAAGAGAGTTTTTTATGCAGAACTTGTAGAAGGAAATTAACAATACTGTTTCTGGGTGATTCAGCTAAAGTATGTTAACAGAAATATATCAATATGTGAGTGAAAAAAGCAATTTTGAATTATATTGAGTGTTGAAATTTGCAAATACGTAATGCCAGTATATATCAGTATTGGAATGTTTACATCTCTCATTTTCTTAAAAATATTTCTAGTCATTATTTAAATATTGATGCATGTTTTTGTTCCGAATTTGAAACCAGGGATTATATATAAATGAATTAGTACTTTTTGTGCGTAAATATAGTACAAGGCTACATAAAATTTAGCTTTTCTGTGAAAGAATTAATTTTATATGTTACAAATTATATAGTCATATATTTTACCTCATGTTGTTCTATGTTTAATGTTCCTATTTAAAGTAATAATTTGCCAATGCATAACAAAAAATTGAAGCAAAATATAATTCTTTGAAGTTAAACAGAGGATTTGTGTAAGTGGGTTTATGAGAATCGACACATTTAAAAAAATTTCATTATAATGGAGGTAACATAAATTCGTAAAATAAAGTTAGATTACACTTAAGTTGCTTTCAAATTATGAATAATCAAATGAGCCCAAATGAAAATTATTTATAATAATTTATATTCGAACAACTAAGTTTTTCTTAAAAAACTACGTGTACTTTACACATTTGTTTCTTTAACTAAAAATAAGCTAGTCTATGCTTCTGTATTGTAATATATACATATACATACATACATATATATATATATATATATATATATATATATAATAGTTTAGCTTTTAATTTGAACAAAATTCATTTCAGCACAATTCTGTCAGACAAATGATTTTTTTTCAAACTATTGAATTTAATTCTCATTCAAATTGAAATGAAATAAAAATCCTTGAATTGAATTCCCCTGAGATTATATTTTGTTATTTGATCAAAATCTAAATTATACATTCTAATTTTTCTTCAACATCTGCATTTCTATTGTTGAATAATATTAAAATGTTGTCAAAAAGGAAGCAAATAGCTGTGAAAATCTTTATATTTTTGACAGATTTAGTCAGTATTCCATCTTTTTCCAACAGTTGTTCAGTAATTTGCAATTTCATTTTACTGTTGAATTGTTTTAAAATAACTCAGAAACAGTTTTATCAGATACAACTTCCTTCAAAGTTTTAATGTAGAAATATAAATCTAAAGATTATTTTTCCTCTTGCTTACTTTTTTTAAAGGTTTTGATCTTGTTTCAGAATCTAAACTTTACTCGTTTTTTTTCCTTGCAAGTCTTATTTTTATGGGTTTTTTTTTTAATTTTGATACTACGCCTTTAGATTTGCATAACATCTCAAAACGTTTAATTTTCTTTCAATTGAATAAATCTATATTTTTTGTTAGAAAACGTAACAGAGCCTTCTGATCTGGAAAGAGATTACGTTACATTGATTTAAAAATTTGATGTAAGGCTCCTGAGTTCTATTTAAACTATCCTTCTGATATCCCCTAACACAGATTTTAATATTAAATTTTTATGATCTATTACCAAAAAAGAGCGAATTGGATATAATGGGATCCTTTTTACAGTAATTATTTAACAGTTTAATTTTTACTTATGCTCTTAAAAATTGTAAATTAACTAAATAAGAATGCTCATAATAGAATTTACTTCCAAGTACGGTTTTGAAGAAAATATTATTTAAATGAAAAATAATTGTTAATAATTTAATACCTAGTCATACTTAACAAACTAAAATATTTTGCAAGGGAATTAATCGTAAAATGTTTCTTTATTAACTTAAAGAATAATTCTTAAGTAATGTGGTAAAGACTATGACCCTATAATTTTAATCATGCAGATAATGATCTGCTTCCTTACTGTTAATCGTTACTTCAATACTGTTAATTACTAAATTAAACGTAAAATGTGTTTCATTATCTTAAATTGTTATTTTTAAACAATGTCGTAAACTCCATGATCCTATTACTTTAATCTTGCACATAATGTTCTACTTCAATACTTTTCAGTTTTTATTTTTAAAAACTGTCCAGTAAATATTAGCTTAGATTAAATAAATTACGCAAATTTATATAATTACTTTTATACTTTGAAATATTTCTCAAATGACAAAATTTCATTATATTTCACTATATTTTCATATTTCAAAAATTTTTAAGTTCCTTTACTTAGTATTCATTTCTGTTAAATTTTAAATTATTTATTGAGTTTTCTCCTAACACAAAAATAAATTTATTTCCTTACTATATTGCATTATTTTATGCCGAATATATTACATCTTTATGAATTTTTTAAAAAATTTTTTACCAAAAAGAAAATTTATATTCTTCGTGAACGGATCCTGGTAACCACGTTGATAACATATTCCCTATCGATGGTCAGCAAGCTCTGGCGTCGGTTTTCGTGGGGTGGATATCGAGATGCTCTAGGTATTATAAATATATATCTCCTCACCCGGCCATGGTTTTATATTAAGAAATGTACAGAAAGTATTGAGCAGAAATATGTGAACGAAAAAAACGATAACCAGAAAAGTTAAGGATCAAAGAACAATGAATTATGAAAAGAAAGTTGAGTTATCTGTCTAATTTACATTAAAAATAAAAATATGGTGATGTCGTAAAACATATATCTCTTAAATTAAAGAAATAAATTTCTGAAATAGCATGATGGCTTTTTTTCTTCCTCAGATATAATTAAAAAAATTCATTAGTACCGTCTGTTAATAAGAAAAGCAAGAAGTTTTGTTTTAAGATCTCGTAATACAACAAATAAAATATTTTAATGTCTGAAAAGAAAAGTAATGAAGTGTTTCATTATTATTTTCATTTAAATATGATTCTCCCATGTATTTTTCCTTAATATTTTTTAACTAACTGCAGACAGAAATCTAATTTCAAACAGCTCATAACTATAATCTTTTTATTTTTCAATTTCTAGGAATTAAATAATACAGTAAAAGTTATCTTTTACTTATTTACAACTTTTGATAAAATTAGTTTTTGATTATTTCTAAAAAGTAAATACATATTTTGTTTATGCAAGTAAAAATACAGCTGTAATACTTCTAAATTTCCACATTTATTCCACTGCAAATGCAAAGCACTATGCAAATATAAAATAAATATACGAAATATAATATAATATACAAAAATGCACACAATTAAAAAAAAAATACACCCAAAAAATATATAATATACAGATTTGTATTCATAAATATATAAATTTCTAAATTTTACTATTAATATCGTTAAAAGTTATAAAAGTTTAGAAATCATTAATTAACTCTTTGTACTCATGCACAAATTAAAATTCTTTCGAAAAAAATAATTTCTTACAATGTATTGCGAAATTAAATTTCAAAGTATTCCGGATATAGAATCAGATTTTAAGAAAGTTTGAATTAAGTAGTATGTTTTCTTAAGAAGTCTATCATTAAGAGGTATAATGAAAGAAAAGACAATGAAGTGCACGTATAGGAAATAGTTGTACTGCAGTTTAAGCAAACTTACATTTAGACATTCCATATTTGACTTAACGTTGACGACAATGTAAATTAATGTTTTAAACATCCTGAACGAATAAAAATACAATTTTTTTCTTTTTATTACTACCTTTCAGATATTTTTCATATTAATTTTGTATACAAATAAATATGATAGTTTAAAAAAAAATTTTAAAACCCCTTTTTATAGTTAATTGAACTAAGTTGTAACTTATTCTTTAGTCGTCAAATCAGGAATTAGTCACCAAATCTGGAAATGGGATCTGATATTTTTCACCAGATACAGGATGGGATCTGAAAATGGGAAATTGTTGATTCTAATGATCCTGATCAGGACAATGGAAAAAATTATTAAATTGTTTTATTGTCATCGGTCCTAGACAAGTGTGAGCAAAATCTTGAATTAATCTGACCTTTTAAAGTTGGTAAAAACTGACTTCAAAGATTCCGTTACATACTAGTGAAGCTTATAAAAGGTGTAACGGGTCTCAGAAACTTAAATTTCAAAAATATCGATTTTTTGAAAAAAAAATATATGTTATAGCCCTATTTTTTCTAAATGTTTTGCAACCAAAATTTTAATGATACGATCAAAATTTCGTGAGTTGTTAATAAAAAACTGAAGCATCCCAGGAGTAAACAAAACTGCCACGCCCTATTTTTTAAACAGCTGTTTGACTGTATACAAACTTAGCCTTTAAAAGAGCCATATTTAATATTTTTACTTTTGAAATAGGTAATTTACTTCTTACTTTTGAAATAGGCAGCATAGCTGCAACTCAACTCTTTGTTTTGCAGTACTGTTTACATCCAAAGCTGTTAGATTTTTCTGCTGATTTCAACTTTTGTATGATCTTTCGCGAAATGGAAAATTGTGAGAAAAAGCGATCGTCTGGTCAAAGACCAAAAAAGAAAAGGTTCCAAGGGAATAAGTTCCTGAAGAAAACAATATCTGGTGAAAGTAAGAAGAAAAAAACAAATTTTCTAAGGAAATCACCAAACGATAGTGCCTCCTATAGGAAGTTGCCGAGTGAAAAATATCTTTTGGATTCCTGTGAAGCTGATATTTCACAACATTTTAAAGGTTATCGGCTGATAGATATCAGTCTTTTTCTCGGCCAATTAGAAAAATATGTTTGCTGTTTGGAATGCCATGGCAAAATAAAAATAAACGAGAAATCTAGTGTAGGACTTTTGTTATCTTTTTATAGGTGTGTTCAATTTGCAAAATGCAAAAAAAGAAAAAAAAAACTGAATTCATGTGAGCTCATTGGAGCAAAAAAGAACATTCCAGAAATAAATAGAAGATCTGTCTTAGCCATGAGATGTATAGGCCAAGGTTTATCCGCGTTAAGTGCATTTTGTACTATTATGTCATTGCCAAAACCTGTATCTCAAAAGGCATATGATAGAATCAATATAAAAATTGCAGATGTGTGTGAGACTTTGGCAAATGCGTCAATGAGTGATGCTGCTTTGGAAGAAAAAATTCTCGATGGAACACGTAACTGCATTGCTGTTAGTGGGGATGGCACGTGGAAAACTCATGGACATAATAGATCACTTGTTGGTGTGTGCACGTTAATTGGAGCAGAGTGTGGGAAGGTGCTCGATATTGAGATTATGTCATCCTTCTGTAAGGTGTGCCACTCATGTAAAGGTCCAAAGTTTGGACCCAAATACCGTGTTTTTTTAGAGAAACACCAGCCCTTTTGCAAAAAAAATCATAATGGGTCTGCTGGACAAATGAAAGTGAGTGGAATGAATGAAATTTTTTTCCGTTCTGAACATAAGCATGGGCTCATATATAAACGGTATATAGGAAATAGAGATACAAAGACATATATGTTTGTTGTGGAGAAAAAGCCTTATGGTGATAGTATCCAAATTGAAAAAAATAGAGTGTGTTGACCATGTTCAAAAGCGAATGGGTAGTCGCTTGAGAAAGCTGAAATCATCTCTTAGCAAGAAAAAATTGTCCAATGGCAAAACAATTGGTGGGAAAGGCCACCTCATAGATGTTGTTATTAACAGATTAACAACTTTTTATGGGAATACAATTCGTGGTAATCCCAAAAATGTACACGAGATGAGGCAGGCTATCTGGGCTGTATGGGCTCATACCCAGCTAGTACTGACGAGCAACCCAAACACTGGTTTTGCCCTAAAGGCAACAATAGTTGGTGCAAATATAATGTTTGTGTCCAAAACAATAAAGTGCAGGGTTTTAAACACAAAAACAACTTGCCTGAAGCAGTGTCTGAAGCAATAAAACCCATTTTCAAAGATCGGTCACATTTAAAACTGTTACGAAGCAGTCTTGGAGGTAAAACTCAAAACCCCAATGAATCTTTCAATTCATTAATCTGGAAATGCAGCCCAAAAACTATTGGATCTAGCATTACCATAACAAGAATAGCTGCCTTTTTAGCTGTATGTGACTATAATGATGGGCATAAGAGACAAATTGATATAATGAATAAAATGGGTTTGAAATATAACAAAAAAAACGTTATTACTGCTAAAGATGCTGATAAAAAACGCTTATCAACAGCTTTTAAGCGTGTAACGGCAGCCTCCTTGGAATCGCAAAAAAACAAAAGGCTGAAACTGGCCAAAGAAAATATGCAATTTAAGTTGTCTAAATGGTGTGCATATGATTCGGGAGCATATTAGTATAAATAAGATAACCCATATAATTTTTTTTCATGTTTTTAATTTACGACTTATTTTTAATAAAATTAAGCTTCCCATTTAAAACCTACTTGTTTTATTTATTTGAAATTACATGTAAATTTTTCAAATACATTTTTATATGGTTTATATGTATTTTTTCAAATAAATTACTGACTTAATTGTTTTTGCCCCATTTCAACTTTTAATTCAATTTTTGCAGAACTAGAGTGGCTGCGGTAGCCAAGTGGTCTAGACATTGGATTGTGGTTAGCATGTCATGAGTTTGATCCCAGTACCACTGAAGGGGAGCGATGCACGTAAAATCTGTCAAGAGCTCAAACGTCCTCCCATTGGTGTAGTGTGGTAGTTAGGAGAGGGGGTGCCAGCTCAGGTGTCATCCGCATCACTTGACTATGGTTCAAAATTACGCGGACCGTCCCCAAAAGCCCTTGTGTAACTGAACAGTGGGACGTTAATATTCACTCACTCATTCGCAGAACTAGAGTAAGTTTAAATTAAGCTTGCACACCTTCCTAAAATATACTTATTCTACTTATTTAAAATTTCATTTACATCTTTAAAATACATTTCGATACAATTTATAAACATTTTTTTCAGCAAATTACTGACCTTATTGTTTTTTTGCCACTGTTTATCTTTAAAGTAATTTTTTGCAGAACTTAAAAATTAAGCTTCAACACCTTATTTCTTAGAAACTACTCTTCCTATTTATGTAGAATTCCATATACAACTTTAGAGCATATATCTATGTGAGGTTTTGGATTTTTTAAAAGAAATTACTTATTCAAGTGTTTTTTGGTCACTATTTAACTTTTAACTTATTTTTCATGCAACTTACAAATTGAGTTTTCATGGCCAATTTCTGTAAAATTCCTTGTCCTTTTTATTAGAAATTTTATGGACAACTTAAAAATAAGTTGTTCTATGAATTTGTATTCTACATTTTTAAAAAAATTATTAACAATTATATTTTTTTGCCTTTTGCAACTTTAAACTCATTTTTCTCAAAACATAAAAATTAAGCTTGCACGTATAAATTTAAAGAAACTACTTGTCCTATTGTTATAAAATTTCTTATACAATCTCAAATTAAGCTGTTCTACAGCTTATACACAAAATTTTAGATATATAACTGAAACAAAAAATTTCATGTTTACTTAAATAAGATTTTTCCAAATTTTTTTTTAAAATATTATTTTTTAAATTTTAAAAATATTTAATTACTTAAAAAACTAAAAAAAAGTGTGTATAAATTTGAAATTACATGTAAATTTTTCAAATACATTTTTATATGATTTATATGTATAACTTCAGGACTCAGCATTTTTCTACAGTTTAAATCTAATTTTGTTAAGTTTGGTCATTTTTTAACTTCAGATTTTTACACGCAATAACATACCAGTTTTTTAAATTTCTAAAAATTGTCCAATTTAAAAATCCTTATAATTTAAAATTTTTTTTAAAAAACAATCTTAAATTTTGATTAAATATGTATATAAGTATGATTATGAAGTGGAGAAAGTTTCAAGCTTCCATGTTGTTTTTATAGAAAATTATATGGGTTAGAAAAAGAATATTTTTCTTGCATTCCTCGATGACGTTAAGGGTCCTAAAACAAGTGGAATTCATCGCATTTCTAAAACTTTTTGTTTAATTAAAATTTGATTCGCTGAATGAAAAAAAAAAGAATAAACAGAATAAAACGAAATTATTCCAATTATAATGTAGCATAACAAAAATCAAAGTGAACATACATGAAAACTTTTGTAACATTTAAAAGTAAGAGTATGCTTCATTTCAAGAACGTGTGCATTACTTTTTTTAAAAAATATAAATCGCTGGAATACGTTTATCTTATGTTAAAAATTACCTTATTTACTTTCCATAACTGTATTATGTGACAATAACGCTATTAATTTTCTTTTACATAAGACTCAGTTATGATTAAATTTTTAAGCTTTCATGGTTTCTGAGAATATTTATTTAACAAATTTCTTGGTTTTAAAAGGGTAATTTTCTTTGTTCAGAAATATAAAAGATTTCACTGTGGAATTTATTATGATATAAGGAACGTTTATAATGTCACAAATATCTTAGAAAGGAATATCAGGCTTTTATATTTATTGTTAGATTTGAGCTTTCGAAATATATCTGGGTTAAAGAAGACCCACAATTTAACAGAAAAATTTAAAGGAATAGAGAAATATATTGAAGAATTTGACAGTAGAGAAAAACATAACATTCCATGTTTTGTAAGGAATAAATATAGCGTTCGATTTTTTTTAAAGTGAAAACAAGTCACCTTGCACAGTTTAAATATTTATTTTTGAAATTATCATGTTTTTTCCGCAAATTCATTCTAAAAAAGTAAAATATAGTCATTGGATTTTTGTTGTATTAAGTATTATTTCACTTAAATAATATTTCAAAAAGGCCATACAATTACTATAAAATTTTGGAAATGCTAATCATCTCATTTTGTATTTATATTTAAAAAATAATATACGCTTAACATCATTTTTATAAACCTGAAAAGATAAACAACATTTTAATTTTTATAAAAGAATTATATTCGATACTTCAAAAAGATAATTTGTAATAACTAGTTCTGTAAATATAAGCCGATAAAAAAACATCCATAATAGTATTTTGGCTGAAAAGTAAACAAAAAATATCTATTAAAAGTTAACATATAGCTGTAAATAAGCATAATCAAAAATTCTCTTTACCAGGTCAAAGACAAGAGTCTTTGGACAAAGCCTTCTGTGATAAAAGATATTTTCCACTTCGTTTAGAAGAGAGCATTGTTTCAAGAATATCTTTTTATTCACCCTACATGATGAATGACGTGTCAATTGCTTATTGTTTATGCAATCGATAACTCAAACGCGGCCAAGGTTTTGTTTTACAATTTCAATGCATCCGATTACTTTTCTTTTGCTCTCCACCAAAGACCTATAACGCCTAGATGAATGCACTTTATTTGGAAAAGAAAAGAACGTACACGTGACCGATAACGGCAAAAAGGGGTTCCATTGTTAAGAGAAAAACAGCGTATCTATAATAGAGTTTTATATAAATTTAAAACAGATTATTTGTGAATACAAAAATATAATTTATCGAAATTTAAATTTTAAAATAAATTGTAATTAATTATATATTACTTGGGGGGGGAGTGAGCAATAAATAAAAAAACCTAAAATTTCACAAATTTGATTTAATTATTTTAACCCTTTAGCGGGTGGTTTATTTCTAATAAATATATAAAATTATTTTTTATAATTTATATTGATTTCAGAAAAGCAAAACCTTATCACATTAAATTAGTTTTCATTTTTAACTCCTTTTCTTTCGTGGTAAGTAAATTTACCACCAAAGGAGCCATTAAAAAGTAGGAAACTTAAGGTATCCAACTACTTGCAACAACGTTTTTAAAAAAATGGAGATGTGGGAATTTTTTGTGGTTTCTAGATTTATTTAGAACATTTTAAGAAAAATATGTTAAAATTAAGAAGAGAAAAATAAATTATTATTAATAAAATGGGAAAAAATTGGTAAAAATTTACAAAAAAATAACATAAATGGGACCCATTCTGTACCAAAAGTTTATGAACAAATTTTCACTTTTAGATATCTAATGCATTGCTAAGTTATTCATTTTTGAAATGACCGTCAGGATAAGAGATATTTTAATTTTTATAAGAAATAGAGCATTTTATCTTAGTTATTACATGAAATTGCTTAAGATAACAGTGATTATATTAACATAAAGAACTGCAAATTTTGTAATAAAACAGTGATTAATAAATATGAAGGTTAAAAAAAGTTCTATTATACAGGATATACACAAAAAGTTTCAGTTAATTAGTTACAAAACTTTTGTAACAATCGCTGTCCCCGTTAGAGCATTTAAAAAAAAAATCGCGTAAATCGCATTTTAAAGTTACCTTGCTTAAAGTAATGGCATCTGCTTTTACTAAACACTTGTAGTTTTTGTTCTATTGAACGGAAAATAATAAACTTGGTACTTTTATAAAGCTAATAAGATGGAAAATAAAAAAAAATCATAAAAAAGGTCAATTTTTGGCAAAATTACAATTTTTGAGTTGTCGGATACCTTAAAGCTTTTATTTAGCTTTTGTTTTATATTTAAAAAAAACATATTTTGTAAACACTAAAATCTGGAGAAATAATTGTATATTATAGTTCTTTTATATCTATATATATGACAAGTTATATTATTATTTTCCTTGAAATATTTTAAAACATGGAGATGCACATAACGGGACATCGCAAGTTGTATATATATGTAGTATTCCATTCGGTGCTCCTTAGTAAAGCACAAACGACAGCGTCTGTATGTATTCCCTAAAACTGGAATATGGTTATCAATTTTATCCAGTCTTACTTGGTTTGGTACTTTTTTTAATACGCAGGAAACTTAAGCTTCGTCTTCAAAATCCTAAAATTAATTCACGGGTTAGCCGAACACAAAAACCTAGTTAGTCTTGAGAAGCCCTATCTCTTCCGCATAATTTTCCCAAAATAAAGGAATTGACATTTCCAGATTAAAGGGGAAGCAAAAAATTCAATGCCACCATTTCCGGAAGCATCTTCTTAATTAGCATTCATAAGTATAATATATTCTTGAAATTCTGGTGATATCAAGGTGTTAATAACTCCAAACACATGAAAAATAAACTACAGGATGAAGAGTAGCAGGCTTAAAAAAAGGACTTCGGGATATTAACCGCTCTCCTTAATCCTATTATTATGTTGGGAGGGGGTGAGTAACATGGTGCGTACGGAATTATATACTTTTTTTTAGTTTTCTGAAGTTACAAACCGATTGCTGTACAAATAAAAAAATGGTAAAATAGCTTACCATGGACATTTTAAAATTAATGAATTTAGTGGTAAGTTTTCTTACCAAGCCCTTAGAAAGGGTTAACTTGTATTTACAATGTTAGATAGCTACGATATGCCTTATATTAGTTAAAAAATAAATTTAGTCAATAAAATATGATATTCACTCTATAAAAACTTTATATAGATAATACTGACTTATGTATAAGTTGATAGAATAGAGTTTATTAGCTAGTATGGTCAATATTAAATCTTTGTAGTAAGCATATCACATATTTTTATAATAGCAAGAAATTATTTCTCAAGTAAAGTATATTAAAAATTATATGTATTCGACATTGATGTTTTCGTCTTCCTTTCCTCTAAGCAAATTCGTATTGTGATTATTAGGTTTATTCAGGGTTAAATAGTTTGCATTCAATAGCTAGCATAGTTTCCTATATATTTAGTAAAGGAACTTAGTTAATTGTATCAAGTATCAGTAAATCATTCCAAAGCCTTAATTTACTATCCATTCCCTGGTTACAGATAATCCTTGCCGAATTCAATGGACATAAAGTTTCAACTGTTGTGTCTGATAATGTTTCTCGACTAGAAATGCGGATGGAAATTATGCTTGAAACAGGAGCTGCAGAGTTCGATCACATTCAGTAGACGAAATAATAGTTTAACGCTTCCAAACGTCACTACATTACTACTCTAACCAAATAGCTTTCGTGAATCAATATTTTAGCATATATACTTCGATAAATCTGAAATTTTTCAATAAGAAGTGAAAAATATTTAGTACGAAGCATATGCTTTAATGAGATTACATTACACTAATTAAAATTACTACCTACAATGATCTAAACTTTTTGATCAATAAAGTTATTTACTTCTCAATTCTTTACTACCTTTTCCCTTCATATTCCAGCTGTTTATAAATTTTCATCATCTTTCTTTATTTGTATGTCGCTTACCAGGAAGTGAGCCCATATAGTGAATCGCTTGACTTCTCTAATGTAAAACAAAACAAGAAATGTGTATATTTATTTTTTGAAGACTATAAAGCACACACACACATAACTGAGAATCAAACATATTTAATAGACAACTTACGAATATTTTAGCTTCGTGACACGTCTGACTTTGTTTTACAGAACTAATTACAACAATTGGGATCTGTACTGGGAATTTATATACATGGAAACAGTTTTCAGTAATTTTTGTTCTCACTTATGATCTAATTTTCTACATGCAGCTAAATATATTTTCACATTCATAAATGTCTTCTAACACTGAAGCCATTGAAAAAGCATAATTGTAAAAGGTTGTATATTTATATTAGTCTAAACACATATTATAGAACCTTTTGAAAACAACTTGTTGGAATCTTTTTTAACCCTGTACTACAAAAAAAAATTCACATTATTTCATTTTCAATCTGTCTCTTTCTCATGTGATAAGGACTTTCTATTGATACAACTGAAATAGATATATCTCCATATAGGATTCATACACACTCACAACTAACAGTGACAAAAAAAACCGTTACTCGTCTGAGAATAAAACATTGTGCCTTTCCATCATACATGCATCTCTAACATGTCATCATGTTACAGTCGTACGTCATGTAAAATCGAAGGTAGTCTTCGATACCCCATGTGAAGACTACAAACAACTTGTCGATGTGCAATGGTTCTGATGGATAAGAGAATATAAAGTGTGCCCTGTCTCTTATGCATAATGCTGGAACAGATAATATATGAAGTCCCGGATCTTTGTCGGGTGTATTTCGATCCTCATGAGCCTTCGTTAGTTTGGTTACACGGCCACGTTTTAGGTACGAAAAATGTCGAGTTGTATTTACCGCCATTTGGCTGCATGTATCCTGTTCATACTGCAAAATGGCAACAGAAGTGGATTGCTGGCTGAACCCTAATGCATTATCACTACATGCATTCGTTACACGCATTTTCACATATTTTTGCCACATCAGAATCCCTCAAAATTGTCCCAATTACTCTTTCGGATGATCTTTGTCACAGTCAGCACTGTGGACTCATCTAGGTGGATGTCAGCTGAGATTTAATGTTTTGACAAGCCTGTCCTTCTCAATGCACACATCATGTTCCTTGTAAAACTGTTTGTTTACAGAAATTGTCTTAATTGACAGCATTATGTCGTCCTCTACTCTCTGAGAAAAGGAAAATAAAACTCCCACATTGATTTCCTGACAGAAACAATTGCATGGATATTGCCTTTTCTGCAGGTTCTTCCTCTCATTTCTTATTTAAGGTATGCTGAAGAGGCTTTTTTCATCATTTGCATTGCACGTTGAGGAGCACGTACATAAAATTTGCGTAATTGTCTGGCAACTCCACATTGATGCTGTTAATACCTGAATATATAAAAAATATGTAATATACAATGAATATATATTAGTGTATAAAACATGTACACAAATAATTTATTTCATTAATTACTAAGAAAATGAAATTATAATAAAATAAATCTTGGGATTAAAGTATAATTAGCCTCCTTATTAAATACTTCTAATGTATTAAATAATTCTCCGTCATAGATTTAAAAGAATGGTTACACTTACAAACTTTTTGCTCATTACATTGTACATCTCTCGTTTTGTAATTTTCCTCTTCGTTTTAATTAACTAATCTATCAATTCCTTTACGCCTCATTCAGCATTCCAAAAAAAATTTAAAGAATTTCAAACTGAGTAACATAAGAATGCTAATTTAAAATACTTAGGAAAGAGCTAAAGTTATTTTACAAAAATGCAAAATCTATTAACAAGGCTGTTATTCTGAAATAATAAAGCCATTGTTACGATTATTATCTTGAAATATGAAAGATGATGAGAATAGATTCAATTAGTCGAAATAAGAGTTTTTGTACTACGAACAGAGAAATTAATCATGTTTGAAAATGTAAACTAATTACTTTTAGAGTCTCGTAATAATAACATTTAAGATGATTTAAATAATTAATTTTACACAGTTTTCATCTTTTGTATCCAACAACAATGCAATACGAACTTGCTCAATTATTTATTGAGCATTGTTGATAATGAATGTAATTTAAGACTCCTAATGGATCATAAGTAATGCTTTCAGTAACATAATGTTTTTAAAAATAAAAAAAAATAGTTGATAATATTAATAGTTAATATTTGCTATGGAAGTGTTTTATTTAATACCCGTAAAAAAACTGAAAGAAAAGCGTTTTTTGAATTATTTAACAAAGTATTCGACTATATACGTCCGGAACCGTGACTTTGCAAAAGCGTGCAAACGAATTTTTTTTATGTATTTAGTGTCACTTAGATTAGAATACCCGTATAAAATTGTTTTCTGACTATTATTACAATAAAAACTTATTTAAATGCAATATTTTGCAAAAAAATGAACCTAAAATTACGTATTTTCAAAACTTTCTCCATTTATAAAAAATGCTTCTATAATAATAATATTTATCCTATATTTATAGCTAAAACTTTTTCAGGGGATTTGAACTAGAATTTTTGAAAAATCACAGTATTTTCAAAGTTACTACCGATTGAAATAATAATCGAATTTTTTTTTTTGCTAACATTTTTTTTCATTTTGAAGAATTAAAAGTGGATATAAATCCACTTCTAAATGATATATTTCAAAATTCCTTGTTCAGGATCTGTGCAGATATCATATTTAAAGAACTTTTTATTGTATAATATTCTTAAAACAATTTCATACGTGTATTTCAATCTAGTAGACACTAAATGTTAAAAAAAATATTCGTTTGCTCGCTTTTGCAAAATAACGGTTTCGAACGTAGTCAGATACCTTAAGAAGAATAAAATCTGTAATACAATAAGTATTAACAAGCATATGCTGTGTATTATAATACTCCTTAAAATATACATGGGAGGTTTATAAGAATTTTCCCGTAATAATTTATACTGTTTTCATAGCTTCCAATGCTTACGAGAATTCAAAACATCATTTTAAAATTGTATCTTTTTTGTTACTTTGAGTGTTTATCAATAAAGAAGTCCAGCCATACAACAACATTGACTAAATTCATATGCAATGGACATTAGTCTATATCCTTAGTTTAAAATATAAATATTTGAGCTCGATAATAATTCTGAAAAATTGAGAAATACTGATTACATTTTGGCTAAGATACATTTTGATTGATAACTATTGACATAAATAGCCCTAAGACTTTAAAACCCAAATTTTGTGAGGGAAAAAAACTGGAACAGTGCCATGAACACCCCTGCTGAAGAATGTTGCAATTATTATTATTATTTTTAATTGGAAATTTTTTTTGTCATTAAGTATTAGTTATGTCGAGTATTGTGTTTTAAATATAATATTTAATGCACATGCTAATGGTTCCACATACGTTGATTTTTTGTTGAAGAAAGATAGTTTTAAATATTTAAAAAAAATGAACACTTTTATCAGTGTGAGTTGTTACGTTTTACATTTATTTTATCAATGCACATATGAGTGCTAGCATTTTTTTATTCTGAAAAATATCCACTATTTCTTAAAACTGAAGACGAAAAATCAGTTTATTTTTTAAAGTGTATGATGTGCTGGTACCCTTAAAAGTTTTAAAATGTGTGCATTAATAATGTAATATAAGTGTATACATATTCAACTATTAAAACAGATTTTTTATGTAAAGACCCATTTTGCATTCTGTGGAGTGACATGTGGAACAGGGTCCTCGCCCTTCACTATGGAAACTATGCTTTAAATATAATATTTAATGCAAAGGCTAATGTGTGGTTCCACTCAAATATTTTTTTTTTTTAAAAAGGTAGTTTTATATGTTAAAGAAATAAAATAAATGGGCACTTTATCAATTTGATTTGTCATGTTTTACGTTTATTTTATCAATGCACATATGAGTGTTAGTAGTTTTTGATTCTGAAAAATATGAAGAAATTTCGAAAAAGAATATTTTACTGGAAGAGAAAGCCCGTGCAACGCCGGGCCATGCAGCTAGTGTCTAGTATTATTATTAGTCTTTATATCAAGTTTAGGGCCATTGCAATTGCTAGATTGAGCTTAAAAATTCACACTCATATTATTGAGATGTTAATTCAATTTATAAATAGTATATTTTAAGTAAAATTTCATTTTATTTTTAAGAAATAATTGTAAGATATAATTATAAGTTCGTGGCTGTAAGAAGTCGTGGCAGAGTCAAATATTATATATTTTTTAAGATTCTTAAAAATATATATATAAGAATTTTTTAGGTTTATTCAATTTTTTATCGGTACTAAAATCGTGAGTTTATTCTCTTCGAATTTATCTGACATTTTCCCACATTTATAAGAAACCGAGATTAATCTTTATAACGAAAATGCAAATCGATATACATAATCTCTTTCAATTTTTCTTACAAATAAAAATGCATGAAAAATGCTACTTATATTTATTTTCATTTTAATGGTATGCTATCTAAAAACTTAAAAGATCCCTGATCTAGAGAGCACTTAACAAATAAATATTTGAAGTAAAGCCAGTATACTTATTTACACATATTATAAATATTTAAAATAGTTTTCTTCAGTGATTTCTATGGCTGTTATCCAAAAATTTTCGTGGGCGAGCAAATATTTATCTACATTTAACAATTGAATGCTAAGTCTAGAAATTGAAAATTCTCATCTAATATTATGACAATAGAAGTAATTAAAATGGTCGGCGAAGGATTGTATTGTTCTATAATGGTGTAGCTTACGGTATGGAATAAACTGATTTAGAAGCTTTTGATTAAAAAAATATTTAACTATTTAAACGTCTTGTGATTTAACTTCAGACTAAACAGTTTAATAACATCATTTATACTTCCTTCCGAAACATTTTGGGAAACTATTTAATCATTTTCAACGTCATATTTATCAATTAGAGCATAGTGTTATTCATTCTCATTTTACATTCAACAACATTTAATTATACGTGTATGATCATAAATCTTTATTTAATACATATTATTTTGGTGCTTGATTTAATTTTAATTTCTTATGGTATATGCTAGGAAAAAATAGACAAAAGGTTATTTTCTTAATTTCACAGTTCATTTTTATCAAGTTAAATTGTTAATTTCGACTTTTTTTTTGCCAAAAACTACGATATCACTTTCCTTTCAAATCAAATAAGATTTATTGCTTGACAAATCTGACAGTTATTAAAAAGTGAATGACAAAAAATTAACATTTTGTAAAATTACGTATAGAAATAAATTTTTTTGTCAAAACAAAAATCCGTTAAAATTCTTAGCAATTTATTTAATAAAGAACATAAATCTTGTTTTTTAAGAAAAGCTTCTATATCATAAATAATAATTAAAATAGTATAAATGACATAATTTCTTAGATATCAACATGGATTTGATAAATTTTAGTTGTATCGAAAGAGGAATTGATTTGGAGATTTTTTTTCTATCAGCAATGCATTTTTTTAAAAAATTCAACCACTCATATTTTATAGAACTTATTACCTTGTCACCCGCATACTTGTCCTTGAAATATTACTAGGCAGAAAAGCATCATTGTCAGCATTCTTAAGACTTGCATTTCTAAAAGGAGTAATAGTTTGCTTTTTTGATTATAATATACAATACAGAGGGTTCTTATAAATTATTTTAGAAAACGAAACAAGTGTAGTATATTTTAATATAAACAATATTTACTGTGGAATCAATAATATTATTGAATAAGATAAACATTTTATACTGAGAACATTTAGAAACCACCGTGCACGTTAAAGAATCACACGGAGGCTTACAGAAGTAAGCATAAATCACACATTACGAAGGAGTTAAAGTACTGAAGGATTACAATAAAAACACCCATGCCTTCTCCGGGATTCGAATCCAGGCCCTACGGCCCTGCACTCATCGTCACTGACCACAATAAGAATTGGAAGCAAGAATATTACTGTGGTAAATATTTATTGTAGAATCAAGAATATTACAGAAAATAACAACATTGAATGTTCGAATTTTCCATGTGATGCTTTTTCTTTGAGATAAATGGGACTGTATCACTTATGATCACGTTAATTAAGTTATTAGGTAGCGTAGTCCCACTTATATCAGATAAAAATTCAAAACCAAAATTTAAGGAGGTGTGAAATTAATGAAAGATTGTTATTACCTCTAGTAAAGAGAAGTAATGAAATTATTTTAAATAGCATATCCTGGGTGATTTAGCTTTGATTGTTCAAAGTTTAGTTTTGACATTTAATTTGTAGCTTTTCTAATACTGCAGAGGTAATATGATCCCAAATTTAATCTAAATGTTTCTTTTTAATCAGTGTACCCAAACTTGTGCAATGGAATCAGTCTACAAAGGCATTTAGTATTATGTTATAATAGAGTGATTTTAAATAATTCTAACTTCTCATAATCCTAAAATAAATATTAATCATAAAACTAATGTATTCTTTAAATTTACTGTTAAAACATTTAGGCAACTTTTTTTTCTTTTTTTGCGCAATGTTTCTTTACCAAAAAGATGTATATGGAAATTAACAAAACAGTATACCACTTTAGAAAATTATTATAGAAAACATTGCTCCCTCAAACATTTAAATGCAGTAGAGATAATTTAACACAAATATCGCATATAATATTTAATTGTTTTTGGTTTAATATTTACTTCTTTTCTCAATCACACTTACACATATATGTCTAAATTTCTTGAACTTTTAACTCTTCCTTCTTTTTCATTTTATAGATAACGTTTCCAGTTTTCAAACATCCAATAGTTTTTAATTACAAAATGTAGATGGTATGCAAATATTAACCCAGAAACTTGTAATCAATTCATCGTTCTAAAAATAATTTCTAATATTTATTGTTATCTCTCTGAGAGTTAGAGAGTAATATTTAAGCAATGGTTACGAACCATATTAACAGATGATTCATCTGTTATTTTGTTGAACGAATCTTGTTAAATTTTAACTATTTTTAGCTAGTGTATTTAAGTTATATTGGATCGAATAGGCATTTTTTGTTTTGTTTTCATTGTCAAGAAACGCCGTTAATTAACAGTTGAACACTTACGAATTAATATTTAATATTTAGCTAATTTAGAATGATTCTGCATCGTTGAATATTTTTCATGATGATAATCCTACCATTTAATTTGCCAATTCTGAGATCTAAATGTCTTATTTCTATTTGCAAATGTATTAATAATAGCGAACATTACTTCTTTCTCTCAAATAAGTTTACCTTTGCTTCTTTTTGAAGGTTTCATTAATTGAATTATATTTTAAAATTGTTTTTCGAGGTTTAAAGCATAAGGGTATGTAAGAATATAAAAGACAACTGAATAAATAAATAAAAAATACTTCATAAAAATATTTATATAAACAATATTCTTATCTTTACTCCATTTGATAACCTTTACAGGGTTTTAATATAGTAAGGCAACATTTTGTGAATGTGTAATAGTTCATACCATTCAACGAATAATAAAAAGGGTTTAAAAATGGAAACTTATATGTTACGGAACCTATTTTAAATTTCTTTAAAAAGTTTAAATTATATTCAGTAACGTATATACATATGATCCTAATTACGCTGAATGATATTTATGTTAATATATAATACAGCATATTATAAAATACGCTGTTTTTGTTTTCTTAACGTTGATTGGTTTTTGTCATAGCTTTGGAAAAATCCCTTCTCGCAATACCAAGAAATGGTAGCAATGGAAGAAAAAAATTAATAATCTATAATTTTAGGAGTTTGAAAAGTTATTAATTATAAATAAATCATAACATTATGTTGTTAAAAACTTTGAAATATTAATTTAAAACGTTTTTGTTTATTTAATAATGAAATAGCTTTCGTTCTATATATATCAAAGTTAACAAAACAAACAAATGCAACTGAGGCATCCTAACATTATATTTAGGGCAAATCGCTTTTAGTGAAATGTTAAGTAGCTTCAAAATAAGCCATTAAGAGTTTAAAATGAAGATAAAAGTATTGAAACACTGTTAAGTTCCAAATAATATTATTAATAGCTTTAGAACATTGTAGGAACACAAAAAATAGTAAAGTATCTTTATTCGATGCCCTTACCTCCAAATGAATTTTAATGTATTTGTGTACCTTTGGGACCATGTATTAATGTATAAGCACATTATCACAAATTTTCAATGCTACCGATAATTTTTTTGATAAAAACTGTGAACTCTCTTCCTAAAGTGCTTATCTTTTAAAAAATAATTTTCACTGAATGTATATTTTTAATGTGATAATATATTACAAGAAATTATTTTAAAAAATTTTAAAAACAGTCAGAAGTTATTTATGCATTTTATAAAAATAAGAAAGAAACGATTTTTTCAAGTCTTTTATAAATGAATACATATATAAATAAATATTTTATATTCTTGCAAATGCATTTAGATTATACATTTGCATTTTTATAGATTGATTTTAGTATTGGGGACGTTGGATAATTCCTACTGACATGGACTCTGTTTATTCTTTAGCAGTTCTTGTGCGATATCTGTAAATTTAAGAAAAGTAAAATTTGAACGCAAATGTATCTATCGGAAAAGTGTTTCTTATAATAAAGTGTAATAAATATTTATTCTTAGTTTTACTAATTACATATTCTTTTCTTTACAAATCTGAGTTTTTCCTAGCACCGACAAATGCTTTTAGACTTTTATTGTTTATATTATATGCCGAAGCATATTATACGAAAAGTTATATTACCATTTGATCTCAGGACAGTCATTTTAGTACACAGCAAAGACGGAAATGTGATTTTATAGCAAAGAGAATCCTACTTTTGAAGGAATTTCAAATGACTTAACACTTGATTTTGAGTACGTCAATTAATTGAATAACTTCCAATTTTTTAATATTTAAAGTATTTTAAATATTATTACTAATTTTATCGTATTCTGAGATGGAATTTAATATAAAATGTGATACACTTAGTTGCTTCCTCTAATTTTACGCATTTATTATTATTATTTTTTTGTCTATTGGAACTGAGTTATTTAAGTAAAATATTTCAAATAATATTACGAGTTGTGAAACTATAAGTATTCATATAATGTTAAATAAAGCTCTGATTGAAAGTGAATTTAACTGTACGCATATGAATTGAATTCGTATACTATTTCATAACAATGATAGCTAATAAGAAAAGAGAATGCAAATGAATTTCCCAGTTAATTTTGATCTTAAATGTTTTCATGATTTCTTTGAGTACAACATATTTCTAAAAGAAATAAAGTTTTAAAATAAAGAAAAAAACAATTAAAATAAATAAATTCCGCTATCTATAAGAAACAATATAAATTATGTTATATCACATGAAAAATTCTTTAACAGTTTTAAATTTGTGATACTAAAAGGTATTGTTTCATCACCCAGAGCTCAGGCAAAAATGTCAGGTCGATAAAGTTATACATATTTAGAAATAAGAATGACATTTCAAATTCAAATCCCAGTGTTTCGAAACATAAATTCCTACTATGCCAGTTTTTTGACATTTCTAGATTCTAAAAAAATTTATGAATCTCCAAATACAGTTTGGGATATTATGCAAACGCATATATTTTTGATAGAAATGAAAACAAAATTGTGTCTAGGTAGTAGTACTTTCCAGTATTTTCATATTTGTCAACTATAAGTTTTTAAATTTATATAATATTTATATACTTCAATTATTTTTAAATGATCTTTTTTCTTCTTTTTCAATTAAAATAATTACAAGTAAAATATAAGATTTCGATATTTTCATAAAACTGTAGCATTTTTAAACTTTTATTTTCCAAATATGATTTACTATTTTATGGACAAGAGCTATAAAAAATTAAACATATTTCAAAAAATTCAATGTTTAAAACCAATGAACATTTTTAATTAAAAGTATTTTGGAAAAAGTTTTTAAGTGCAATATGGAATTATTGTATACTTTAAAGAGATCTTAAAATAGCTATTATTGGTCATTTTTAAGCTTATGCAATATTCTAAATCTTATTTTTTTAAGAAAAATTATATTATAAGACTTTAGACGTAGGATAAGATGGAAGATAATTGCCAATTTAATTATACCACTAAATTTTGCTTAATGAATTTCTTAGAATCTAAGAATATAAATTATATTTTTAGAATCTGTTCCTTTTATTTGATATTATATATTGATTATTTCTTCGTATATATTTGAATGCTCAACTTTTTTCTCACATATAATAAGGAAATTATCGATTATATGTGAATTAATGAACTACCGAGCCATAGATTTAACAAGTTTTCTGGAAACGTTCGACGGGAATGATTTTCCAAATATTGGCTAAAGCTGTCCATTATACAGTAAGGATTGTTAGTGTTGTGTAATGGCCTTTCAAGCCTTGTTCCAAAACATCCCAGAGATGCTCAGTAGGATTTAATTCTGAGTCTCTAGGTGGCCAATTTATGACAGAAAATTCCGAGAAATGCTCCACCAACCAGCCAGTAGCCACCCTGGCTTCTGAGATATACAGTTGTGTTGCTGGATAACTCCATTACCTTTCAGATAGCAAAACAGCATAAGTGATTGGAGTTGATCCCCAAAAGCTCTACGTAACTAATTGTATTAAGGGATGTTGATACACAAACCAAAGATAGCAAACAGTGCCACGAAAAAAACACCCTAGACCACGATAGATCCGCCATGCTCTTGTACAGTTGCAACCTGCCATGCAGGATCCATTTCTTCATGAGCCTGCCATGTTCTCAGTCTGATGTCGGCACAAAGTAGTCGGAATCGAGATTCAACACTCCATGCTACTCGTCTCTAGTCCTTTTCTCTCCAGTCACTGTGTCTTCTTGGCCAGGCAAGACGTGCATCCAATATCAAGCTTTTAGCAATGGTACTCTCGCAGAGAAATGGTTCCCGAAACCCATACTTCAAGGCGAATACTGACTGTAAGACTGGCATTGAGTACATTGAGTTAAGACACGCAAATAAATGAATGGAAGGTTATCCAATTTAAAGTTTGCAAAATATTTTTGATATTAAAAGAAAGAATGTAAACAAAAATTACTCACGGCAGATTTCAAGCAATGTAAAATCTTGAAAATTATTGTGGAGTTACTGTTCTTTTAGTATAGATCTTAAGAATACGATAACACATCACCTTTTATAGCTTATCAAAAAATGATAATGTTTGATGATCTTGGTTCGTTATAAGATGAAAGTTGGTCGATTGTGTAAAATAAAGATATTTGTATGTGGATGGATTTATTTTAGAATGTGATTTTGAACATGTAAATATGAGAAAGTGTGTTTAATTTTACTGACAGTCTACTAATAAGTTGTCTCCGTGGTTTTGGTATAAATAATTACAAAACTGTCTGTGAATATATAATGTATATACGATCTTTAGAAGTTTGTGGGATTATCATAATCCAGACAAAAGAAGCATTGCATTATTTTTTTGATTTTGTTAATTTTGTGTATAGTTACGCTGTTATATTTGATGTAAAAAATTGAATATAATACTTCTATGTTGATATAGTGCACTGCTTGACAATTTCTAGGAAACAGTTACGTTTTCGGGACAAATTAAGAATAGAAAATGGAGTAAATAGAAAATTAAGGGCATATTTAGTAGAGATAACGTGGATTTATTATAGTGCAAAATGGTACAGATATCGCCATATCAAAGAATTAAAAATAAAAAGAAGATACTCCTTGGATGATTTACAAAGAGCTGCAAAAAATTTATCCTGAGGTTAGAATGAGTCAAAAATGAGTACCCTAGTAAGATGTGGTTGACCACGGACACTAATGCACATTTTGCATGAGTTCTCTATGCGTTTCACTAAACTAACGAAGATTCTTTGAGGGAATATTATCCCACTACTCTATCAACGCTGTTTTAAGTTTTACGCTGTATGAGGAAGGATGATTCTTTGTGCAACACGTCTGTCAAGAGCATTGTAGGCATGTTAAATAGGATTTAGGCCGGGAAAGTAAGCAGGTCGTTACATACTGAGAATATTTTCACTTTGAAGTGTGTCCGATACCTCAACGCTTCAACGTGGCAGTACATTATCGTCCATAAACAGAAAATCCGGACTTACAGCCCTCGCTCAAAGATGTGATGTTCTGCCATTTTGCATGATGCCTACCGAAACTATCAAGCCTGGGCCATGCGAATCACGCTTACATACAAACGTCTGAGAATAACGTGTTCCACGCTCTCTCCACAGTAATTGGTGAGTAAAACATTTAAACGTGATTCGTCGAAGGACATCACGCTTGGACAATTTTGGTGATCCCAACAAACATGTTCTTTGCACCAGCGTAATCTCTCTCGAAGATGACGTGGTTGAAATGGGATGCAACCAAGCTTCTGCGCATACAAACCAACTTCATTTAATCGCCGTGAGATTGTTATTTCTGAAACGTGTGTACAGGTAGCGGTTGCAAGGTTTGCATCCCTCTGGCCAGGAGAAAAATTTCTGTTATTTTTCTAAAGGTGTGGTATTCCTACCACGTCCCCTGGCAGGCTTTGCAAAGAATTTCCATCTTCAGTGATCTTCTTTAATCGCGAGATGACACTGTTTGATACACCCATTGCAGCAGCTACAATGGTTACACTGCGACCTGCTTCCAGTTGTCCAACTGCTCGTCTACATTGACTAGTCACTCAAATGATGACTGGCAGACATTTTACTGTTAATTATTGCAAGAACCAAAATGAATTTCAGAGAAAAAACTTTATAACATTCAGCACTATTTTCTTTAAACATCAAACAGCATGAATCATGAGCTTGTATGCATAGTCTTTTATACAGATAACGAGACCTGTGGTTTACCATGCCCTCTGAAATTGAATTTACTTTCATTGGTCAGTGTCTGAGACGCAATTTTGTTTAAATCACTTGTTTTCTTAGCAATTGTAAAGCAGTGTATATGAAAATAGTTATTTATTTAATTGTTTATTTTTGTCCCACTCGTGGAAATTAATTGTATAGTTTTTGTCTTAAGTGATAAAAAAAACGTTATGAAGTGGAAAAAATATATCCTGAAATAAATATCATTCAGTTTACTTTTTGTTTAGATTCTCGATTTCATTAAATTTGTGTGGTCTTTTAATTACATTTATAAGCTTAAATTTTAGTGTACCATCTAATTCCACTACTATTATTTATTAAAGTCGAATTTTGTGTTATTTGTTTCGCGTGATGTTGCTTTCTTAATTATGTCTCTTTTCTTTAATACATATAAAACACTTTAAGCAAGATCTGTGGATGTCCATTAAGTTTGAAAAATCACTCAAGTTAACTCTCCTCTCATCAAAAATTCTTATTTTACGTTCTAAAGTTCAACCTTTCAACGAGAAATTTATCTTTGAATAAATATATGAAAATTATTAATACTTTTAAAGAGGAGGAGAGAGAGGATTCATGACTGCAGGCTATTTTCAAGAATGAAATGCTTCTACTTACATATTAGCTAAGCCTTTTGGAAAAGCTATTAAGTGCACATGTGATTAAATGGTATTTTAAGGGCATTTTAAAAATAGTGGTTATAAAGATATCACATTCTCAAAAGATAAAAGGGCAATGCATTTTCTAAATGACTCTACTTAAATAATGGTAATAATTGAATAGGAGCACGTGCCTTCAAGATGTTACTCTCAATGAATTTGTTATCGATGAAACTAAATACTGGATAGAAAATGTCCTAAAAAATTATTGTATTTCTTAATTTGAATATGTTTCATCTACTGTAAAATCCAGCTTATAAAGCACATTTTTAAGGTATCCGAACACATTGAAATGACCAAATTCAGTCAAGGCAGATATTTTTGTTTTTTATTTTATTGAATAGAGCTATCTTTTGTCTTCACGATACATACTTTGTTTTGTTTCTACGCTACTTAGAGGCAAAGTTACAATCAATTTTATACAGTTAGAAAAACCGGAAGTGGGTTTTTGATCTACCAGAATTGGGCATTTAAATTGCTCAAAATCTATCATGGCGAGTCTGATAACTTAAAATGTTACGAATGTATTTCTGTAAAACTTTTTAAACCTGATATTTATGTTTTTTAGAGAATGTACCAAATCATTTCTTATTGTACGGATACTTTTTGAGTTATGGCTTGTTATTTAAATAACGGTCTCATAAAAATGTAACATTTCTTATAATGTTTACTCAATCATCTCTAAAATTTTCAAATTTTAATAAAAAATTAAAATTGTATTACCTTTTCTAGATAATTGCATCTAATTTGTTTTAGTAATACTTTTACTAATATATGTTTATTACTTTTTTCTGTAACTGCTTTGAAGTTTTTTCAATAATATTGCTAAAATTTCACTTATAACTGTGACTTTTGTAAAATTCAGGTAATTTATTTTAAATTTTGATAGTTAATATTTATTGGTATTGAGTCCTAAAGGAGCATTTATAATGTTTTAGTATGCTATTTTGTTAAAAAGTACTCCGAACGTGTTCGGATACCTTAACACAAAAAATAATATAGAAATTTACGGTTGCGTGTTTTACGTCGGGTATAAAATTATAGTTTTAAAAATTAAATAAGGGATGCGCATAAAAAATAGGCTTCTACTTATAATAATTCAGAATCTTTATGAACTTAAGATGCAAAAACCATAAGCATACTTTTTCTTCAAAATCTTCGGATAATACCTCGAATAAATGACTTCAAAACGTAAGAACATTGCACACTTTCATTTCAGGTTTCTTCATTAATTCTTCATTCAGTCGCGCGTTATACAGAGAATTTAATTTAAATTTAAAAAATGCAGCTTGAAAGCATAAGTGCGCGTTATACGCCGGTGTGCACCATACGCCGGATTTTACGGTACTTTTAATTTTGTATATAAATTTTCATTTAATTAGGCAAAGATTTTAAGATACAAATAATTTACATTAAGAACAATAATTTAGTGATAGGTCATGATCTAAAATATACATTTAATATACTTATCGGGATATATATTTTTTATCTGTTGTACCATAATATTTTATTATATTACGTATAACAAAATTTTTATAATTTTTTCATCATGTATTTGTATTATATATCGTGTATAATTAACTTTGTTTTTTATTAAAACTTATGCATCAAATATTTATTTTGCCTTCAACATCAAAAAGTGTCCGAGTAAAGTATGGAATACATTATGAATTTACTTTATTGCTTAAGATAATATTAGAAAGTATTCGCCAATAAGTATACAGTTGAACTATTTTAAAATAATTAATTGACCTAAATATATTTTGTAGAGTTATGGAAAAAATTAAATTAATATTGAAAATATTAATTTAATGCTTTTAATAATATTATATAGAATTTTAAAAAAAAAACATTTATCTTTCACATAATTTTTCAGAATGGGATAAGAAAATTATAACAATTGGTGACATAACACTAAATGTAATACATATTTTCTAAAACTCAATCAATGACAGAGCCTTTGTAGTATAAAGTTCTTTTAAATTTTCAAGTAATAAAAATTTAATTAACAATAATAATAATACTAAAAAAAATCTTACCTGGAAAAAGTGCTTCATTAATATTTTAATCATTATTCGTACAAAAATTGTGATTTGGATGTTTCGAAGGAAAATTAGCTTTTTAAAGTACTCGACTTTTTTCTCCCAAACCCTTTTTGTTATTCACAATCAGGAAAATCTTAAATTGTATTTATCTTTAAAGTATGATTTATTTCTTTATCAGCTAAGAAACATCTGTTCTGCAATACGGTTCTTATAAACTCTATTCCAACCGTAATAGAGAGAATTTAAGAATACTTTTCCAATATAAGCACGTATTTTATGAGAAATTGAGAAGTATTGTATTCTACATTTCTAAATTAGTTTTGTACGTGGAAGTGTTATCAAATCTGAAGTATAGTATTTGTTTTAAGTTTACCTCAACTCATAAAAAAAGCATCTTAGTTAATTCTATTTTTTATATAACTTTTTGTCAAAATAACAATTCATTAACTTTTTTAAATCAGTAATTATAGAAAAAATACTGATATATATTTGAGCTCTCTTTATTAACTATATGGTTATTATTAGTCAAAAATTTACAAACAAAGCTTTGTTCTGGATATCAATAATTACTTACTATAAAATATTTTACTTCTTCGGTTGTATATACAGGGTGAGTTCAAAGGATGGACCTGAGTTCAAAAAATCATATTATCGAATCTATTGTACATATCACAATAAGTGATAGATAAATGTAAAGAGATATATACCAAGTATATTTATTTGTTACTAATGTTCTACGTGTGACCCTCTTGTTACATGACATACGTCCAATTTGCACAATCCAGTTGTAACAGATCTATACGTGACCTCTACTAATAATCCTCTTGGGTATTTTGGGGGGCCAGAAAATTTATCAATCTTCGCCTAAGAAGAAAACATGATATGCAAATTAAGTTTATTACATATAGTTCTCGTTCGCGAGATAAAACAGCTAGTGGGTTAGAAGTGAAGAGAATAGATAACAGAAAGTTATAAGTTTAGTTAACTAGAGGTACAAGAAAGATACATGGTGAAGATTACCATAAATGGTTATAAATTCCTTGTAAAAGATTATACTAAGGAAGTGTTATAGATAAATTGAATTTATTAGAAGACTGCCTAAGTTCAGGTACTGTCACCTTCATATCTCGTTGATATTTAACACGTAGATTAAAATGGTTAAACGGACATTAGTTACATATCTACCGTGTAAAATAATATTAAGGTAGAAATATTATTATTAAATGCTTATTTAATGTATTCTCCTCAATCCCTTCCTCTGTTGTCTGACTGGATCATCATATTAATAGTGTTGCATTGATTTGTGTTTGAGTTGATTAAAGTAATAAATAAAATAATTGGAATTTATCATGTCGAATAATCCTTCACTTTCTTCCACACCTTTAGCTGGGTCACAGGATAGAAGAGAATTAGGTTTTTTAACAGTTCATTCCATATATTTGCAGCATTACTCTTTTAATGATTCGTAAAGCTGCAAAAATGGTCATCCTCTGTTGTTTACTGTGTCAAACACAAAAGATATGGCTTGAAACACCCTCTTCATTACTTCTTCAAAGGCGCTTAGCCGGCCACTTTTTTTTTTTTTACACAAGCAACGTGTTTTCCTAAATTGATTATACCATCATATAATAAATACATTTGTGGGTTGTTGTTTCTTTTCCGTAGCGATTTCTAAATGCACGTCACCAAAATAACTGAAAACAACCCGTACATACTCTAATACGTAAAAACTCTTACATGTCATTGTCGCCATGCTTTGATTTCAATAGCAATGATCTTAAATGTGCTGTTGATTATTAGTGGAAATAAAACTTAGTATATTTACATTATCTCGTAACACTTATTATAATATATGCAGCAATTTCGAAAATATGACTTTTTAAAACAGGGTTCATCGTTTGTATTCGGCATGTATTTTGATTTAAAGCAAGAATGCAGATAATATAGATTTTTCAAAATGTACTCCATTTGCGTCCCATTAATACTTTTAAAAGATTTTTTCAGAATTATTTGAGTAACATTTTTTTTATTTTACGATTTATGTGTCAGATACAGTAATGAAGAAAATAAATTATAACTATCTTAAGCTCTGCATAACAAATACAAAAATATAAAACTTTTAAAAATAGAGCTCTAGTTCTATAAAATATAAAACAAAAAACTCTATAAATAGATGACATTCTGTTTGAAAATTGCTGTCCATTTTTTTCTTCAATACACATTTAAAAATAATTTGCAGATGAATTACTTAAACTAGCTGATGAATTATTTAAACTAGTTGATGAATTATTTGTCTACAACATTCCTGTGCTTCTTAAATTGATAAGCTGAAGCGGATGAAATTTATCTACTTATTTTTAAAGGAAATAAATTTTTAAAAAAAATAATAGTTTTAAAAAGACCAAAAAGCACGCTTTTATGGCTAATCGAATTAAAAAATTAAAAAATAATTCTTAATATAAGAATAAAATGATTAACGAGAACATTAATTCCATTGGGGAAAAGCGTGAGGTGCTCTATACCAATTCTTATAATTTTTACTAGTTCTATTCCGAAATACTGAGTTTGTGCATAAATGTAGTATAAAGCACCCCACGCTTTTACCCCAATGACATTAACTTTCTCATTAATCATTTTATTCTTATATTAAGAATTATTTTTTTACTTTTTAATTCAATTAGCCATAAAAGCGTGTTTTTTAGTTTTTTAAAACTATAATTTATTTTTTCTTTTTAATTCGATCGACAATAAAAGCATGCATTTTTAGTTTTTATTCAATAATGAATAAATCTTTAATGCGTTATTTTTTAGAATTTTGAATACCCATTGGTATCCTATCAGTGCGACGATACTGCCTGGTTAGCAAAATGTAGGATCAGCCAACTGAAGGAAATCTACAAGAGCTAAATTTGAAATAGTTCATGCGGAAGAAGGTGTTAAGTCAATGATATTTTGCTCTAAAAATAGCTCAATATTTTCTCTGAAACTTGCATCAGTATTAGACAGAAAACGTACTAATTTTAAATCGACGAGTTTGTGAGAAATTATGTAATCCGATGAGAGAGAGAGAGAGAGAGAGACATGTAAAACAATTCTCAGCTATTTTGGTAAAATGAAGCAATGGATGATGTTTCATTCCTAGATCTGACAAGAGAATTTAGAAAAACAGACTTTATATTTGAGTTTAACGGCTAGAACAGTGCTTCTCATACTTTCAATGCTTGTGATCCAATTTTCAGTCATAGTTTTCATCGCCTCCCCCCATGCAACAACGATGTATTGAATGCAATAATAATTTACTTCAGAGCTAAAGCTACAATGCGACTTTAATTTTATAAACTACACATATTATCAAAAAATATATTATATTTTGTATATGACAAGCCCATGAAAATTACTAGTAATTAATAAAATTGCTTTTAATTTAGTATTGATAAATCAATTATTAAATACTCTTTTAGCACACTAATACTTTTATAATTATCTTATATCAGTGTGAATATATATAAATTTTTTTTTATCATGTCAGAATGTGTTTTGTGTTTTACTTCTTTCGGTAAATTAATAATTATTTTAAATCTTTTATTTTGGACTTTTCGATATGCTCACGCTTTCACGTAGGGATATCGCGCGCCCCACGGTATGAGAAACGCTGGTTTAAAACATAAATATGTTTTTTCACATGCATGAGCCTTTTTTTTTAATTTCCATTTTCAGAAAAACTAGACAATTGCTTATATTATGGTAAGCAATTGGCTGACGCGAACGTTTTCACTTTGATAGGGTTGCAATAATCTTTTAATCGCCAAATCTGGAAATGGGCTTTAGAATCAGTCGCTAAATCTGGAAATAATATATGGAATTAGTCGCCAAATTTTGAAATGGTATATATAATTAGTCACCAAATCTGGAAACGGTATAATGAATTAATCGCCAAATCTGAAAATCGTTATTCCTGATGTTCTGATCAGGACAAAGGAACAAAATTATTGTATTGTCATCGGTACTTGACAAATGTGCAAAATTTTGAATTAATCTGACCTTTTAAAGCGGGTGAAAATCGAGTTCAAAGATTTCGTTGCATGCAAGTGAAACCTATAAAAGCGTGTTAAATTATATTGCTTTAAGCAACATAAATATTAAAAAAAATGTTTGTATAAATATAGAATGCGATTCTCGCTATTATATCTATTTTCTTTTTGTTGAGTATTACACCTGTTTTTCAAAACATTTGTCCCGCATAAAAAAATAAAATGTAGTTTAATATTTCCTAGCTTATTCCTTCACTTCGCCAAGTGCAGCGGAGTGTTTTTTTATTTTTCCGATATATATATATATATATATATATAAATGTAATATCGTTATATTGTAAATGAGTGACGTCAAATAATAAACTGCTCTTACACACTTTGAATTACTTGACATTGCCCACAGGAGAGATTTATATAGAATTGATAAAATTAAATTTCCTTTGGTGCCTCATAAAACTCAGACATTAATAATATGGCCTTACGTAGACTTACTATTTTTGCTAGTTAGGGCTGATTTTATTTCCATTTTGTAACTTTTATCCATTTATATATTATGGGCTATAAACATTTAAACACAAATATATATATATGCTTTTTATAAGTTTATCGATATATTTATACCACTACAAGTAATACCTGTTTTTCAGTATCAGAATATTTAGAATGCTAACTTTTATGACTTGTAAGAAACAAATTAATGCCACAAAACATTATCTTGATATAAATAAGTTTTATTTTGTAATACAAGTGAAGAGATTTTATTTGTTAGCCTTTAAAGTGTATTAAATATATACATAAGTAAGATACCTAAGTTCTATTTTGAAGATTGTGTCTGCGTTTACTTCGGTTAGACTATATTTTTAAACAGGAATTTTCTGCTTATTTTTTGCCTTATAAAAACTGATAAAAAGAGCTACGCACCTGTAAAAAATAAATGCTTATTTTCAAGATTAACTTTTTTTTCATAGCTTCCATTCATCTAGCTAGTTAAGAGAAAACCTTCTGAGTAAATATTTAAAAAAAAACAATTGTAATTAACATCATATCTCGTTTAAAGCTGATAAATAAGGAATAATAACTGTTTGGAATGAAAAGAAATAATTAAACTATTTCATTAGATAAAATAAAAAAAGTAATCTTTGTTTTCATGGAAATATTTTTTTCTATAATCACAATACCAATGCAGTTAAAAGTGAACATGCTGAAAGGAAAAAGAAAAACAATTTTTTACTAATCATTTTCTAAAACTTAAATTACAATTAACTAATAAAAGCATCATTATGGAATGTATCCAGAAGCGAACTTTGTTGAATCATCAGTAACTATAAAATAAATTTTGGTTTCATTTTTTAAGGATAAATTTTAGTTTTATGTATCTATCGCATTACATTCTTTTTTAATTCATGCGTTCGCATAGTCGATGGGTGATTTATTAATGTAACAAGTGCCTGTGACAGATTCTATCAGCTGGTCTTCCCTAATCCTCTTGGGGAAACTATTCTTTAAATGTCATTTGAGTTTAGAAACTGTTCCCGTAGAGATGACTTAATTTTATGCTAATGTAAATGCTATTTAAACCTTGTAAATGGGTGTATTAAGTTAAGAAAATTTAATAGTGGAACATAATTTGTGAATAGAGAGAAGGGTGTACTGAAGTTAGTATTCAAGTTTAGCGTCCATTCAGAGCAGTGGGAGGAATATCGAAGTTGATTTGGACAAAGCTGTTATAGTTCAGGAAGGAGTTGTCAATTGAACTACAAGCGATTAAGGAGATAAATAATTTTAACTAATCTTATAAGTTAGAATAATAGTTTAGATTAAGATTGCCCCCAAAGTTATTTAGTTTGTTGTAAATTACTCATAAAGTGGTAAACCTTAAATAAAAGTAATTATTTTTAAAACAACGCAAGTTTATTTACCGAGCTTTCTTACATCTGCAACCTGTGGATTGCGACAATCATTTTTCATCTGTTAATTTTCTCTTCGCTTTTTGCTTAAGGTATGAGACTGGTTGTGACAACTTCTTTTTTAAAAAAAAAAAGGAAATATGGGGCTTTTTTTGTTGTTATTTTCAGATTTGTTTAGTGCATTTTAAGAAAAATGTGCTAAAATTAAGAACAGAAAAAGAAATTATTATTACTAGAATGGGATGAGAGTTTGGCAAAAATTGACAAAAAATAGCATAAACGCGGCCCAGGTTTATGAACACATTTCAAGTTTTTTAATCTTATGTGTTGCTGTACTATTTAATTTTGAAATGACCTTCAGGTTAAGAAAATTTTTCTTTTTTACAAAAACTAGAGCACTTTATCTGGGTTACTATATGAAAATTCTTAAAAAGACCGTGATTATATTCACGTAAGGGACTGTAAGTTTTGTAATAAAACAGTGACTGATATATCTGAAGGATAAAACAATTCCACTATTATACAGAACTTACAGAAACAATTTCGGACACACACACAGTTAATTATATTCAAAACTTTTTTAGCAATCACTGACCCATATGATTATTTTCAAAAAATCACATTTCTCGAGTAAAACGCGTTTTACAGTATGATATCTTGCTTAAAGTAATGGCATCTGCTTTTACAAAAACACTTGTAGTTTTTGTTCTAGTAAATGGAAAATAATAAACTTGGTATTTTTATAAAGCTAATAGTATGGAGTATAAAGTAAAATCATAAACAAAATTTTTCAATTTTCGGCAAAATTCACAATTGTAGGGTAGTCGGGTACCTTAAGCTGAAGTAGATGCAATTTAATCCATTTTTCTGTTTATTCCTAATCTACATGAAAAATATATTTTAAAATGTTTTAACTAAAGTTAATATTAGTATGGAATTTGTTATTTGTTGTGATTAAGGTTTACTTTCGCTCACATACACACTCAATATATATATATATATATTATAATATAACAAAATAAAATAATAAGAGGCAAAATTGTACTTCCATGAAAACTAAACAATAATTAAATTTGATTCTAAGAAACATATCAAGAAATTGTGTAAAAGAATATTGTACTAAAGTTGTACAAAAACAGCCAAAACAGGAAACAGAAGAGTAGAAGAATTAAAATTGAAGCTGCCAAAAGAGTCTTTGGAATAAAATGACTTGTACAGCTATTATGACTATTATGATTTGTACAGCTGTCTCTGAATTAGTCAAGCGAAATTAGAGCTAAGCAATGCGTTCTGTATCCACCTTCCCGGTACAGCAGAAATTTTCGACATAATAGAGAAAACAGAGGCATGTTGAAAAGTTAGGCATCTATCTACTACATGTGGATGGAACACTATACAGTAAAATAAAATAAAATGAAAGTATGAAAAGGGAGAAATGTATACATATCAGCTTTCAACATCTCTACTGCTAGACAAACCAATGTCAACTGTGTTGTTTTTCAATAGGGTCATATATTTATTTCAACAAGTACTAAATAGTCATTTTTTCTACGGGTTTCGAATGGAGAGTAGAGCGTAGGAATGTACGACCCATGCCCATAAAGGGAATTGAGATGTCATTAGAATCCCACTGTGAGATGATCTTTTCTGAATAAGTATTATCTGCTTAATTTTGTTTACTTTTAATAAAATATTTTTTAGGTTATTAATTAATTATCCTTCCATTTATATTTTGTTTATTCTGATTTGTTTATGGTATTTATCAAAGCTAATGTTCTTTCATTCCCTTTACGTATATTTTTGTTCAATAATCAGTTTTGTTCATAAATTGATTATTGAACAAACATAATGATGGTGGTGATGCTTGGTGCTGTGATTTATTAGAAAAATAATGGTTTTAGATTTAAATAATAATAAAAAAATGCTTAAGTTTATTATAAAGTTAGGTTACGATACATTCCTTCACAAGAAGTCTAAACTGTTGGTGAGAGATCTTATATTTTTTATCTTTATTTCTTATTAGATGCATGGAAGAATATAATCCATCTCTGATAATTCGCAGGGTGCCCTCAATTTCATTATTAATATTTGAAACAGATATGATTTCATACCTCACGACGGTAACTGAAGCAACTAACTATCTCGCGTCAATTACTATTTAAGACCCAAAAGTAGCAGTAAAATGCAATTAGAATCGTTTAAGTAGAAATTGGAAGGGACTGAAATATTATTTCGTGTTAAAAGAATTTCGCGTTAAGAGATAGTGTAAAAGAAAAAAGAAAATAAAACCCATATATTCAACAAAATTACATTTGTTATAGTGCATTTTATTTATTTTTTTTATTTGTTGTTTTCTAGCATTAAATAGTAAGCAAATTGTTTGATATCGTCCATTATGTTATTAATTTCACCATTGGAATATGCGTCTAAGCAACTGCGCATACTTTTGATGATGTTTCTTATTTCGGATGACTTGGGAACAAGAGCATTATTCATTTCATTATCATCGTCGGAATCTGCGACAATGATAATTTTTGAGCTTTGAACAAACTCCAAAATGTTTTTGTCTGCCATAATTGGGCTGTGCATACATTATCATCATCTACTTCAAGAAATTCTTCCGATGATGCAGTAGAATCGTCTAATAATATATATATATATATATATACATAAGTTTTCTTAAGCATTTAATAAAGTATCTCATCTAATTTTCAATATCCTACCTCTTCCAGATAAAAAATCTTTTCGTGTTTCGTGATTTTCGTTTCCTTTTAAGAGAAAAAAAAAGTGCATGAAAATACATAGTAGTCTGTATTATTTCGTCTTACAAATTTTTACGTTAAACTTATTTCATTGTATAAGTTAAAGTTATTAAATTATTTGAAACTACCTGAGCTACCAGTTTTGAAACTTAAAATTAGTATCCCAGTCATCCTCTGCAGAAATTTAGTTACATTTTAATTGTTTATATAATGAATTCCTACTGTTCATAAAAGTCTTGTGCTAAATGTTGTTGAAGCACTTTTTTTTACTGGACAAATCATTAGTAAAGATATTTTCAGCTGGAAGATTTCTATGATTCCATCAGGATTTTCTATTCCATTTTAGATGAATTCATCTCCCGATTCGTCTCAACTTCCCTATGCACATCAAGAAAACGCAAGGACAATCTTTTCAAACCGTTGCACTGAGTCTGAGAAAACCCTGCTTCTCAGAAGGATAATTCTATGTCTGTTGTTCCAGAATCAGCAGAGGAGAAATTTTCTACATATTTGCTTCAAATTCATCGTTCAGTTGACATCGTTTATCAAGAAGCTCTGCGCTGAAACAATGCATGGTGGGGTGCATCTTAAAACGATATTCTCGAAAATTCTTTTGGATTTGAAAGCTGGAGAGTATTCTCACACAACGCTTTCTTCAAACAATTTATTATTCATATAGTTTTGTGGAGACAGTAACATGTTTTAGCTATTATTTATTTCAATTATGCTTTTATTTATTTATTAAGTATTATTTTGTAGCATTATATTGTAATTAATTAACAAATAAATCATTGCAAAACAGTATTTTTTAAAAGTTAAATTTAAGTTTTGACATTCAATTTATGTTCTGTTCCACCACGATACCGTTGTAGGTAGTAATTTGATTAAGGTGGTTTATTTCATAGCTTTTAAATAGTTTTTAGATTTAACCGGGCATCACTCGCGCGAAAAATCGACCTAAAGTTCTCGCGCAGAGTATGTCACACACAGGGGTGTTTATATTGTGTTTTTACTGTAAAATTTGTATACAAAGGTTAAAAAGGAAGTAGGAAATACAATATGTTTTTATATTTTTCAAACGTAAATTTAGTTTTTCTCTTCTTTTTATAAGGACATTCAGTGCTTTGTTTATACACTTCTTTAACCTCGTTGTGAGTGAGTGCGATGTTTTCACTGGATCTTATTTTTTTTAAATCTGCGTCTCTTTAAAACTAAACATATAGGAGTAAACTACTCTATTCTTTAAATTAAAAAAAATTCGAATTTCTTTTTTTATTTTCTTTTATTGTTCCAGCAATAATTTTTTTTTTCCAAAAGTTCATCTGAAAGTGGATAAGATGTGTACCAGTTGTCTCCTTTAAAATTACGTTCTTCCCAAATGTTTTTGTGTCTCTACACACATATAAAACATTTATTATCTACAGTATTCTAAATCTGAATTGATTTCAGTGGAGGAATCATATTTGCTATTATACTCTTCATAATTCGATTTGTCCTCATCCCCGCAAAAAGACATTTTTCATCCGAAAATACTACTGTACTATATCTATTAAATACTGTATCTATTAAATTACTTAAATATGACATTTCTTCATCATAACTACAATAATATGCCATGGCATAAGGAAGATTTAAAACGTGCTCATGCATTCAGAACTGCAACGGTAATTTACGAGCATGGTATGACATATCCGAAGAGGCGATATCCGAAAAGATATATTTATAATTCGCCTACAAGCTAAGGCCCCTCAAAAGATATGACCGTAAAGTCAGATACACGAGAAGCTATCCATTTTCCAAAAAAAGTGTAGAAGGAGCGTTGAAAAAAGTTAGACGGTGGGTATGACACACCATGCGCGAGAAGGGCCGATTTAAGATTTAGCTGATTGAAGTTCATTTTCTGTATAAAGCTGCCTGGTATATATTATATGTTCCAGTATTTTGTTAAAGGCCAATAGGAGATTTATTACGGAGGCTTTATTACTTTTAAACGAAGGTATTATTACTTTTCTGATATAATTTGAATTTCCGTTTTTTAGTCTCATGACGCAATGACATAATAATTTACTGTTTTCATTAAAAATTTATATGTTTATTAAATATGTTGTTTTGTGTTTCTGAAACCATCTGATCGACATTGAGAGATTGAGACCCTTGAAATTCACCGGGACAAGGAGCTAGCTTTACGTCTGTCATTAGTCGCAGCTTTGTGCATCATGCAGGGGACAGTGCGGTTGTTTAGAAAGCATAAGTACTAGCTCCAGTTACTATAAATTTTTAAAAATATCCATGCCTTTTTCAAGATTCCTAGGGTCTACGGCACCGAACTCAATGTCACTAACACCTACGTATATTGTCATGCGCGGCAAAATTAGAAGTCACAAATTTTGTTTCAAAGGTGACCACTTATTAAAAAAATATTGTAAGTTTATAGATGTTTTATCTTTAAATCATTAAAAACGTTATGCCGGGAAACTTGATAATTTAGTTTTATTTTTCAAAATATGACCCTTAGTTAGATTACTCATTAAGTATGAGTACTTAAGTATATAGTACTAATAATAGCTTAAGGTTTTAAGTATAGGAATTGGACTCAGAATTAAATATTTTACTGAGTAATTTACCAATCTCTCTCTCTCATATACAAAAATTATGTTCTTCATCCAAGCACATGGTAAATATAAGAATTGATATTATTTTTTAATTTCCTGGTTGATAAAGGAATATTCTATTGTATTAAGCAGTATTTCTTCTTTTCAGTAATTATAAATTTCTTATCTTCATGAAACATGTATGTAAAGATAATTTGTTAGATATATAATCCTTTTTATCATATTATTCTCTCTTTATATAAAAAAGAACATTTGCTGATTTATAATTGCAATGACGTTTTACATATATTGCTGAGCATTTTTAAAACGGTTAAATATAACAAATACGTATAAAATAAATTTGCATGCAGAAATAGTTTCTTCAACAGCATTTCAATTAATGATCACAATGCTTCAAAAAAAATTTTATGTATCAAGAACTAAAGCATTTTTTGTTATTCCTAGAGAAATACTTAAACTGAACAGCATTAAAGTGAAATAAATTGAACCATTATTTGGAAGGAATTATTTAAAGCAACTATTCACATGTATTTTGAACAATTTCATTGTAAAATTCAAATAATATAGCTTCATTATGCAATATTTAGCATGAGCAGATGCCTACTAATATGCACATATGTTTACTTGAATGCTAAAATTAGAAAAAAAGCATTGTTTGTTGGCCTTAATTACACCTATTATTATTATTTTAAATTATAATTTTTGAGTAAAGAGGAAGTTGTGTGTGTGTGTGTGTGAGATAAAATGTCTTACATGTCCCTTTAACTGTATAATCAATACGCTACGTAATAGCCTTAAAAATTCAGCTCAATCGCTATAATTTCAATTAAAGTAATTATAACTAGATACATGTTTGTTAAGCAGTCCATTATTAATTTACACTTTAAATTTTTTGCAATGTTCAGTTGATTTTAACTAAAATAATACTAATGAATATGACTGCATGTCATATTCATTCTCCAATATTATTCAAAAATTATGGTAAACTAAAGATATCATTCCAAACACATACATTTCATAGAACCTCAGTTCTTTACCTCGGATCCTAAATTCGGAACCTCGGAATTTAAATTTATCTAAAGCACATTATTTTTACCAGACATGCCCAATAAAGTATGATAATTGCTTTTTTTATACTCACTTTATTTTATTGAAAAATTTCTATACCAAAAAAATAAATTTTCGTAAATCCTCAATAATTTGTTATCTAAAATGCCTACTTAATAATTTGTTATCTAAAATGAATACTTAATAATTTGTTATCTAATATGCATATAAAAATACTTGAATCCATTTGTTTGTAAATATAATTTTGCATGATAACTCTACTAGGAAATATCTTTCAAGATTTGATCTTGTAGATGGAGATGGAAGGACACGCCTGTCCTCTTCATTCATCATACTCAAGTACTCGTGTAATCATCTCCGGACAATCTTCATCGATTCGGATCCTTCTCATTACTTGTACTTGAAAGTTACGGAACATCTATAGCCATTAATCACTGAATCTCTTGTGTTTAATTAGTTTCCAATAGGTTTAGACAAACTAATTCTAGATCTCTCAGTTTTATGCTAAACTGCATTCTCATCGAATACTGCTTGCTACTATTTTAAATTGTACATTTCGCTTTACTTATCATTTGTATAAGATATACAATGTATTTGTTTTATGTGTCACTGCTCATATTGATTTCTAAAAATATCATTTACAGATAAAACTGGAACAGATGTAATAATAATATAAAAAAAAGAGTTCTAATTACACACACTAAGATTATTTTTCTTAATTTAAAAAGTATCCACTAAAATTATATTCTTAATTCACACTAAAATTATTATTCTTAATTTAAAAATTATTCTTTTTAATAAAATATATTTAATCATTTAATCTCATGATTTAAAATGCATCCCTGTCACAAGGGAAATAAATTTTTACTCAAAAATATTTTAATGATTTTCCCAATGAATTCGATAATGTTCAAATAATAACTATGATATTATTATTCAGATAATAATGTTCATTAATTAATTATGTAATGGCCATAGGATTTTAAACATTAAATATAAAGTACTAACAAACAAATACCTACGAATGTTTCATTTACGAGTTATAACTACAAACATATTTTATTATCTTCACAATACTTGTTTTTTGAGTTTACCCTAAATTTCTTTATCATCAACACTGAATTAAAAATACATAATATTAATTTAGTGCAATTAAGTTACATTTTAAAGGGAAAAACAAGTGATTTGAAAACGGAAGCACTGACTATATTTCGAAATATACTTCTAGTTATTTAATGATACTGATAAGGCAGAACTTTTTTAAGTTGAAAAAAAACTTAACGTAATAAATTTCGATTGATTTTTACTGTTTCGGTAAAATTTTATAAAATATAACATCACCCACTTTCTTATATAATATATTGTCTCATTTTAGTATTCAATAATATGAATATATAACCCACACATTTAAGGTTTTTATATTACTAAAAATGTCAATATATTATAAAAACGTGTGCTCATCTTTCATTTATTTTTACATTAGCACTAATTGAATCATTTCTTGAACCGAACACTGCGGGATTATTTAAATTATTCACAACTATTTATAAGCAACTAAGTAATATTAACTTTCAGTATACATAATAGATATATCTACAATCAGCATTTTAAATTCAATTATACGTACTTTCGAAGGGAAGTCTCCTCTAAAATCCTAGTGTACAAACACATTATGCATTACTAATGCATGTGTAAGGTGAAAATATTTATTTGTCGGAAACTCTTAGTCGGATGATTATAATAATTTGTTTTGTGGAAAAAGGTTTTTTTTGAAGCATGATGAACACATTTTTTTGGTTAAGTAAAAGCATTCATACCTTTAGCTTGCGCAAAATGTAGCGAGATGGTTGCCGTGCTTTGTTTACAACCTGCTGTTTCATCAGCAGGCAATTAATTCCATTTAATTAATATTTCGGAACTAAATAATTAAATTATCAGGATAGATAATTAAATTAGAAGAAATATATGAGCTACCGTGCGCATGAAAAAAATAAAAAAAGCTTGATGCTGCCGATTGTGTTTTTTTCTAGAAAGAGTTGCAATTTTGCATGTACGTGTTTATAGGACATAAAATACTTTTGTGATTGAAAAGAAAATTAAAGCTTGGAGAGAGAATGACAATTTGTATAAACATGACTATATGTTATCAAATGAGTTTGAAAAAATGAAACGAAGTAAATGCCCTTTTATATTACGTATAATTATATTTATTTTATTTTATTTTCTGCAGTACTAAAAAAAATGTTTCCCTTTGTAGAACATATCACCTATACAATGTAATGTATTTGAACTGAAGCAAAAACAAAAACTAAAAATCGTAGACCATATATTTCCGCAATGGCGCAGCACATAAAAGAGAGTTTGGAATTTCCATATATATGAAAACTCCATACGATAATATGTACATTAAAAAAGTAAAATTGAATTGATTTTTGCCTTCTAATTTCGATACGTGTTAAAAATGTAAAAAAGGCAGTTATAAAATAATAGCTGCCAAATGCAAAGAGAGATTAATTTGCTCTCCAAATGCCATATACTGATAGAAGTGCCACAAACAAAAATAATTTTTTATCTCGTTATTTTACACAGTTTATATATATAATAACAGCTATTAATATTTTGTAATGTTTATGGTTGGATCTGCTAAAAAAAGGACAAACGAAAAATATTTATAGCAAAACAAAGTTATTTATTGCATCCCGTGTGTTTGTGTGATGAATTACTTCGTTTTCTGTGACTAAATAATTAGTAATAAAATCCCTTAAAACAAAACAAAGAGCAAAAGCCCATTTTATGATCTTTTAAGCAACATGCTGGGGTGATCTTATCATGCAGTTTAGAATTTGTAGGTATGTTTATAATTTTTCCAAATCATATTCAAAATGTTGAAAGCATGCATATAGATGAATAAGCAGAATAAGCTCCATATACAAATGTTTTGTGTGGTGTAAGTATCTCTATTTACTATATTAGAATAGGACAGGTATTAACTAGTTTCTATAAGTCATATTGTTACAGATCAGACAGTAATTGTGAAATGCAACTGTAAGATATCAGAAGTCAAAGAGTATGGAAGGCTTGAACAAGTCTGCTTGCTTTATTTGCTTCTAAAAAAGTTGGCATTGCATGCGTAAGTAGAGAAAATGTGTTTAAAATTATGATCAGATACAGAAAAGCCTATATACATGTTTGGGTTAGTTTGTACCCTATGAACGGAGAAGTTATAAAACAGGGATCAATGATGAAAGACGAGAATTATTCACTTACTCAAATCCGCAGCTAACCACATAGTGGCAGATCCACACTTTGATTGATAATGTGCTAATTAAAGAAGATCAGTGTGAGATGTATCAGGGTTCGTACAGTTTTGTGGAATGAGCAATCGACACTTACTGTAATGAATTACACAGAACTTTATTTAATTTAACTTCGGTGATTTTAAAGGTTAATATTTGGTAGAAGTGAAAGCTTTCACATATTTTCAAAGCATAAAATATTCATTTAACTGTCGGAAAGCTTTGAAGCACAGCCTTACAGAGCTTGACAATCACTAAGATGAATCCAGACGTCTTCTTCTTAAGATGATTATATATACCTAAAATCACAATTATCTATCTCACTCTCATAATCAATAATCAACTCAGATTCACTATCTTTACCATCCCTCTTATTCACAATCTCCTTAGCATCCTTGCTTTCTTACTTCTGATATTTTTCATTAGTAAGAGGCTAATTTACATTCAATACGATTTCTTCAAAAGATAAAATTTACAAATAGGTCGTAAAGAAACCCAACAGATCAACCACAATAAAAACATGTAAGAATCCGCTATAATCTTGTCGTAGGTTTCACGTATTATATTTTTCTGGCAATGTTACAAAGCTCAAACTTTTCATTTAATTTTTCATGCTAAGAAAACGCAAACAATGGATAAAAGAAATAAAATCTTGATGGCTGATATTTGTAGTGCTGTTTCGCGAATCAATTTTTTTTTTCTTTCCACTACATGAAGAATTTATCATTGTAGACGATCCTCAAAAAATGTTTTATTCTTAATTTTCAGCTCCAACTGTGAAGTATGAGGAAGGATCTATGAATGTGGAGATGCTGCATCATTATATTCTCATTATTAACAATAGTCATTCTTAGAGATCGTATAAAAGCTTAAACTTATGTGAAGTACTAAGGGATACGTTCATCTTATGAACTATATACTATATTCTTTGGTAGTCGTCATTTTAATGAAACTATCTACCTCAACCATACCGAAAATTGTATCATAAATTTTATAATGAACACATGGTTATGGAATTTCTTAGTTGCCTTAGTGTTCTCGGCTATCAAGCTTTAATATTATTGCATCTATATTAAAATACTTTGAGCAACACGTTAGAAAACAGATTCTTCACCTTTTCTTTTGGCAACATTGAAAGGTAATATAAAAAAATACAAAAACGTCTCTCATTTGAAAGATCTATTTATCTATTCTGCGTTGAATTAATGATTTTCATCAATTTAATAGGGAAATGGCACTCATACACATTATATTAATGAACACCTATAATGTCAGATTCTAAGTATATCTATATTATTTTGTCCACAAAATATTTTTATAAGCAAGTGTCTTTTTAAAATGAGAAAAGACAATATTATTCCCAACCTCATTCGAAATAGATATCAAAACTAATATTTTTCTTATTTAAGAAAATTTGTTTTATCATCATTTGGTTAGAATTGTTTCAATATTCTTCCTGGGGATGTTGAAAAGACCAATAATTCATGAGAATGTACCATAAATATTAGGAACCCTTGACGTATTTCTTTCACAAATAACTGTAAAAAGTCAAAACTGAATGATTATAAATACTATATGTTAAAAATTATTTTCCAAAAATACTTTTCTTCACAAATTATTATTATAATCTAAGGTATGATATTAAAATGTAGAAATAAATTAAACTAAATTTTATATAAGGGTGTAATATTTATATAAAATGCACATATATTGTATTGTGTTATGTATGTATTATATGTAAGAGTTAATTATATAAATAATTGCATGAGTGTTTTTGCATGTATAGTTATTGATCCTCAAGACATTTTTAGTTTTTATTTAAAATAGAGTTTTAAAAAACAAAAGATGCATGCAAAAATTATAAGACAAGGTATTCATGAATTTATTTTTCTTATTTAGTTGACTAATTTTTTCAATAATGCAATTTTTTCAGTTATTCAGTAATTAATTTCTCTCAAAATAGTATATTACTCATGGGATAAGTATATTTTCAGAAGTTTGAAACTAAACAAAATAGTGATAAATGATGTTCTTATTAAAATTTCGGTAAAAATGAGGTCATATTAAAGAAAAAAATATTAAGTGTGCCTTATATTTTTTATCAAAAAATGAAGAAAAACCTCTAATGCATCAATTAAAATGAATTATTTTTTATATGTTTTTCTTCCCCATTTTATAATAAATTTCATTTACGTTCTTTTTTTCCATGTCTAAACTATTGAATAAAGCCTAACAAAAAATTAGCGCTACGGTAATCGAATAAACCATTTGACCTTTTAAAAGCATTTAATTTACTTTTCTAAAATGAAACTGAATACATTAATTGATTCTTGTGAAAATAAATACTTTTAATTTCCCTAGAAAGAACACCAAATTTCAGACATTGGTGAAGTATGAATAAATTGATAAATTCTTTCGAGACTTATAATGCAAATCGAAAGTGACATCAAATATTTTTCTGTGCATAATTTATTAATCCATTAGTGGGATATTTTTATTCCAGTAAAAATATAACGAGACAATAACATCAAAAATTACTCTCTTTTTGTATTGTATCTGAAATAATTGTACAAATTAGGTGCTTTTTGAATTGGATTAAAATTGTATTCTACATTATTTTTTTTTCTTTTTTGCAGAACAAATCATTTTTTAAAAAAAATTGCAATATGAATATAAATTTTAAAATACTCTGAGTTTTTATACATTTTTTACTTGCAAAAGTAGCTTGATTGTAATTAATTTTTGGAAAGCTAGCTCTCAGTTTTCTTACACTAAATTGAATAAATAATGGTTCATTGTAAAAAAATTTTAAACATTGAGAGACAAAAACATAACAATTGAACTTCAAGTATAGGTTGTTCCTTTTTTTATGTTAAAAGTGATATAGCAGGTCAACGTTTACTCCATATCAAGATTGTTAGAGAATCGCCGCGTGTATTTCCTACATTTTAAATCATAAGTGAAAAAGTATGACTTAACACTTTCTATGTTTAAAAAGGGACTCTCTGTAATCAAGAAAATTAAGTTTTGACCTACGATTCTGGCAAAATGGGGGAAAATAAGATGAACTTTTTAGTATAGCATCCTAAATAAGCCAATTCTATGTAATTTAATCAAAGGATTACATAGAATTGATAGATTTTACATTGAACGATAAGCAAATTCAATTTTATCTACTGTCATAACCTGATTAATTTAACTTAAACTAATTTATAATTATATTCTATCCATAAATGAATGATTACTAATTCTAAAATTTTCTAAAACTATTTAGTGGAGTTTTATACTCTGCATTAAGAGTATAATTTCCAAAATTAGGGAATAGTTAAGAGATGCTTTGTAATATGAAGGGTTGTAAGTTTAACGATGATGGAGTTCGTTAATCGATTGAGAATTTATTAAGATAGTGAATTTTTATGTGTTTGGTAGGGTGTTATTATGACTATTTCTTATTTTGAGAGAATCAAAGCGCACTGTACTTAAAATTTAAAAAAAATGCTACAACCTAAAATTGTGTACGCATTCTATAGAACACTCATATGAAAATTTAATTTTTTAATATTTACTACTAGTCCTGAAATAGGCAACATTGTAAAGCAAACTATTTAAAAGATAAATTTATTCAATATATAACAACTAATACAGTTACATATATCTGAAATAACAACTATCAATAATAAAATTATATATATATCTGAAAACTGATGATTTGAGGCAGTCCAAATAGACTTGCATAACCAAAGAGTATGGCGTATAGCAAGAGCCAGTTTTACGTGTAGCGGTCATGATAAGAAATAAATATTGTCAACACGCTTTGACACTGAAAGAAAGAGACTTTGAATGTGTTCTTGAAATATGCCAGTACCTCATGAACATGTTGCTACATGTATGTTACATGTTTGCTTTGGCGTGTATGTGACTAATTGCTCAAGGGTCTAAAATAATGCAAAATGGTACACACACACACACAAATTATTTTCAGTTGTGTTTTATTTCCAGAATAATAATCTTGTTGAAGTTTTGCTACAAGCAATCCTTGAAAGTAAAGGGTGGCAAGGGGATTTAATACTTCAGAGAGAAGGTTAAGAATTCAGGGTAAAAATGACAAAATGCTGTCATTTAAAATATATTCTTTATATTATGTGAGGACCCGACTAGACAAACATTTTACACGTGATTACAAAATTCATTTTATATGCTTTATTGAAGGAAAATTTCTTATTTCCTTTGGAGGCACTAAATTATCTATACTATAATAAGTCGATTTGCATTACACATTGAAACATATACTAAAGAAAAATTTAATTAGTGGTAACTATCTAGAACATCGTGTTGCAACACCCTTTGCTATAATGACTGTGGAGATTGACCATGGATTTGATAAGTGGGTAACGATGAAATCCCATACAGATGTAATGTCTCTTTGCAGTTCAAATAATTAAGGAAAATTTGATTGAGCATATTTCTAGATGGTGTTCCAGATTTCCCTATTTGAGTCGAAGAAAATAATTAAACTCAAGGACACGTCCTGGAATGTCCCATCTGCTACTGAGTAGTCCATTGAAATATTCAGATAAAACTCAAGGACAGCATGATGCCAGAGGCTTGCAATGAGAGGCTGAAGATTGTTAAATTGAAGTAAATGGTCAAAAAGGATACTTATATGTTGGTAACATTGACCTTTTCGGAAAGATGCTATTTACATTAGATGTCCCATGTTAGTTCATGTATAGTCCCCAGACGAGAATGATTCCCACACCAACATCAAAAGCATTCTACTTGTAAGAAAAATTCTTCATTTCATTCGTATTCACATCTTGTTATCAGGATGTATCAACATTAGTCCCAAATTCATATTCTGTGGAAGAATAATCAAATGTTTTTAATGTGTTTACTATTAAATTCCCACCCTCAATTTATTTGCTGCTAGCAATCTGAAAGAAAGGAAAGAAAATTTTCTTTCTACCTACAATAGACTTCTTGTTTCTCTTCAAATGGTATTGCAAAATAATTATAAATAAAGACATTTTTTCTCCATTTAACAAATGGTGTTCGGATTATAGATAAAGAGAACCGTTATGAGTACTTTTAAAGATAGAAAGATATATATAAATTAGGTATGTTTCATCGTGTATTTCAAAAATCGTGTCTAGAAGTGGTTGAATTGCTCTGAGTAAATATTGCTAATATATCCTTTATAGGCATTTATAAACATTTTGAAAAGTTCTTCCTTTTCATTGGAAGGGAGAGCTACAGGCACTAATAAAATATTTAGCAAATTAATACATATTAGAGCTTCAGGAATTATGATGTTTTCATTAAAATCGTTTAATAAAATTTACAATTTTTTGTCAATAAAATAAGCTTAAACAAATTAACAAAAAAGGGAAAATAATTGACTTGACATTAAATTTCTTATTATAAATAATAATAATTGTAATAACATACTCTTGATATAAATAAAAAAGTTCAGTATAATAAATAAAAATGCCCAATAAATTAATTGCCATTTTACGTATAATCATTGGACTTGATAACCCACTTAACAACACTACTTAAAATATATATAACGCTGTTCAAAGAAATGTTAAAAACATAACACCTTGAAGGAAGCAATCAATGCACGGGAAATATGTATCATACATAGAAAGTGATGGCAATGCAAGTGGACTTCTAATTAAGACCAATACTACCCTTATAAAAATAGTATTTTTAAATACTGGAATAGCTGCTTTTTATTCCTAATTCTTTAAAGAAATTTCCATGTTCTTAGTAGGGAAAACGAGTCAGTCGAACCTATTTCTGTGTTCGACAATAGAAAAATTGTTGCTTAAATAAAGTGTGGCCATTCTTCTCAGATATCTATGCTCGATTTAGTCACAATAAACTTTCAGTGATGCGAATATGTAATGGATATTGCTGGAGAAATGGATCGAATAACGGGAAAGATTGTAAATCCTCGACACTTCCCGAGCTTGAGGATGGGCACGTGGAGTGAAAGTTATAATGGTACTGCAACATCGAGAATCCTAGAGTAAGAAATATGATCTGTGACAACCAGTAACATTTGATGCATTTGTACTGGAGTGACATTTCAGCATAATATTCCTTTCTTCAATTATATTTAATAAATGCTAAAGACAGGCAGCTACTGTTTTGCATTTAATGCGTAACAGTCATTTTGAGCATTATCAACACATAAAAGAAGCGCCTCCTGAAACACCGCAAAAATGCAACAGGAACAACTTTTTTTTCAATGCCAAATAATCAAAATAGTGATCTCCTCTTATTCCAAATTAGAGTGGAAGTTATTATTTCAATAATTTAACCTTTTTGTTTTATATTAAATGCATGATAATTTTCTCTAGCTTTGATATTTCTTGTTCTTAATAATCGTAAGGACGTAATCACATTAAGATACTTCAGAGCAAAAATTATCCGGAAACCACAAGAAATATTTATGTCTGTGTAAGACGGATTAAAACACTTCAAAATATGCTAGTAAATAAGCTTAACTTGATTAGTTTGAATTTAGGCTACTCATGAGAAATATTTATATGTTGTGTTACAGTTCAGAAGAGTGGTGAAATAGGTAGGAAGAAGCAGTAGCTCTTATACTTTCTATTATAACTTCTTTCAATAACAAAACCTCTGTGATTCAGTTCCATTTAATATGTGACAACCCTGAATTTTCCTAAAATTGACATTTTAATAACTAATAGTTCAACCCCCTGATTCCGCTAACGTTATGAAGTCAACACCTATGATCACTGAGCTCCTACAGACCGGAAAAATATTTTTGAATATTTTATTTACAATTTAAGTTAAAATTTTGGATAAAATTTATTACTTAATCATTATTGTACATTATTTAATTAGTTTTTCATCAGCACTATATTTTATGTCATTAGAATTTCTTCAATAATAATGTGTGTCATATATTAAAAGTATATTTCCTTCCTTTTTACCTCATGAAACTATACTTATGTCCAACGTTTAGGTCACAAACATATTTTTCGTCATAATTTTAAAATGCCTCCAGTAAAACTGATAAAATTCGTATTTTATTTATTTTGAAGTACGAGTAGTACAATACCATCCTTCAGTTTAGGAAAATATGTTGTTTAGCGTTAGTTTTTGCAGAATTAATTGGATTGAAAACGCTCAAGCAAAAGGGAATTTTGCCTCCAGGTTTGAGAATATTTCATTAAAGCAAACAAGTTTGTTTGCAGTGAGAATGGCTTATCACAAACGTTTGATGAGTTCTTGAGATGGAAAGCCATTGACAGGCTTGAAGGATGCCAGTCTGAAGTGGGGGTGGGTTGATGGACTCAAGGGGCCTGAAAGTTGTCTCCCAGATATGGAATCAATTGCAAATGTGGTACATTAACCAGGAAGGTTGGCCAAGGTCACCACAGAGCATAGACATACGCACAGGATCGCTATTTGTCATTAAGCACACGATGACATAGGCGGAAAACGACTCCTCGGATTGGTCATGACCTGGAAGAAGAATTTCTCGGTAAAACACCTACAGCCGTCGCAACGCACAGAAGAGTGCATCAGTTTTCACAGATTTTATGTTGGCAACCATAATTTTGGACATGAGTGTATTATATCATAATACTTAATTTAAAAATATAATGACACATGTTCAGTTATTCTTTTATATGTATTTTCAGATATTACAAACAAACTTAAGACAATATACTTTTCTAACTCTTGAAAGTCTCCAAGTTTCATTTAAACAATTAATGATAAATTTCGGGATAATTATAATACTTTGGTTTCAACAAGGTGGGTTATAAACTGAGATCAATAAAAACATATTCATCAATTTGTCAAAAAAATAGTGAAGCCGACTTTCCGTTTGTGATGCAATATATTCTTCAAAACATTTTTGTTTCCATTTAATCAAGTGTCTTTGGTTTGGAACGATTTCATTATCTAGGGTGATAAGAAAATGAATAATGCATGAGCTGCAGTGTAATCAAGCACATCTGATTATTTTCGTGCAAGAACAATTAAATATGAACGAATCTAGTGATTATAGTTAAATAAGAAAAGTACTATGATGGTCATGTGGTTACATGTAAAGCAGAGATGGCCATTTTAAACAAGCATTGCCTATTTAATAGCTAAAACATTAAGTTCTTAAGTACATATGATAATAAATGAATGATTTAAAAAAACTTCTATAAATAGCAAAAATTGTTGCTGGGTAAAACTTAGAAGAGTAAAAGTACAACAAAATGAAACTTAAATATTATTATCAGCCACAGTTTTCATTCGGTTGGCTGCTCGAATCCCTTTGGGTGTGAGCTCGGTTCAACCGATTAAGTGCTTAAGTAGGCAACAGAGCCGATGTTGTTCTCGTTCTGCATTACAAGTTACATTTCAAAATAATAATAGTTTTTGTTCATTACCTTTTCACCATGTATCTTTACTATCTAGACACTGTTTCCTGGTGTTATATTTCGAACTTTGCAAAATGTATTTTTCTGGGAAAGGAAACTTTGTCCGTTGTATAACTAATTAATTTTATACCTCTTGAGGTATACCCCACTGAAATTGTTTTAATACTGTTTTAAAGGTTTTTAACATGATTATTTTTTGTTTTCTCTTTTACGCTTAAGAGTTTTTAATATATATATTTTTAAAAAATAAAAAGTTTTTATTTCTCCTTTTTAGATTTTAAAAATATTTTTATTATTTTTATTTAAATATGCCATGAAACTTTTAAATCTCGCGTAATATAATACTTTATAAACTACATTAATGATTTAAATATTATCTTTGATCCTCATATGGTTTGAAGATCATCTCATGTAAGATCTATGTGATTTAATTATATAAGAGAATGTTCTATATAAAATATTAATGCGTTTTGATATAAAGTAGGGCAGTACTTCCCAACTTTTTTATAGCAGGAAATTGGCCACCGATTGATAATTTTACCTTGGCTTGCTGAAGAAGCACGTTGATTGTTTATATTTTAGATTGTTTTGATTTAACAATTTTAATTTAATGAGCTCAACTCATGATGATAACATGATAAAGACAAACACGTGTTCTCCAATTAATTCGAAACAGACATTAAAATAATGTCACTTGTTCTATTTGTAAAACTTTGCTAAAATGTCAAATTTCATAATTGGGTAACAATTTTCAAATATTAAAAAAGAAAGTTTTAAAAGATTTTCAAACAAAAAAAAATTTATGATATATTTTTTTAAAAAAAAATTTGCATTTTTTATGAGAAAGTTTCTGAAAAGATCAAAAGTTGGCAATAACGAAGCACATGAACTGATTAACTGGAAGCACGTGATTGTTTTTATTGAGTGTCTGACACCACATGACTTATGAACTCATTGGCTAAAAATACGTGTTTATCATTATCATGTGACTATGACGTCACATGCTTTGAGCACATTATATTTAAAACGGACTTCAAAATAAAATATAGGTACACCAAAAGAATATATAAAGTGATTGAACATTTTAACTCATTAGAGCTAATGGGAACCCTAAGCTTGTCTCTTTGCAACGAGACAGTTTCATTTGGGGATAATAGAAGACATTGACGCTCAAAGTGTGTTGCTTATGTGTAGTTTATTTTGTGGTTTTGTTTTGGTTGCTGTCACTCGGTTCCAGGTTAAACTCTCATCTTTGGAAAGTTGCACAAACCCGAGAGAAATACACCCTACAAAATAAAATTGGAATAATGGGCGGCCCAGTACTATTCGATCCATGGACCGTTACTTGTCGGTGACCGGAGGGTCGCTGATCACTGATAGAGGATATGAAATTTCTTTCTTCCCAATTATATTTGCAATATTACGTAGCTAAGTAAATAATACTGTCTAAATGATTAATTAAAAAAGTAAAAATATTGAGTTTAGTACCTAAATTGATCGATATACACAACTGGTACAAAATAACAGCATCAGTTAAAAAGGCACTTAGCATTTGGAAATATGGAATGAAGCGTCAGCTCATACATATATATGATGTATCTTTCTTTTACCGCGACATATTTAAGAGTAAAACGCTAATAAAAACCAATTCATCCAATTCAGTTCTATTGTTTTTAGTCTATAACGATATCATAATATGCATGGCTGTTTTTTGTGTTCTGTTCATTAATAGAGGTGCATTATTATTTGCGATGACTTTCGTTTCATACTTTCCACCTTGAAAAATTGCTACGGTTAGCATCAGACACTCACAAAAAATTCCACCGAGTTTCTACTTTGTAGATATTGCTACCATCAGCTTAATGATAAAAAGAGGCAAGATCATCATTATTGAATGCGTGTGTTGATACTATATTTTTATATCATTCAGCAAGATACCATATAAAAATCCAGAAATAATATAAAAATTATGATGGCAGAAAATAACAACTATAGATAGTATCTTTAGCTATGGATTAACAGCTTCTATTATTCATATTTAGAGAGAAAATGTATTACGTGTGATTATATTTTTACTATGTTCATTATCTTTACTTGCGATGGAATCGCTCTTAGAAAATAAAAAAAGGGAATTGAATAAAAGTAACTTTAAAAAAAATGAAGAGTGTTTGCGTCTTAAAATATTGGTAATTGATCCATCATATTACACATTCATATTACGAGTTCTTTTAAGAAATTAAGTATTGATTCTCTTATGTAATTAGATGAAAAAGACTCGAGGAAAAAGGTAAAATATTATGCAAATATGCGATGTTGATTGATTGGTTAACACTAAGATTTCGAGCTGTTAGCTATTTAGCTATCTACGTTATGATAAAAGATCAATGATATTAAAAGACAATATTTAAAAGCAATAATTGTAAGAAATACGTTGTTCATATAATTCATTATAATACATATTGTGTTCATAATAATTTTATAAAATACATTGATCCTCGTAATACATGCATTAAGAGCCTAATTGTTCAAGATAAATAAAATTAAAGGTAAAATTTCTCAAATTTTATACACTCACAAAAGTTAAGCACGAAGATGTAAAATTCAAAATAATCAACAAATACTGCTTTGATTGACACAAAATTTAGCAGTAAAGTAGCATATATATTTATACATAAAACAAAATCAATAATTATATACAGAAATGACAATATTAAATTTTTGTAAGTTATCAGATAATGTCATACTGGAGACTTAAACAGAATTATGTATAAAGTGAAAATAAACAGCATAAAATGAAAAAAAAGGATATTAATAGGGTATGTGATCACCCCTCATCTCTATGCAAAGTTTACACCTTCTCACCATGCTTTCAATTAGGTGGTCAACCACCGCAGGATTAAGCAAGCGCCATTCTTCTTGTAGAGCAGTTTCCAGCTTAATAAGGGTGGCTGGAGGTGGGAAACGTGAAGATACAGCACGGCCGAGAGCATCCCAAAGATTTTCAATAGGATTAAGGTCGGACGAATATGCTGGCCACGCCATACGCGCAATCCCTTCACTCTCCAGGTAGTCATCGACGATGTCAGATCTATGGGGACGTGCGTTATCGTCCATTAAAACAAAAGTTGGGCCAACTGATGCAGAGTACAATCTCACAATGGGTTCTAGGACTTCATCTCGATACCGGACAGCCTTCACAGAACCCCGTTTAAAGATGTACATTATCCAAATGCAGGTCGGTGCGGTATCCTAATGAAATCCCTGCCCACACCGTAATGCTTCCGCCTCGAAATGCGTGATGTTCGGTGAAGCTTTGTGGCTGATTGCGTGTTCCATTTTTACGCCATATCCTTATACGCTTGTCATCTGGCTCAAGAGCAAATTTTGACTCATCAGTAAACATGGCATTGCCCAGTCAGACACAGTCCAATTGCCATGTTCCCGGCACTACTTTAATCGTGCCCCTCTTGATTGGACGGATAGAGGAACACAAACTCGAGGTACCCGGGACTACAGTTCATTCATATATAATCTTCGGTGTACAGTAGCTGCAGATATAGCCGCTATAACCATAGATGTCACACGTGTGGAGGTCGCTCTGTGATTCCGCTTGGCTACAATTGCAATATATCGATCTTCCTCGGGGGTTGTAATCCTTGGGTGACCGTCTACGGGCCTTCGGACAACTGTTTGTGGGGTTTGGAATTGTTTTCATAAACGTGAAATTACAAAATGATGAACGCCGAAGAAAAGAGCAACATCTGTCATCGACTGTATTGCTTCAATGCGCCCCACAGCACACCAGCACTCAGAATCTTCCATTCGTTTTCTGGAAGTCATAGAAACACGTATGTCTTGAAAACAAATGTTACGAAAGTTTTAAACACCTTCTATCAGCACTTACAATCAACTTCTCTAACTCTTTATAAAGCTGCCTTCTTATAAGGCATATTTCTGACATGAAAGCACGATTTTCTGTTACCTAACATATTTGCATACTTCCATCTACCTCTGCAGTGAATCGCATCCTCTTCAATTCTGATTGGCTTCCGGAAATTAGCATTTTCCTCTCCGTGCTTAAATTTTGGAAGTCAGTGTATATAGTTGTGTTAAAAAGTCCTGAACGCACTCAATTTCTGTTAAATTTTTGAGTTTGATTTAATTTTTCTTTATGAAATTATTGTACTATCTTAAATGTTGTTATTGATTCTAATGTATTCTGATGCTGATTTCAAATCTGTCTCAAGTATTTTTACAGTACATCTTCCAGAACACGAGGTCATGCAGTATGTACAAAATTAAGCAATATCGAAAAACTTTACAAACATGGTAATTTTAACGTGGCCTTTGAAAATTACATGATTGTTACATGTTTAAACATCCATATTTGATGGGACATCTGTTCGTATTAATTACGGCTCTACATCTCTTGGGCATGGAATACATTAGATTCCTAAGTTCTCTTTTATGACATCATGATAGACAGAATTATTAAAACTGCAATTAACTTGCGCTTGTTTGGAGAACTTTTCTTTTAAATATGAATATCTATTTTATGTCATAGGTTGGTTTTCTATCGGATTAAGATCTGAATACTGTCCAAGTCAGTTTATATTATTATCAGTATTGTCTTCGAATTTCATTTCTGGACAACATTAGCACGGAGATGTTGAGCTTTATTGCCCTGAAATATGCGTGACTGATTTTTAAAAAAAGATCTCCATCACTTGTTAGCCATTTATTTTGTATTATTCTTCAGAATTCCCTGATATTCCACGTTCCTTTCATGGTGCAAAGTCTTCCAACAACACGAGAAAACATGCAGATCCATATAATCACTTACGTCAGATGCACTGTTGTGGACTTCTGATTCTAAGGGCTGAATTCTTTATGAGTCTGTCTTCTAACAGAGGCGCTATTTTGGTACCTGAAATGCAAAACTGACTTTCATCACTAAATATTCTCTTTTCTAAATCTTTAACAGTCCATAATAACTGATTATTTGCCAGTGCCAATCAGTGAGTAATGGTTTTGGGCGAGCTGTGAAGCCTTGTAATCTAATTTCCAGCAGTCTTCCTTTCACACACATTCATATTTGGCGTCAAAATCTCTTATTTAAAAAATATGGTGAATTAAGCCATTTATTTAAAGTGTAAAAATGCAATGATTTACGTAAAGTTTTTTTCTCAGTTTATCGAAATCGCTTCTGTTCGTAGCAGAATTTGTGTTTCAGAATATTTTTTCAACGTTCCCACGATATTAGAAAGACAACATGATACTTCAGAAACAATTTGGAGAATAGAGTAACATTCTTCCTTCAAAACTTTTTTGTGTCTTTTATAATAAGGTATAAACAAGAATGTTACCTATAGCTCTAATATTATTACCCGAACACTCTCTCTCTCTCTTAAAACTGCACCACAGAATTGCTTTAAATGGACCAAAACATGCTACTAATTCTTCTTTCAATTCTTTATCACAAATGATTTCAAATTGGTTGGAATAATGGAATATTTCGTTGATTGAAGAAACAATGCCCTTGTTCATGTCTTATTGTTTTTCTAAAGCCCAATAAAACTATTTAATTTACATAAAATCTACAAACATATGTAAACTCAGCATGAAAAATTTCCCTGGAATCAATAAAAATAGTTAAATAAAGAGGGACAATTACAAAATAAATAATTGTCACTCAAAAATTAAGCAAAAAAAAATAATGTCTTCAGGACTTTTTGCCATCACTTTATATTCATGTGACTCTCAAATACTCAAAAATTTTTAATTAAGGAAATTTATTATCTGTTAATAGATTAATTTTCCCATGAGATTATTCAATTGGAAAAATTGAGAATATTAGCACTTTCGTCGGTTTCCAATGTTAAAATCATAATTACAGAATGTTGCTTGTCGTTGGATCATGAACTGAAGCTGCTCCAAAGCATTTAATTCTTTTTCATTTATCACACGTTTCTAGTAATGTATTATCTGTTAGTATCTGGCAACATATTTGTTTGTGTCTTGATTTTGCGATATGTTATTATTCGAATGGAATCGTGAAATAATGTCAGGTGTGTTGAAACTTTGTTATTGGGGAAGTAATAATGTTAAAATACTTATTCTGTCAAAATTCTACTCTTAATGATTTATTCAAAACTATATTCATTCCTGTTCTTAGATCCATTAGATATATTTATTTTTATTTTTATAGTCCTTTAATTCTATTTAAATTCGAATCTGTATCCACACTTGTCATTGACAAATACAAGCAAAGCGGTAGAACAGCAAAATAAATATTCAATGTAATCCAAATATGTTTCTTTGTTTTTAAAAGTACAAATGATACTTGTGACATCCATTTTATGAAGTATTATGATTCTATAAGCAACAATGAACACAATTGAAATAAGTTACAGTTAACTTCCTCTGCAAGTTCATTGCATTTAGTTTGGATTTAAAACCTCCATTAATCATTACTAGTTTCTTAAACAAAAGATGTTTGCTGGAAAATACTTATATTCTTTAAACTAGGACATCTCAAAATATTAAAGAATGTGTGATCATTATTTCAAATACCTTACAATGTGTTACGCATTTTAATTAAATAAGGAATTCGAATTCTATAAATATTGACAAAAATCTAAATAATTGTCTTGAAGAACGAATTGAAGTGACTAGCTGATGAGATAAGTTTAATAATTAATGTAAACTTTTGGTAAAACAAAAATTGGCATAGTTCGTTCTGATAATTTATCATCTAAGATTTAAAATTAAGTTTAAAAGAGAAAGTATTGGAGAAACGTCAGGTCTATTACCTTAAAAATGGTTCATAGGATGAGTAATTAAGAAATTCAGAAAATAATGTAAACAGATTGGGAAACATCAACGATACATTATTATCTGTCGTAGATAATATAAAAGAGAAGTTCATAAACATGCTATACTTTTAACAGAGAAATAATAAAGATAGATTTAATAAAATAACAAATTAAAATTGCATTCATTCATTAAGGATTATTATTTTTTGAAATGTGAGTACTTTCTACGTTATATAGGAATATATGAAATACATTAAATTTCTTAGTTATATTTTTTATACAAAAAGACTCAATAAGTATTACTGTTTTGATTGTTCTTACATAGTGAGATTTATGACAATAATTTACTCTCAATAAGGAATAATTATGCAAAGTAGTTTAGGGTAATTACTCAACCTAAAATGTTATAAATATTTTTCTAGAAGACGTAAATGTATCATAATTGGCTAGATTTATCTCAATAAAGTAATTTGTGATAGTAACTTAGTTTATAAAAACTTTCAAATTTAACAAAAATAACAGTACAATGTATTAAGCAAATACTTAAAACAAATACATAATAGAAAAAAAAATAAAACAGAAGTAAAAAAATAGCTAAAAACATGCGTTCTTTATATATCTTATATCAAAAACATTTTTTTAAAAAAACAACATATGTTTAAAATATTTTTGTAGTTTAATTATTGATTTTATTCCTTGAAACCATGGAAGAAAAAAAAGCAATAAACATTGGGATAATTCTATGCATTAATTATGAGTTATAATGGAATGAATAATATGAGAGACATAGATGTTGACATTTATTGTTTTTATATATTTTTTATATTCCAAACTCTTGCCATGAACTGAAAATATATCGGTAATAGAATATAGGATTGTGTTTCAAATATTAGATACACATTTTAAAGTACAAATAATGAAATCAGAACTTCTTGTGATTTCGGAAAATGGTTTCATGATTATATTTCATTACAAAATAATGTTAGACTTGAATGAAATTGGTAAATTAAAGTTTAAAAATATTGCATTCATTTACTTGTAACAAAGTATTTTTTACTTTCTCAACAAAATTAGTATATGTATTTCATTTCCTTGTTGTTATCTCTAATGAAATTTGTTTTCTGAACCAAACATATATTTAAAGAATCATCCACGAATATCATGATTTCAAAATCATAGTTACTTTAACAGTTTATCTATATACACACACACAGGGTGGCCATAATTAAACTGCAAGTGTTCAAGGGGTGCTGGAGAGAAAACCACTGGGAATATTCCACTGAAATTTGGTATCTACACGTTTCAGAATATGCGCAAGACAAATATGCAAGAAAAAAGTCACTATTTTTACCCGATAGATGGTGCTATCCCATGTTTCAATGCTTATTGACGGCATATATGAAGATTTTAAGCCCATCGAACAGTATATAAATAAGACCACATTGAGTAATGGCCACTCATAAGAAGGAACGAGAAGGGTTAGTGAAGATATTCTATCAGAATGGTAGCAATTATTAGCTACTCTGAAAAAATATTGGCGGATGAAACGATTAAGAAGAGGTCCAATGAGTGTGTCAATGGATTGAAAAATATGATTTCTAAATTTGAAGAAACAGGAGAATTGGGCGTTATTCCCGGCACAAGAGGGCGGCGTGCGTCTCGTAAACTCGAAAAGAGTGCAACAAATTGATGACGGTATTGCTACTACGAGTAGCAGTTCAGGAGCCAGTATGCTGCAACACGTGAGTGCAAGAAGTGTGGCTCGGACATTATCTCTTCCCTGCTCAACTGTGCATAAAGTGTTTTGCCACATTCTTCGGCGTTATCCGTAAAAAATAAAATGCTTCAAGCATGTGATTGCATCTGGTGGTTTACAAATTGAGTACACCATGTTATGATTTCATCGGATAAAAAATAGCTTAGTTGTTTTCCAAAGCGTCTTTACGGATAGCTTAATTTATTATCTAGTTTACGTTAATTTTTGATTACACGATACTGTAAAAATTTAATTACTGAAGCGAATTCTATGGAATCTTAATAAAAGGTAAGTGATGTTTTATATTGTTTATATGCCTCTTATAAAGTCATTATGCTCTGTCTATCGGTATTGGAAGTTGTATATGCCACCAGCGAGCATTGAAATACGGTACAGCGCCATCTACTGGGTAAAAATGGCAATTTTTTCTTTGCACATTTGATTTGCGCATGTTTTGAAACGTGTAGATATTAACTTTCACTGGAATATTCCCAGTGGTTTTCTCCCCAGCACCCCTAAGTACTTGTAGTTTAATTATGGCGGCTATGTGTGTGTGTGTGTATGAAGGAGCAAAGAGACTCACTCATTACGATATCCCCGAAACTATTAAACCTAGACTTGAAATTTGGTAAATGTGCTTCTTTCATGGAGTAGAGGTCCGCTAAGATAGGATTTTGCAAAAATCGAACCCAAGGGAATATTGATGGGGATTTAAGTGATGTTATAAAAGTACATTTTCCTTTTTGAACATTTAGACGTACAGATTTGAAAGTTGGAAATCATGATCCAGTCATAGAGTGGAGATCCGTTACAAAAGGGGTTTCGTTAAAATCGAAACTCAGGTGACGTTGTATCTAAAAACTCACGTTTTGGAACTATTAGATATACATACTTGAAATTTGGTAGAAATATTGCTTTTGTGGAATACAAATTCTCGATGCAAAAGAGGTTTTGCAAAAATCGACCCCTGAGGGGGTTGCGAAAGGCTAAAGGTCGTTACAGATAAATATTCCCTGTTGGCGCCTTCGAACTTAATTGGCGACTTCAGGGTTGCCAGAATAAACTTATGTAACGCGTCATTGAATTATGACGGAAAAGCCGATGATCTGATCGAATGAAGAGAAAAAAAAGCATGATGTTTTGGGCAGTGCGCTTTAAAGCGATATTTTTTCTTAAACCCTGTAAATAGTATTAATGTTGGTGTGTGTGAGTGTAGAGAGTTGTGTGAAGTTATGTTTAGTCATCAATGAACTTATTCGTATACCAAGGGCTTTTCATTTACCAGATAGAACATTAAATCAAAATTACAGTCCTCTTGCTCTCCATTGAATTCTCGATGAATCATTCCCGTTTTGGAACTGTAAAACGTATAGTCTTGTAATTGGGTAGGTGAATTACTTTCAAGAAGTAGAGATACGCTACAAAAGAGATTTTGCGAAAATCGACACCCAAGAGGAAGGGATTCGAGGGTTACAGGGCGCAACACTTAAATATTCCTGTTTTGGAACTATTATACCTACAGACTGGAAATTCGGTAGGCATATTCCTTTCACTAAGAGTTGAGCTATGAATTGGTTTTGCAAAAATCGACCCTAAAGGGGAGTTGCGTGGGGTTAAGCGGTGTTATAGATAAAAATTCCAGCTTTTGAACTGTCAGACCCACATACTGGAAATTTGTTATAAGCATGTTTCTAGTATTGTATAGAGATCCGTTAACAATGGATTTTTCAGAAATCGGCCTCCTTGTGAAAGAGGGGAGTTACTGGAGAGTTATTGATGAAGAAAATTCTTTTTTGAGCACGTTGTTTTTGTTGTTGAATTGAAATTCGCTAAGAACAGTGGCTTATGGTGCTTATTGATTAAAATAAATTCCATTTTTGATCAAGTAGATTTAGACTGGAGATATGGTAAGCATATTTACTTTATTGAATAGAGATTCACTATAAACGGATTTTTGTGGAAATCTGCTATGCAGGAACATATTACAAGAGCATTAACGTCGATTATTATTTAGAAACCCAGCCCTTTTTAAATCAAGAGTTTATAATTAAAATAACTTTTTTCAGTTTTTCTTGAATGCTTAGTGCTAGGAATAGGACTCAGTAATTTATATTTATATATAGGCAAACATAATATAACATTATGTTCATATAACATCGTGAAATATTCAGCGAAGCGAATGGGTAACAGCTAGTTTCTTAAAAATGAATCAATATTGTGTATAAATCATTTCTAAAATTTCACACTAACTTCATAAAGGCTATGAACTATTAACACATTATATATTTGAAAAGACTTCTCAGAAAATCTCAAGACACATCATAAGTTTTTTCATTACACTGTAATCAAATCATCTTTCTATACAAACCAATACAAAAGATTCATTTTTAATGTTTGTTTTGTTGACTAATGTAAACATTAGTATAAAGCATGCTATTGGCTAAAACATACAAAAAGGAGCCTGCAAAGTGTAATTAATATTGCGGGGAAATACTCAAATATAGAAAAGAAAAAATGCAGAACGAACAATGTTTTCAGAAGTTTTTTTAGTTGGACTCAGTTTTCCCCTTATGTATTTAATACAAGTTGGAACTAAATGTATATTTCTTTTCGTTTTTGTTGAATAAATATTTTTCAAGATATAGTTAGCTTAGAAATGAAGAAAGTTTAACACAGTTTAGGAAATGAAGATCATTAATTAAGTGTATATATTCAAAAGAAACTGAAGTTTGACTTTATTTCTAGTTCTTAGAATAGATTACTTTTTTATTCTATTATCAAATGTAAGCAAATGAGATGCATTTATCTGTTTGATGTACTTCGTTCAGTTGCATTATTGCTAATGGGACAAATACAAAAGGGGAAGAACGTATTAGAAGACTAGACGTAGATGAAATGTAGATGGAGAATTGCTGCCATCGAGGCAATTGCTGTCATCACATGAGCCCTTCCACACACGCACATGCACATATATAATATTTATATAGATATATATCTTACTCTAAGTCCGTCGTTTGGATTTCGAAAATACTAATCGGGCTGTATACTTATTCCCAGAACTACTAAATAACACTTTTTAATTAGTATTTTCGATTTGAAAGTAAAGCGTGGAAATGCAGAATTTCATTAATAACTGGCCATAATTGCTTAGAAATTTTCCGTTATGAAAAAATTCTAAACAATAATTTATATAACTTCAACATAATGCTTATACAGTTATTTTAAGACTTTGGATGCAGCAGAGTTTTTTTTCTTATGATATATTTAAAAATAACCCTTTAAAATTTTATCTAAAACATCTGTCTGTGTTAAAATGGTGAGTTTTCCCCAATATTTTTAATTTAATCCTTTTAATCCGATAAACCAAAAAGTGTAAAATACAACGAACGTTTCAAAATTCCTTTATCACATTATTGAATTTTTTTTAATGAAATGTAATGTAATTATAAACAGACTAACAGGAAGGAATAGCATTAAATTACTTTAAAACAAGGATGTTCTTAAAAAGGAAAAATCTGATTAGTTGAACAGAGCCTTGTGAAAGAGAAGGAAATTACAAAGTAGTCTGCAAAATGAAATTTGTTTGAAGAAACTTTAAAAATAACTTTCCGTTCGTGTATACATTCATGATAAACTCTTGGTAAAATCAGTCCTTTATTATTTTAATATAAATTAAAATATTATTATTTGTCATTTTGTTTGTTCACAAGAGATATAGTTTGTATTAATATGAATCAATGCTTGTGATTCTTAAACTATGAGGTGTGAGCCCCTACAGAGGAGCGTGATAATATGTTGGGCGACATATCAAAGTCGAAAATAAAGGTACAAAATATTATAATTTGAAAGGAAGCAAAACAAAATACATTCAGACATAAAAAAAAATGAAATCCGCATTTACACTGATATAACATACTTATAAATGTATCAGTATTACGCAATGTATTTAAGGGTTAATTTATTATTTCTAAGATAAGAACGCGCTTTATAATTACTAGTGATTTCCATGGGCTTGTCACACACAAAATTAAATATAAAATTTAATATTTATCTTAATAATTTGTATGGTTTATAATTAAAATCGTATTGTAGATTTAGAGTCAAAGTACGTTATTATTATTGCATTCAATACATTGTTACTGTATGAAAGGCAGCATGATGAAAATTATGATTGAAAATTGGGTCGCAAATATTGAAAGTTTCAGAAGCATAGTAACAACGTATAAGTTCATTAAGGGAGCAAATTCTATGCTAATAAATATTTATTATTTCAAACTTACATATTGTTAGAGATGTATTTAATACCGATAAAATAATGCAGTCGAAACTAATGCATGCAGACGTATATGCGTTGATAAGCTTAATCTTGCATATTTTTATCTAGAGCCCCAATCGTCTACACAAAGAGCCGCTGTTTACCAACCTCTGCCTTATGCAAAACTATTAAGGTATACTATTGAATCAAAAGTACGACTCGCTAATTTATGCATTTTTATAACTCTACTAAATGTATAATTTTTGATAGTTAATAAGCATTTTACTGTCACAGTCTTGTTCCCTTAAATACATTCTCGAGTTATTTAATAATTACCAAATAACTTTATATAAACTTGT
>BMAO01033551.1:0-101020 GCA_019973975.1 Trichonephila clavata
AATAAAATTCCCAAAACTTTTTTTTTATAGAATTTTTAAAAAGTAGTCTTAATTTTTACTTCACATTGAATAACTTCGTCATTTATGAAGATAATCTAACAAAACCTTTTTTCCGTGTGTACAGTAATATTATCCGTAACATATACGAAGATTGAAAAAATTGCTTCAAAATTACGGATTAAAAAAAAAAATTGTGATTTTCGTAAACTTATGTTTTTCTGAGAAATAAATTAAAAGTAGTACTCTGTACATTTTTTATTCAAAGTACGTTATTTTTGCAAATAGTTGGTGATGTTTGAGAGCATTAACGTAAAAATTACGCCCTTAAAATAAAGGTAATGATTTTTTAAAATAATTTAAAATACGCTATTTTACATTTAGCCAAACATTGGTTAACTGTCTGGTGGCGGAGTGCTGAGAGCTCCGCTACACTCAAGACTATAACTGCAGCACTGCCGTGCGCGGTCAATGCGAAGGATGATGTCCGCCTCGCAGAAACCCGCCGGTCGCCTTTTTTCATACTTGAAAATAATTAATAAGTTAGTTTTTTATAATATACTTTTTTTTGCAGATACGTGTTTAAATAATTTTAACACAGAGTGGAATGAAAAACTATAAAATTAAAATTAAAAAAATTAAATGTTTTTATCAAATAGTATTTTTTTCTTTTTGAATGTTTTTTTCAGTGAATGTTAGCATATAACTAGGTTTTCCCCCAAAAGTGGATTTTTAACACTTATATATGTTTAATCAAACATCCAAACGTTTCAAGAGCTATCTGTAGAATTTTTTTTATTAGTATTTAATGATAATGGATTTAAACTAATATATTTTTTTAAAATTAAAATGCATTCTATGCATTTCTGAGATTCATTTAAAATATTTATCAGTATCGAAATTTTTGTTCTCTTTCATAAAACTTATAGTTTACTTTAAAATAATGCGTAATTGCATGAAACTTTTTTCCCCGTGTCGAATATTTCAAAAAATTCTCACAATTTTACTTCAAGAATTAAAATAGTAGTGAAATTTTTAATTTGAAAAATTTATACTTCCTGTCTTTTTTTCAGCACACAACTATTTTTAAAAAGGCTACAGTTTCGTTTCCGGGAAAAAACTATTTTTCTTTAAACAATTTTTACCAAAAAAAACTTTTTTTTTTTTTTTTTTACAAAACAATGCTGTTTTGCATATTTTATGATTTTTTCTCTTCCCGTGTGTCGATTTCGCTTAAAAATTACGGATTTTAAAGATTTCTTTTTGTGATTTTCATAAAATAAAGTTTTTGCGAGAAATCATACAAGCATTATTTTTGTAACCTTTTTTCTTTAAAAATTATTGTTGTTTCCAATCAATATGTGAAAACTTGGAATTTTCAATTAAAAATTGAGCCCTCAAAAATAATGAAAACTTTAAAGACATTCTAAAGGCTTTGCGCATGCGCGAGAATCATTATTATTCCCCCCCCCCCTCTGTTTAACGCTCATCGGCCAAGGTCAAACTTGCTGTTGCAATATTTGTTCCGTTATTGAAATGTGAGTGAGGGATTTTTAAAAAGTCGCACTGTTCACCTACTCCAGAGTTTTTTGGCGATGGACTTCGAAATTTTCAATTTAAAACTTTTAGAATCAGTGATTTTAAAAAAAAGCCAAAAACTTTTTTGAACAAATTTTAATAAAACACTCAAAATACTTAAATCAATCATTTAATAATTTCTTCTTTTAGAAAGGTAATTGCATGAAACTTTTTTCCCCCGAGTCGAATATTTCAAAAAAATCCTCACAATTCTACTCCAAGAATTAAAATAGTAGTGAAATTTTGTAATTTTAAAAATTTATACTTTCTGTCTTTTTTTCAGCATACAACTATTTTTAAAAAAGACTACATTTTCGTTTCCGGGAAATAAAAAATTGCAACGAAAGAATTGGAAAGTGAGTGGGTGATTTTAAAATTCACCCTGTTTGCCTATTCGAAAATTTTTGGTGACGGACCTCGAAATTTTCAACCATTCTCAAGTGACGAGAACGACACCTGAGCTTTCACCCATCTTTAATAATTACCACACCACACCAACGCAAGAACAAATTTCGAAAAAGGGATTTTTTATGACATAGTTAGAGAAATCACTCACATCGCGCGCATACACACACACACACAAGTGCTATCGGCCTGAAGGAAACACGAAATTTCCATGGGATGAAATTATTCACTCAGGAAAAGGAAAGAATTGGAAAGTGAGTGGGTGATTTTTAAATTCGAACTGTTTGCCTATTCAAGGGTTTTTGGTGACGGACCTCGAAATTTTCAACCATGCTGAAGTGACGAGGACGACACCTGAGCATTAACCCATCTTTTAGAATTACCACAGCACACCAACGCAAGAACAAATTTCGAAAAAGGGAGGTTTTATGCCATAGTTAAAGAATCACTCACATCGCGCGCATACACACACACACACACACAAGTGCTATCGGCCTGAGGGAAACACGAAATTTCCATGGGGATGAAGTTATTCACTCGGTAAAGCGAAAGAATTGGAGAGTGAGTGGGTGATTTTTAAATTCGCACTGTTTGCCTATTCGAGGTTTTTTGGTGACGGACCTCGAAATTTTCAACCATGCTCAAGTGACGAGGACGACACATGAGCTTTCACCCACCTTTAATAATTACCACACCACACCAACGCAAGAACAAATTTCGAAAAAGGGAGTTTTTATGAGATTGTTAAAGAAATCACTCACATCGCACGCCCGCACACACAAGTGCTATCGGCCAGAGGGAAACACGAAATTTCACGAGGGTGAAGTTATTCAGTCGGTAAAAGCCCGTGCAACCCAGGGCTAAGCGGAGAGGAAAGAAACAAAGAAATCAAAATAATTTCGGAAAATAATATTGGAAGTGCTGAATTTGTGAAGTTGAGTGAATATTAACGTCCCACTGTTCAGCAACACGAGGCCTTTTGGGGACGGTCCGCGTAATTTTGAACCATGGTCAAGTGACGCGGACGACACCTGAGCTGGCACCCCCCTCTCATAACTACCACACCACACCAACGGGAGGACGTTTGAGCTCTCGACATAATTTATGTGCATTTCTCCCCTACACGGCGGGTCTTCAGTGGTACTAGGATCGAGAATTTGCGAAGAGAAGGGAAAATGTTAAGCAACAAAGCCATGACACGCACTCACGGGACATGCATTCACATCGTACGCGTGAAAACCCCACAAAAGTGTTGGCGTTAGACTAAAAGGAGGAAATTAACATGGGGATTAAGTTATACCCTCGGTATAAGCCCGTGCAACGCCGGGCCATGAAAGCTAGTTCATATTCATAAAAACCGGTTCTTTGTTTTAAGGTTTGAATGATATAAAAAAGAACTCTCATTTTTTTCATAAGGATCGAGAAACTCGCCAAATTCTCTTAGATTTATTTATAATGTATGCTTTTTTACCTGTCATATAAATCGTACGATATGCACTTTTTATTTTATATTTAGCTTCAAATTGAAATATTTCCCAGTTTCAACAATTTGAATTGATTTTCATTGAAGTTATATTCTAAAAGGACGTGACGATTATTGGCGAAAAACCTAGTAATTTCGAAACATGCTAAAGTGACGAGGCTAACGCCACAGCTAGTACGCCATTCTTCGAAATTCCCCACCCTGACAATGGTAGGTGTTTGAGCGGGGTCAGTTTTAAACGCGTATCGGCCTCTCTACACGACGGGCCTTCAGTATCACCAGATCTAAAACCCATGACTCGGTAACGTCGGCTACGAGCATCTCTACTTAGTTACCTCGACCACCTCACAGTATTAGGAAATAAACGAAGATTCAATCTGAGTTACAGCTTATATGATTATACATGCTTGAATAATACGTTTTTTTTAAAAATGATCACTATCAAATCATAAGAGAAGTACCAAAATTAAAATATGAAACTTCATTAAACACTGTTTGGAAATTTCTTGGTGTGATTGTTTGATTTTTCACTGTCCCATTAACAGGTTTGCCCGTACGCTGCACAGGCATTGATATTTTCTTCTTTCTATCTTTGATTTGCACATGTTCTTAATTCTTAGATGAGATAGCACTAATAATTATTAGTGCTAGTGTTATTAAGAGATGTAGTTTGTCCAAAGTACTGAAATACTTCTCATCCAGGATTTTATTTGTGACTAGCTGTACCCTGCCACGCGTTGCTGTGGCTCAGTCTGGTTTAAGAGGAAGCACATGTTTTCAGTATACTTAAACATTTGCATTAGAGGTATGATTCTTTATTAAAAAAAATGTATAAATATATATACACAAATTCTTTACCTAACTGATCATTAGCAACTTGTTAACCAAACACTTGAAGTTATTACGACTTATTTTTGTCTGTATGTTATGAACCTAAATTTATATTTTTATTAAAAAAAATGTATAAATATTTATACACAAATTCTTTACCTAACTGATCATTAGCAACTTGTTAACCAAACACTTGAAGTTATTACGACTTATTTTTGTCTGTATGTTATGAACTAAATTTATATTTTTATTAAAAAAATGTATAAATATATATACACAAATTCTTTACCTAACTGATCATTAGCAACTTGTTAACCAAACACTTGAAGTTATTACGACTTATTTTTGTCTGTATGTTATGAACCTAAATTTATATTTTTATTAAAAAAATGTATAAATATTTATACACAAATTCTTTACCTAACTGATCATTAGCAACTTGTTAACCAAACACTTGAAGTTATTACGACTTATTTTTGTCTGTATGTTATGAACCTAAATTTATATTTTTATTAAAAAAAATGTATAAATATATATACACAAATTCTTTACCTAACTGATCATTAGCAACTTGTTAACCAAACACTTGAAGTTATTACGACTTATTTTTGTCTGTATGTTATGAACCTAAATTTATATTTTTATTAAAAAAATGTATAAATATTTATACACAAATTCTTTACCTAACTGATCATTAGCAACTTGTTAACCAAACACTTGAAGTTATTACGACTTATTTTTGTCTGTATGTTATGAACCTAAATTTATATTTTTATTAAAAAAATGTATAAATATATATACACAAATTCTTTACCTAACTGATTCATTTGCAACTTGTTAACCAAACACTTGAAGTTATTATGACTTATTTTTGTCTGTATGTTATGAACCTAAATTTATATTTTTATTAAAAAAATGTATAAATATATATACACAAATTCTTTACCTAACTGATCATTAGCAACTTGTTAACCAAACACTTGAAGTTATTACGACTTATTTTTGTCTGTATGTTATGAACCTAAATTTATATTTTTATTAAAAAAATGTATAAATATATATACACAAATTCTTTACCTAACTGATCATTAGCAACTTGTTAACCAAACACTTGAAGTTATTATGACTTATTTTTGTCTGTATGTTATGAACCTAAATTTATATTTTTATTAAAAAAATGTATAAATATATATAAACAAATTCTTTACCTAACTGATCATTAGCAACTTGTTAACCAAACACTTGAAGTTATTACGACTTATTTTTGTCTGTATGTTATGAACCTAAATTTATATTTTTATTTAAAAAATGTATAAATATATATACACAAATTCTTTACCTAACTGATCATTTGCAACTTGTTAACCAAACTCTTGAAGTTATTATGACTTATTTTTGTCTGTATGTTATGAACCTAAATTTATTTACATTGTACTCATAGTGGAAACATCAAGTTTGAAGATAAATTTTAAATGGCTCTAATCTGGATTCCTCAGGGCAATGGGTTAGTTTTACAATGCTTATGAATATTTCTTTTAACTCAGAGGTGTGTTCACAAATGCACATTTCTCCAAAGAATATCATTTGGAAACATGAGTTGTATTTCCTGATGTTATGCAGGAAATATTTTGATTCCGCAGTATACCTGGTAAGCAAAGTTTTAATGGCTCTAGTGGTTCTCCAAAGGCAGTTTAATTTTTTCAGTGATACAAAACATTACTTTTGTTTCTCCCTTAAATTTCAGAGCACTGCAATGAGGATACACGTCAGTCATTGTGCTAATGAGAACATGCTGGTTCAACCTGTAATCTTCCATTGGGCTGTACCGGAATGCAAGGTGACTGTAATTGTGTGATTGCTCACCACGAAATCATGTTTGATGCTGTGATGTGCTGTTTCTGGTTGACATCTTTCAGCCAATCGCAACCTACTGTGTTTCTTTTGTTGAAAACAGAGCAGATCTGATGTTGCAAAACATGAATGCTGTGCTCGCAAATGTGCATCCTCAAGTCTGGCTGCCTGTTGCTCTGCTGCGGCCTTAGCATGAAATGGTGCCATTCTTTGTGTGCTTTTTTCATTTGCTGATGCCCGTTCTTCCTCAGTTTGATGTGCAATTACACTCGTTGCACTACTTTTACCTTGTGAGTATGACAACCTAAGTTCGATTTCCTGCAAGGCATTACTTTTATGTGTAGTGAAGCTGACTGCACTTAAAAAGAGAAAAAAGTTAAAACAAAACCTATAAAATTTCAAAACATTAATAAAAAGGAAAAATCAGGAACAAAAAGAAAGGGAAAAAATAAAAAATGCTAATGAAATATTTAACTTCTATTGTACATCAATTGACACAGCTCAATTCCAACACAATGAGATTCTGAAATATTTTCATTCAAATATAAACATGGATTTTGCAACAGAAATCTACGACAAACCATTGATAATGAAGGAAGATTTTTGCAATTCGATTAGCATTAGCATTTGTTATCAACAAATTTAAGGGTCTATCTTTAAAACAGAGTGGTTTATATCTAGACACAGACTACTTCACACATGGACAATTATTTGTTGTCTGGGTACTTAAATATTAGCATCACTGAACAGGCAAATTGCAATCAATTCAGCACAGCAATTGCCATGCAAATCACACATTTTCGATCCAAATCTGTGTTTTCATAAAAAAAATGTTATAATATTTGTTGCTTAGATATTAAGGTGGGATACGCGTGGCACCAATTTTGTTACGGTGATGCTAAACATAAGTGTCTTTGTGTATTCCAGAGCAGCAGTCACCAATTGGTGATTGGTACTGATGAGAAATTTTGGATAGTCCACTGAAAAATTGGGACATTATTTACACTTTTGTGAAGATTCAGTTTAAAAAAGATGAGCAACAAAAAAACATATTATGGATCATGGATTATACTTTAATAAAAACCTTTAGTTACCACTTTTAACGAATTTCCTGAGTTAAGCAATTTTTTCAGATTTTCCATTGAAATTTGAAAGTCAGCTTTAGAAACCATAGTAAATTGGTGGCAAAACACTTCAGTCTGTTGATTGTCGGTTTGTTATTGCTTTTCATGAAGTTTATTTTCAGGTGTATGGAAACATAAATAAAGACGTAAATATAGCTTTATTGGTCTGCCATATTTATCAAATTATACACTACGTTGTTCATGAAGTGCTGAAGGTTGGCAATTGCTGTTCTAGAGTAGGCACACCAGACAATTTCTGTATCTGCACAGACAATGAAGCAACACAAAATGTCTACCCATAAGCATTGTAAAATTAATCTTTTAACCTCAAGAAGAGTCATTTTAAATTTATTTTCAAACTTGGCACCTCCCCACAGTGTAAATAATTTTAGATTCATAACATAAGGAAAAAAACCATAATAGCTTGTTAACAAATTACAAATGAAATCTGTTTAGAAAAGTTTTGTTTATGTATATTCACACATATTTTTTTATAAAAAAAGTCATACCTCAAGTGCAGGTGGTTAAAAATATAAGAAATTATTGCTTTCTCTTTTCTTTCTTTTTAACCAGATTGAGCCACAGGAATGTGTGACTGGGTACAGGTAGCTATAACAAACTTAAATGTTAAAAAGCTATCAAAAACCAATTAAAGTTCAATATTTTGATGAAATCACCAAAAACAGTTCCAAACAAAAGTACTTAGGTACTATTGCAACTATGTTAACCCCGATTTTGTATGTGTCGTACACGGTTAATTGGCAACCATGTGCTTCCTTTCATATAATGTTGCCAATATAGTTGCGATAATACATAAATACCAAAACAAACAAAATATACATAAGAAAACTTTAATTTTCCCATTTGTATTTCACAGTGACATCAAATAAAATTTTGAAATCACACAAAATAGATGCTTTGCGAGTCTAATGTTATTGCCCCAACCTTTAGAAATTTCAACAACTAATAAGTGGAAAAATTCACAGCTGTGCAAAAAAATATTATTATTATGTAAAAACAGTCATAGAATGGTTTTCCCTTATTGAATGCATATTACAGCATTTGGCGATGATTTTAGGTAAATGATCGACTAAAAAAAAACGTAAGTACCAAAAAATAAAAATTATCTATTAATTTAATTTATGATCATTGGAAAACAAATAAAATACTTGGAAGATTTCAATTGATATGCTACTCATTTGTGAAGAGATTTTGAAATTACGCCAAACAGATCCATAGCGTACAGAATTAAATTTAGTATTTTGTACATGAAAATTACTTGGAATATATCCCGATATATATGCTCAGGATATATCCCAATATATATTCTGATATATATACTCAGGATATATCCTGATATATATACTCAGGATATATCCAAAGTATATATCCTGAGCTTAAAAATAAATTGAAAAATGAAATACAATACTAACATTAATTAACATAAAAAGAACTGCATATCTTTATCAATGCGAAAGCATAATTTGAAAAAATAATTACAATCTTACGTCCACCTGCTTTCTCACGTATTTGAGCCATCTGTCTGTATTGTGCTCGTTCGCTGATGCCTATTCCAATTTGATGTGCAATTAACCCTCATATTGCTTTGCTTTGTACAGTGTGATGACCTTAGTTTGATTTTCTGCAATGTAGTCTTACGTACTGAAGCCAATTGACCGCACTTAAAAAGAAGGTAAAAACAAAAGCGTATGAAATTACGAAATAGCTCTGAATGGGCCTTGTATCCAAATTCCTTTGGGGCCCTTTTTGAGATATGAGCACAATGTTTGTGGGACTGTAGTAACATTTGTTGGGGCTCCTGCTGCCTGGTGGCCCTGCATCATTGATACAACTGATAAAGCGGTAGCTACGTTCCTGACAAATGCAAACTGTAATAACTTCTAGTATTCTGCTAATAAATTACTAACGGAATCTGTTAAGGAAAATTACAACAAAATTAAATCTTAAAAATGATTCAAAAAGAAAATAAAGTTCAATATTTTGACATATCAGAAAATCTTACTTTTAGTATTTGTATTTCAAGAGTAACAACAACTGAAAGGTACTTACGTATTATCGCAACCTATCAGCGACATTGTACAAAACTAAGCACACGATTGCAAAGTTAGCACGTACAACACATGTGAAAATGGAATTACCAACTTGGCGAGTATCTTGAACGTTAGTGATTGTAACCATAATACGTAAGTATCAAAAAACTGTGTTAGAATGTAGGGAACGGTTTCCCAACATTGAATGCATATCGCGGCATTTGGTGGCGTCTTTTAATTTGAGGTAAATAGTAGATGGAAAAAATGATGGTACATAAAAATAAACATAAAAATAAAAAAATGAATTAATTCAATTTAGGAAAACAGGAGATAGATAAAATAGGAGGAAAATTTCAATCCGAGTACTACTCGTTTGTCCAGATCAGTCGGCCAGTCATGTTAAATTTGGTAAATGAATAAGTAGCGTACAGAAGTCCTATAATTTTATTCTTCGCTTAGTAAAGAGAAATAAATTTAGCTTAAAAATTACAGAAAAAAACACGATGTAAAATATAAGCAAAATTGTAAACATCCCGCGACAATGCTATCCGATTGTTGCCAAACTACAAAACTAAATTTAAGTTGTTGAAAGAATAATTTTTAAAAAAATTGATTTATTCGGAAAATAAGCCTAATTACGTATCAAAGAACAAAAAACGAATAAATATAGCAGTAAATAAACATACCCATAGTAAAGATATGTAATAATCTCGTAAACACTGTGTGTAAAGTATGAATTTCGCATTCAGAGAAAGACGTGACATAATTTGACGTCATAACACCGAAAAATCACTTAAAATTGAAATTTAAAAAAATTTAGAGTGAATTTCGAAATAATAAGTACATAATAACCCGTCCGGATTACCCGTGCAACTATATGTCAAAATTTTAGAGGAATTCGTCCAGTAGTTTCGGAGATTATATATAGCGGCTTTGAACAAACACACATTCATTTTTATTTATATAGATAGATGCAGGTGAGAGTTTTTCACTGATGGCAGAGATTTAGATTCTTGAAAATATTTAACAAATAACTGGGATTTGTAAAGCAATGTTCAATTTGGTGCATGAGAGGGAATGAAAAGGGAAAGTTAATTCATAAAAGTCGATATTGTTTTGTAAGACTTTGTATTGCGCCATGCTTCAAATTTTGTATGCATATATATTTGAACACACACACACAAAATCCTCAACTATTTGAAAAAGAGGTACGAAAATGAAATATTTTTGCAAGCATAAGATTAAAATACATAAAAGATTCTACATAGCATGCAGAGTGTACTTATAAGAAGCAAACGGTTAGGGTTTTTTGTTTTCCACAATTATAAAATCAAGAATAGCGTGGAAACTTTAAAGTTGAAAATTACAATAAAATTCTACCATTCGCATCATGTGTTAAAAATTATAATAAATTAAATGCAAAAAAAAAAAAAAAAAAAAAAGAATGTGCCTGCTAATGGAATATTTTGGGCAAAAAAATTGACCGCTGAAGGGTTAATGTCGCATTTTGAAGTAACAAATGGACATTCAGTTACGAACTTGACAATTTTGAAATGACAAGATAAACACACCCTCTGCTACCACCCCGCTCTCCAAATTTCCACACCAAGACAGTGTGAAGACTTGCAGATTTAACGTACATCGTTCTCCTCTGCACGACGGGTCTTCAGGTGAAATGAAATACCAACCACAAGTCCGTGATCTTGACCACAGGGCTAACGCGGCCAGGACTCGACAGAGGCAATGATGATTATGAGTTCGGGAACATGATCAATACCGTGATCGCTTTGACGTATTGACTCACGAGACAAAAATTATTATGCTGTCTAGCAAAAAGGGATTTTTTTTAAATCAATGCCTCAAGAAGAGGTTATCGAAATTAATCATCTGCTTAAAAAAACCCTTCGGTTATTTCTAACGTAATTATTTCTAGTTTTTTATTTATTATTTTTAAAAGGATTTTAATATTAGCAGCTGAAAAATAAAACAATAAATATTAATATTCACTTTTTTCTGAACTCATATCTTAAAAAAATTAATTGTAAAACTATATTTTTTCCACTCGGATGCCTTTGCGACAAGTTTGTTTATGTCACTAAATGTCAGAAGACTCAAATATGAAATTCTTTAAAAAAGTTTAAGTTACAAATAAAATGAGTCATTTGAAAAAAGAGCTTTTGAATAAAAAATGTACCGTAAAAATAGAAAAAAGTGACAGAAGTTATGATGTATAAAAATGGTTAATTTCATTTCATTTTTAATAAAACTTTATTGGAATTCTAAGATTTTCTTTCTGACACAACATTACATTGAAATTTATTTCGCATTCCCATTTTGAAAATAATACGAAATTTTAAAAAAAATTTCCTGTTGAAAATAGCATTCTCTTTCAAAAAATGCCAAGCAACTAAGGAGAGCAGTTTTTAATTCAATTATAAGTTTTAACGTTATCTATAAACATATATATAAGGGTATATATATATATATATATATATATATCTGTGTGTGTATAAACTGGTTAGGAAGATATAAAAAATATACTCTTTCCCTTGCTCTTCAGGGCCTATTTCATTAAAAGTTTCTAAAATGAAAACACATTCATAACGGCACTAAACAATTCTTTAAAATATCATTGCAAGAATAGTTGTTGCAAGCAAGATTAATTCCACACTGCATCAATCCGTATCTCTCCATTACTTGCCAGTTTCTAGCAGTGAAGCAACATATTTTTTACATCAATTAAAGCAAAAACTTCACATATTAACTTGTAGATGTCCATGTGCAATTTTTTTAAAGTTTTGGTAGTGCTAAATACTATACAAACTCGAAAAAAATAATGTTATTTCCTATTTCCTAAGTAAAAATTATTTGTATTAAAATAATAATTAATTAATTAGTAATTTATTTATATATTAATTAATAGTTTTATTAATTAATTATTTTTATCTCTGACAGGGTGAATCAATCTATCCTTTACTTTTAAAATTTATTTCTTGAAATTTTGTAATTTTAAATATGACTGATGTTAAAAGTTTAAATGCATTTTTCAATAGTATTTTATGTTCTTTTTGTTTTGTAATTTGCTAGACAGAAAAAAATGTTTTTTTTTTCGCTGTTGGTGATTTTTACAGAAATTTCATTCTTCGTAGAAACTGTTAAGAAATTTGGTTAGAAAAAAAGCTTTTGTCTACTTCTTAATGTAAAGATAACTTTCTGAAATTTGTCTATTCAAAGAAACTAGTTTAGTTTCTCATAGTTACTTCTCGTAATATTTTCCTTAATAATTATTATCTTATAAAGTATTATATTCAGATCAGGAGTGAGCGGATTTTTCTGGGGGTACGGTCTATTTCTAATTATTTGAGGTATTGCGGTTCCCTCAGTGGCGTAGTAGGGAGCATTCTGTATTAAAGTTACCTGTTTTGTTCTCTTAATTTTTGTTTTCAACACTGTACCCCTCTTTTAAAAAATAAGATAGATTACTATTTTTACTGCAAAAACACAAGTAACACAAAATTGTCAAGCTGAATGCTTGAAGAACTATGAGCGACTGCAAGACCGTGTACCTTGTGTGTATTCAGATTGAAGACAACATACATGAACCAATGAATCTGAAGCCTATGTATGTACTTAATTTGTTCGCTGCCTAGTCCTGCGCCATTGCGGAACATGACGTCAACACATGAACCCAATCCCGTGGAAGTGTGGTATGTAGCATGATATTTCAATAGGCTAATCCCGTGCTATCAAGGAAAGAGCTAATCATCAACATTTATTTTCCCTTTCAGTCGGCGTGTGGGGAAAATTTCATTTATTTGGCTGGCATCGCAGTGATCACTTTTTTCCTCTACAGCTGTATTGAGTGTGATGTGTCACCGAGTGCTTCCAATGAAGGTCCATATGTCGTCTACACATTTATCGAATTATTTGCTTAGGTAATCACAATCGTTACAATTGTGGAAATCCAATTCTCTAATCTAGCAGTCGTCGGTGTTCTGCAAATATGTTTCTTTTAGTATTCAAGTCTTAGGTCATAGTTAAGGCGATCACCCCAAAATGTCTTGGTGGTCCACCAGTCGTTTGCGATCGATTTAATGCCTATTTCTGATTTAGACCAATTGGCTAGAAAATTTATTTTTTAACCTGTGTTGTCCTATATTTGAAAGATTTTGGGATTTATTAAAATGAAAAACAAAATGTTGTGTGCATTTATCTGTTATCGATTATACATTAAATAGCTTGCTTAAGATTAATATTTTTCATCACATTATTCAATTTTAAAAGAAACAATCTTTTATTTACTTTACTTTTTAAAGAATTAGTAGTAAACAGCGGCTCAGGGAAGTATCAGAATTAGTTGTTCTTCATGTTAAATGATATTCATTGGACATAAGTCGACATTGAATAGAGATTCCCTTAGCAAGATAATATTTTTAAAAAATCACCATTAGAAGTGAGACATAAATGAGTTATCAAATAATTAATTCTAATAAGAAGCGCTCATCATTTGACTTCACGTAATTCAACACAATGCACGTACCAGAAGTTAAACCAGATTTTAAGAGGATTGAGGAACTTGGAATATATATTGTGTTACTGCGCATAATACCTCCCAGTTGATAAACAGTTTCCTAAATTGGGAATCTATTCCTAGTTGTTTTGTCATATTCTTACGAGACAGGTCTCCAATGTAAGATTACAATTGATATTCGTCTACAATCGTGATATTTGCATGATCACTATCGAAGTTTCATTACTGGTGTCTTTAATCAAATCATGATACTAAGCCCCGATGCTATTTCAAACCCTCTGTGTTACAAGGGGGAAGAACTTAAAATTTTTCGGAGCCCAAAATAATAGGTTAGTGTGATGTGGAAATTAAAAACGGAAAGTGCTAGATCTCAGATAAAATCTTTGAAACTACGCCAAGTATTCAACATACGTCCGTTTTCAATAGCACCCTAGTGTCTTCATCGTACGTTATTAATAAAATATCTGTTCTTAATAATGGATAGTTTTGTATTTGTTCATTACTTAACCCGTTCAGGACCATGATCACATATTATGTTGTCACTTCAAAGAATACCGTAGAACAAATGAGACTGCGTTTTCTCTGTTCTGAGGCCCGTGATCACACCAATGTGATCTGAGTTTAGAACGTATGGAAATTGGAATGATTATTAACAACCCATTTTGCCGTTTTTAATTACAGTAATTATTTTGTATGAATTTTGGAATGTAGTTTGGCTCAAAACAAAACATTACCTGATCTTGAACGGGTTAAATGGAATTGCATCTGAAATATTACACTGAATGGCTACAGTATTATGGCTACCTGATACTTATACGGATATCTAATATGATTTCAATTTGTAGCCACTTGAGAGCGAGACAGCTTTCCAAATGGAATGCAGTAATTGTAAAGCATCAATTGCAGTGTATTGCATGCGAATAAATCGGGGAAAAAACACCATTTAACTGAATTTGAAAGCGAGAGAAATGTACTCTCTCTACGCGTCGAAGTATCTACGTATACTTCTATCTAGTCCACTACGTATCGTCTGTACGGCAGCAGATGTTAAGTATTTGACAACAGTAGTTATTAATATCTACATAAAGTGGATTACCGAACAGAAAACCGGGTCTCAATGTATAGCTTGTGATCACCCTGACTACTGAAAGTTAGCTCAAAGAGGAGAATTGCGACAGAAAAGTAACAGTACGTCAAATTATGGGGCATCTTAATCAAGGAGCAAATGAGAACGTGTTTGTGAACGATTTGATCACCACACACTACACCGTATAGATTATGGTACCCGACTACCTGTTCAAAAGTCTCTGCTGTTGACCTTGAGTGAGTGAGTGAGAGAATATTAACGTCGCACTGATTAGCAATACGAGGGCTTTTGGCGACGGACCGCATAATTTTGAACCATGGTCAAGTAGCGTGGACGACACCTGAGCTGGCACCACCTCTTCTAATAACCACACCAACGGGAGGACGTTTGAGCTCTCGACAGATTTAACGTGCATCTCTCCCCTACACGGCGGGTCTTTAGTGGTACTAGGATCGAACTCATGGCATGCCTGTTGACCTTGAACAAGAGCAGAAATTTCTAGTACACAAAGCTGCACAAGTACTGGACAGTAGTTAACTGGAAAAATTTCTGTGGTTCGATCAATCATGATCAACCATGCTGATCATACGTTGTGAATATGGAGAAAAAAGAACAAAATCATAGGTTCCATCTGCATCACCACAACTTATCAATCGGGAAGGAAATAGGGAATATTTCATTGGCATTCATTCTTAGATTTGTGTGGAAGAATGTCTAAATGTCAAAGGGTATTTTAGTGTTATCGCAAACCTCAAGTACATCCTTATTTTTATATTACGGATGTACCCTATTAAGACCTATTAGTACCCTACCTTAGCACAACTTGCCCCTCCACCCTATACAGAACAATGTTCCCTTATATACAGTTATCATTTCCCACAATTTGTTCGAAATGCATAACAGAGACTTTACTTTGTTTACTTGGCCTGTACAACTGCCATGTTTTAATTCAATTGAGAATCTGTGGCATGAACACTTCTGAAGGCTTCAAACAGCTGGATCCAGTACCATAAAATGTGAAGGCATTGGAATATACAATTCATTGGTATGACATCAGATTCCTCATGTCATTTACTGACATCCCATGAAGTCCATACCAAGAAGAATCCATGCAGTATAAGGGAAAAAAGTAATGCAATATTGTATTCAAAGAAGAGCGATAATAATTCGGCCATTCAGTGTAGAATGATTGTAAGATAGTTTGACATTCGAAAAAATTTAATTTCTCTTAATATAATTGTACAGAAAAATGAAGGAGGAAAAACTATCAACAGAAATGCTAAGTTATATTTTTCCCGTTGATATCTTTAGCAAACGCCGTATTCATCATTAAATTTAAGATCGTACACTTTATCAATATTGAATAGATTGATATTAATTTAATCGAATTCATACACACATATGTGTCTATAATTATATAATAAGACAGATGATATATATTTGAATGTTAAACTTAATGAGAGAACATAAGGCAATACTGACAATTACTTGCTTACGAATCGTTATAAAATACATCAATAACTGTTGTACTGTCATCCAAAGCTTCTTAAGCATTTTGTTTCCTTTTTGCTTGGAAATAGTTTACAAACCCAAAACATAAGAAACTGTTATTTAAAATGTAAGACTATTGCACATTTTAAATCAAGTTATGCTATTTTGAAATACTTCAACCCGTAAAATTGTAAAAGTCTTTAAGTACATACTCAAGCAGTTTCTAAACAAGGAATGACAAATGTGTTTTTAAGCTGTTTATAATATTAGATTTATCATTACTCGTTCACTCTGTAGGCACATGTTATCGACTTTCTCTACACTTTAATTAATGTTTGCTACATATGAATAATGATGCCGGCTTTTGAAGAAAACCTGTATTTGGATAAACTCTCGTTGGATCACTTGAAGACTAATGTTATCAATAGAGTATTTCAAATTTCAAATTTAAGAGGAATAAACACACACTTCAAAAAATAAGTGTTTCACTTTTAGATATAAATTCTTTTAAAAATCACATTATGATGCAATTAATTTTTGGTTTTATAGAATAATTTTTGCCATTGGCAAATAAGAGGATCATGTTCAAATATGAATTATAGAAAGTAGGAATAACTTTCAATAACATTCAATTTAAGATTTTGAGCTCAGTAAAATTATATATGTATCCGAAAGATGACGTTGTGATCCAAATTTCGCTTTAGGTGCATATATGTTGCTAGTAGCACCGCTGAGTATTTGAATAAGGCTTTAAAAATATCGACTGTAAACTTTGTGTGCGTTATTTTTCTTTGAGACTTGATTTAGCAATTTGATATTAGTCAATAATGTTTTTAAGAAAATGAAGAACCCATTAAAAAAAAAACAGCTCACCGAGTTTGAGCGAGGTATTACAGAAGATGGATTTTTTTCAGCGATACTAGGGCTGTAGCCCCTGTGCATGATTGCTCATAGCAGTAGTTAAGGTAAGGTACTGCCTCAAGAATGTATCTGCTACTTGTTAGCCACGGGGCACTACTGAGAGAAAAGACCGCCTTGTTGGCGTATAGCTGTGGTACATCATACAGTGGCTGCAGCAGGAATTCGAGGTGCAGTTTGTAGCCGAGTGACTCAACAAACTGTTACACGTTGGTTACTTCAAGGATAGTTCCGAACTGGTAGCCCTGTAGAGTGTATTTCACTGCCTCCAAACCACTGCGGTATGTAACTTTACTGGTGTCAAGCTCAGATCTCTGTAGAAATAAGCGGAAATCTGTTGTATTTTCTGATGAAAATGGCCATGCCTTGTACCAGTCGTGACCGTGTGTTGGTTAGATGGAGGCCAAGTGAGCGCCTACTACCAACATGTCTGCGGCCTACACACAGTGGACTAACACCTGGCGTTAGGGTCTAGGCAATAATTTCCTGTGACAGACTCTCTCTCGTGGTTATCCCATATACCTTGAAGGTAAATTTGTACGTCTGCTAATTAAACCTGTTGTGCTGACACTTATGAAGACCATTCAAGGGGCTGATTTCAAACAGGATAAGGTGCACCCCGTACTGCTTTTGTTCATTATGATACTCTACAAAGTTTAGACGTGTTGCCTTGTCCTACTAGATAACCATATCCTTCTCCAGTTGAGTACGTATGGAGTATTATTGGACGACAATTCCAGCTATATATATATGTGGGACGGCGTCTAGGGAAAGGTTCGATTTTAATGTTAAAATAAGCACGCAGAGTTAAAATAACTTAATTTATTAATAACACAACTAAAACATTAACTATTTACAAGGGGTTTTAAATTATTCGAGATAACACCATACTAATTCCGAAAAACACGTACTCTTTCTCAAAACAACGGAGAGACCGATTTCCTCTGACCTGCCTTCGTTCAAGCTTTGGTGCAACTCTCAGTTTTTCTCTTCTGTCCCCTTTATAAATACATGACCTCATCGTATCGCGCAGCTAAAACTCACGTGGTTTCGATTAGTGGTGCCATCTCTTACAATAAAAATAAAAAGAAGTAAAAGAAAATTTGCACTCCTTTCCTACAAGTTCGGCCATCCCTGGAATCACTGACCTCAGTGATTTTACATACCATACAATAAAATATAGGCCTCTGCAAAATTAATATTAATTGGAGATAAAAATTCCAATATAGACATTCAAATTTGAAAATAAGGATACAACTCTCAAAAATGAAATATTAATAGCAAAGAAAACAAAACACATTAATACACATTATGTTCTTTTAAAAAGAATTGAAAACGTTTTTTATAAAAATACATCATCATGGTGAGTAAAATTTCATTAAATCAGCAGATGAATTTGTTATCTTAGGTCCCTCATGATCACCCACTTTCTCTAAATCATATCTATCTCTAGGTTTTACTTTAACTATACTATATGGTCCCAAAAACTTAGGCCTCAATTTCAAACCTGTCCCAAATTGTGTTCTCTGAATGACCACCAAGTCACCCATCTGGTAGTTAGGGGCATTCCTGCGCTTCCTGTCATAGGTTCTTTTATTCTCTGCCAGTATCTTCTGGATATTTTTCTTTGCGTCTTGTCATAATTGGTTCCTCTGTTCTTGAAATTCCTCCATCATTTCTTCCATCAGTAACTCCCTCAGGCGAAGGTCTTCCTTGTTTCTCATGGTGACGCCAATTAATAATTCAAATGGGGACCACTTAGTACTACGATTAAATGTACTATTTAAAATTCTTTGAAGTTGGTCTACGAACTTGAACCACTTGGTAGACTCCTCAAAATTGACAGCTTGGTCAAAACGGGAATAATAGTTCGGTGTATTCTCTCGACTTGGCCATTCCCTCTGGGTACTCCGGTGGTGATTTGCAAATGTTGAATATTTTCATTAGTACAATAATCTCCAAAAGCTCCAGAAGTAAAAGCAGAACCTCTGTCTGTTATTATTGTCTTGGGATTACCAAAAGTCTTTCGTTGCAATTTTAATTTATCCAAAGCATCTTCTACGGAAGTAGATCTAACGGGATAAAGCCAGGTAAATTTTGTAAAAGCATCCACTATTGTGAGAATATGCTGATATTTCTTGTTAGTAGAAGGCAAAGGTCCGATAAAATCGACGTGATAAGTACTTAATGGCACATCCTCTTTAGGAATGGGGTTGAGGAATCCATCCTTTTTTCCACTCTTTTTGTTGGTCAAAATACATGGCACACAGTTAACAATTACATTTTGCACCTGCTTGCTCAAATTGGGAATGAAAAATTCTTGTTTCACAACTCCTTCAGTCTTGGCAATGGAGAAATGTCCCTTCTCATGTGCTAACTTAATTATCTCAGTTTGCATATCTCTTGGTACAACTATCAATTCACGACCTTCAACATATTTGTAAAGTATTTCGTTTTTATCGAAAAAGTCTGAATTGCTGTTTGTTTCAATCAGTGACCTTAGACTCTGAGTGTATTCATCCTCTTGTTGTGCCCTTTTTAATCTTGTGGTTAGAGTATCGTTAGTAATTATTGCGACTGGATATCTACTAAGGGCATCCACATGTTGCATTCTCTGGCCGGAACGATGCACAATTTCATAATCAAACTCTTCCAGCAATAATGCCCATCGCGCTATACGAGTAACCAATTCCTTTTTGTCCATAGTCCTTTGAAACGCTGAGCAATCCGTTATGACTTTGAAATGATTTCCCATAAGGTAGGTACGAAATTTCTTTAAAGCGTAGACAACAACAAGAACTTCAAGTTTATAGCTGCTATACTTCTCCTCTGCCGGAGTAGTTTTCTTAGACATGTATTGAACTGGATGCAATTTTCCATCTTCTGCCTCTTGGAGTAAGACGGCTCCGTAGCCTTGTTGACTTGCATCCGTGTGCAATTCGGTTGTTTTTCCCTGCTGGAAAATACTTAATACTGGACTTTCAGTCAATAATTGCTTGAGCTTTTCAAATACTTCTATTTGAGGTCGTTCAAAGACAAATCGATTGTCGTTTCTAATTAGATCACTCAAAGGTTTCGCTATTTTAGAGTATGACGGAATAAATTTTCGAAAATAGCCAGTGAGTCCTAAAAAGCTTTGGACTTGTTTGACAGTCGTTGGTACAGGAAACCTCTTGACAGCTATCGTTTTTGCAACTGAAGGGCGCACCGTTCCATATTTGACAACGTGACCCAAAAATTCCACCTTTCGTTTTAAAAACTGACATTTTTCAAACTTGATCTCCAACCCATATCTGAATGCGACCTCAAACACCTTCTTTAGTTTTTCCAAACCTTCTTTCTCATCTTTAGCTGGAACGATCAAATCGTCCAAATAAATTATTGCGATGCCTTTTCGCATGAGTTCCCTAAAAATGCTGTACACATATCTTTGGAATACGCTTGGGCTTGTACTGAGACCAAAAGGTACCTTATTAAATTCGAACTGCCCGTCTGGTACAACAAAGAAGGTGAAATGCTTGCAATCCTCGTTTACGTCGACATGAAAAAACCCATTTTTCAAGTCTAACGTGGAATACACTTTGGCGTCTTGCAGCCTATCCAATACGTCCTCTATCAGTGGCTGGGGAAGCGATCCTTGACTAGTTTTCGGTTCAGTTCTTATAGTCAATGCATAGTCTGTCGGTACCGCCTTTCTTCTTGACTAACACGATTGGACTTGCATATTCAGAAGAGCTTGGTCTCACGATTCCCTTATCCAACCATTCGTCGATCTGCTTGTTGACGGTCTGATTCTCCAGAAACGACAAACGGCGTGCTGTTTGGTAAACTGGTATATCATCCTTCAGGATAATTCTCATGGATACATTTGTCGTTTCGGTCTTCTTAGGTGTATAGCTGTTGATTAGTTCAGAGAGTTCCTTTCTTATTCGAGGATTGATAACATGTTTAACTTCGATTTCGTCTTCAGTTTTTGCTTCATAAACCTGTGTATTCACAAACCACACCTTCTCCTCGTGTTTACTGAAATAAACACCTTTTTTTATCAAAGCCAACAAAAGCTTGTTCCAAAATGTCCGATCCTATCACTGCCTGGAACTCCAAATGCACCGCAGGCACGACATGCCATATTACGGAATATTTCTCCCATCCAATTCGATTTCTCGTTGGAACGATCCTTTTGTTTTGACTTCGTACTTTCCCAATCCAGATAACACGACAATGTCCTTCGAGAGCTTCGATTGCTCGATGATTCCTTTGCTTACATCTTCACGAATGTGCGAAACTGAGCTTCCAGTGTCGATTAGAGCCTCAAAAGTATTGTTTCCGATGGTTATTTTCCTGGTCTTAATTCTGTCTTGCTGAATTAGAGAACAGATCTGGACCGGAGAGCTTGAAGGTTTATTGATTTTCGTACCCTTGTTGCGCTTTGTACAATCTACGGCATAGTGACCTGGTCCCCTGCAGTAGCTACATGTTACCTGTTTAACTCTTTTATCGTAAGTTCTCGTCGATTGAAAGCATTTTCTATCATTCCAATTATTTCCAAGGTGAAAACATTCTTGCCTTTGAGAACAATTATCGTTATTGTTCGATCTCTTAGCAAATGAGTTTAACTGCTTTGGCCCTATAGTTCTTCGGACGTCCTCATAATCTTCAAATTTTTTCGCTAGCTCAATAGATGAGTTAATAGTAGACCATTCGTCCAAAAAGTGTTCCTGGAAATCATACGGCGCCCTCTTCTTCATTTGATCGGCTATGATTAATTCTCGTAATTGGTCGTAGGTATTAACTTCTAAGCCCAAAGTCCATCCATCAAAATACGTCTGTAATTCGTGTTGAAAATCTTGCCATGTTCGTTCATCGAACTTTTGGTGAAACAAAAATAACTGACGAAATTTCTCCGGAGATAATTTAAATCTTTGTAAGAGTAAATCCTTTACATGATCGTAATCATTACACTTATCAATTGGTTCTCTTGCGATCAGATGGGCAATTTCGACGGTTATTAAACCTATAAGTTATTGTGTGTGAACCCAATCTTTTTTCGGTAAGGAAGTTAGTTCTGCATGACGCTCAAATAAGGTAAGATTCAAACCAATATCTTTCTTCATATTAAACTTATGAAAAGTTTCATGAAACAGTTTATTCGATGCTTGAACGTTTTCGGTGTTATTCGGCATACCGGCAGTCTGTTGCGCTTGTATTCGCAACTTCTCTAATTCGTACTCTCGTCTTTCTCTCTCATCCTTTCGCATATCCTCTCTCTCAGCCCTCTCTCTCTCGCCCTTTCTCTCTCAGCCCTTTCTCTCTCAGCCCTTTCTGTACGTTCCTCCACTATGCTACAAGCATCTTTTTAACATCGTCTTCAACGTAATCTGTGCTTTTTACGATCAGCTCCTTTAACTTCAATTTTGTGATACCTGCTTCGATAGTAAGATCCAAATCCCGGCGAGTGACACCAAATCCTCTTTCCTTTTCGCGAGTAAGAATGCCATTTTTATACTCAGAATGGTGACCCAGAGAACAACTTAAATTTTTACCCAAGTTCAATGAGACAAAATCATTAAAATGACACGCAAAAAGTTTACTCACTTAAAAAGAAACAAAAGATAATTTAAATAAGATGCAATTATCAATTATAAACAATTATAGACAAAAATGGACTTTTTAAAGAATTCCCGGAACTTAAATCCTTTTACAAAACACAACAGTATTACAGTTAATATCAATTTTATTTTTTATGAAAAAAAACAACGCGTTCCTCTCATTTATCAAAAATAGATTACTAAGAAAAAACACGGAAAGTACTCAGTTATTAATCCAAAACTAAAGGAACATCAAATATTTATGTCTGCAATTAAACCAATAATAGTACCTAGTACTTCAAAATTCAATTTCAGATTCACAGAACAGGAAATATACAGACAAAAAATCATTCATTTATATAATTTTCGCCTATTACTCACACAATACCCCCAAAAAAGGATACTAGCACAATTCAATGTAATTCTGAAGGCACTTTACCTTGACCTCAATGACACAGGAAATCTTGTTTCGTGTTGACAACTCGCAATTCGATGCAGTTCCAAAGGTTCTCTCGTCAGTGTTGACCTCAATGATCAAGGTAATCCCGTTCAATTCGTTCAGTATCTCGTTGAGTCGCTGGGCTTCCAGTTTTGGTTGACTGTAGCTGACGTGGAAATTCGCCAAGATTCCGTGCCTCTAACCAAGTCAATGGACTCCCTTTTCCTGTTGACTGTTCTCGCTGAAGTATTTCCGTATCGCTCGTAAAATTTCTTATCCAGCTGAAGGCTTCGCCGGGTCTCTATTCGATGCAAGGCAAGGTCTATGTACCGCTCAGGAAATCAAAAAAATCGATGAGGAGGTAAAACTTTTAAAAAATGCTCTTAGATAAAACTTTGAATAGTTTAAAAAATTCTCGGTCGAACCCCCAATTTGTGGGACGGCGTCTAGGGGAAGGTTCGATTTTAATGTTAAAATAAGCACGCAGAGTTAAAATAACTTAATTTATTACTAACACAACTAAAACATTTACTATTTACAAGGGGTTTTAAATAATTCGAGATAGCACCATACTAATTCCTCAAACACGTACTCTTTCTCAAAACAACGGAGAGACCGATTTCCTCTGACCTGCCTTCGTTCAAGCTTTGGTGCAACTCTCAGTTTCTTCTTTCTGCCCCCTTTATAAATACATGACCTCATCGTATCGCGCAGCTAAAACTCACGTGGTTTCAATTAGTGGTGCCATCTCTTACAATAAAGATCAAAAGAAGTAAAAGAAAAATTGCACTCCTTTCCTACACACACACATATATATATATATATATATTCCCATTTAACTTTAATCATTATTTTTTTTATTGTCTTTATACAAAAGGAATGGGGCTTCGGCACTTGTACCACACAATGTTTGCACATTTGCCTGTTTACATTCAAAACTGATGGTTACACTGATTATTAATGTAACAGTCACATTTTAAATGGCGCTTTTTGAGCTCAAATAAAACTGTGTTTTTAAAAATTTAATTAATCAAATATATTACCCAGGCAGATGTATTTCCGAAGTTTCATTACTGTACAATTATTTTTCCTTTATTTAATCTTTAAAAAGTTTGAAAGATCTCCTTATTAAGGTAAAATTAAAATATGTAAAATAAATTTCAGAGATGACAATCCTTTTTTAAAAATTTGAATAGTTTAAAATTTGCATTACATTTGATAAAAAAGACATATTATCTAAATAAAATCTTCAAAATGCAGTTGTACACTCATCCCTTTCATTAAAAAAAACTGTCATAGTAGAATTTAGACAGAAAACAGTATGATTGATTCATTACTCTTTATATCATTTTCTAGAGTAGCTTGAGGTATATAGGTAAGAAACTTCTTAATTTTTAAACACAGTCAAGTGTCTGGTATCCTTCCTTCCAAGTCTTAGACTCCCCCAAAAACGTGAGGGCTTTGAGCTCAACAAATTTAATATGCATCACCCCGCTACACGATGGTTTTCTTGTATCATCCGGAGTAAAGTCCATGATGTGGCTGTAATTCGATAAATGCGACTTGAAAAAAAATAATCATTGTCCTTTAGAAAATAAAAACAATACCGAATGTCTTTACATGCAAACTTTTTTTTAATAAATTAACGCTTAATTTGAACATTTACCTTTGTCGGGGATTCTAAATTCTCCTCATTTATGAAGTTTCTAATTTTACATATTTTCAGAGGATTTTTATAGGTTCCTAGAAACAAACTCTTATCTTATTACCCTTAGAATAGTTTACATAAATTTGTATCATTGCCATTTGAAAGCATTTGTCTTCTAAACAGTTTGAATCCGTGAAAGTAATGTGTTGACACTTTTGGAGTTTCTATTCTTCTTCTCAAAATAGTATTGCTTATAAAGCGAAAAATTTTTCCGAAGGAACAAAAATAATGAAGAACTGTGCAGAATCATCTATTTTCTCTGAAAGTAATTTATGGTTGTTTTAATGATTCGCTTGAGGATTATATTCACAAAACAAATGTTTAAAATATTTTCAAATGTACCGAGAACTGCGAGAAAAATATAATTATATTGGAGCTTTTCTTGCTTTGTTCCTATTTTGTTTGCACTTTATTGCATTCAATCATAAGCAATGGCCTATATGAGAAAATGAAAATAGCAAACCCATAAGGTAAATACTATGCTATAGAATTCAAAACGGTTGTCTCCTTAACCAATAAAACTGCTTTTAAAGATTTTAACTTAGACGTGTCTGACAAATTGTTTCTTTACAACAAAATGACACCAAGACCACTGAAATGTTTCAAATCTCATCGCTCCTTTAATACTGTCATCCCATTCATCAAAGGAAGGCTAACGGAACATGAGGAACAGATTTGAACTACGACTATCTCGACCAAATCCCTAGAGATGAAGCCAACTTGTTCAATTAATGATTCTCCTGGAGTGCAGCCCCTAAGGGTAGATTTATTTTTCTTCTTGAAAAATGTGAAGCATCGTCTTCCTATCGGATGTTGATACCCTTTATCAAATTTCTCTTGAAACACCTTGATTTATAAAGGTTAGCCGATAAAAGTACTGATTTACCATCTTGTTCGGAAGTGTTAATATTTCTAGTCAAGCTAGGTATAAAAGGAATGAGGATATTAATGTTCGAAGAAACTGAGATACAGTAACTCGTAGATTTTTTACCCCTTGCGTACCGTGTAACAATTAGAATATGTATATGGAAAAATCCCATTGTAACCTCATGTTGATATATGGCTTATTTAGGTGTACAACCAGCTCATTAAACATGTTAAGGTAGATTTTCTTTTATTGGGACTGTATAAATGTAAAAAAGTTAAGTTACAAAATGTCTGGGTTACAAAAATTTAAGAAAATAAGAATTCAATTTTTAAATCTTTGTGAAATTGCTCGAAATGTGTTTCGTGGAACAAAGGGCTTTTCCACAGGCGTTGTATAAGTGTATTGGCATTTTTGTTCCATTTTTTAGTCTTCTTCATTACAAATAGATGAATCCATGTCAGAGTGAATATTGTATTCATTGGTTTCCGACAAATATTCTGATTCAGTATTAATTTCATTGAAATACAATGATGAAGCTCTATTTGCAAGAAGAAGTAAAAATAAATAACAAAAATTGTTATATAAACTTAAGAAAGTGAAACGAAACACGAACGAACGTACGCATTACTCAGAGTCGAAAGGAAAAACTGAAATGTACGTCATAACGTCAAATTTAATATCCCCAGAAATCTGGATTTCTGGGGATACTAGAAAGTGCAGTCTAGTACGAAACATTTTGTCGTTGAAATGTATTATGATATTTGACCATGCATGAGCTGGCCCAATGTTTTTGATACACGTAATCATTTCTTACTTTACTTTTAAAAATATTTCGTAAATAATTCACGACATGATTATTTGTATTCTTAAGGGATTTTTGAAAACATTATTCCTTGAAAATTAATATTCATCTTTATTAGTAAAAGCAGAGGTTTAGAACTCGTATATATAGTAAAAATCTTTTTTAAGACTAAGATATAACACAACATAATATATGGGTTCATTAAGACTTCAAGCTTTCGTCAGATGCTAAATATTGCCGAGAGTACCAGAGCCAAAGTGATACACAAAGGATTTTTTACACTTCACATAATCATATGACACGCGTGCCTACGATTTTCCCATCCTGAAAATCTAACGATTCCAGCCCGGAAGGAAACTGTAACCTTAGGTTTATGAGGCTGGCACACAACCTTTAAACTCACGAGCCGACAATATTACAAACCATTCGTCTAGAGTATATTAGTTGAGACTTGAGCAAATATATTCAAGTTGAGCGCATCGAGAATAAAATCTCGAACAGTGTGTCTAAGATTTCCCTAACCATTATAGAGCTAATTTACAATAAATTACCAAGCAAAACTGTGAGTTAATTACCATCATCCACAATCATATTTTAATTAATTTGATGGAAATAATTTAATGTATAAAAAATTGTGTTCGCAAACGTATTAAACAAACCGCAAACAATTCAGCAAAGTGTTTGGAATACGACACGCTCAAATGAATTACATAAAGCCAAATTTCAAAGAAACCCAATTATCTAGGAACGTTTTATTTTCAAATTATTTTAGAGACAATTATCGTACATTGGAAATTACCCCCATTAAATAATAAGCATGGCACATCTGATTTATTCATTATATCCTGTGAAGTGCGTGTTTCAGACCATTACTAAATTTCAGATTCAGGACAAACTTTTATGTTTAATAAATTGTTATAAATGTGATTAATTTTCAATACATAAAGCAAGTGAATCACAATAAAAATAATGCTAAAGAATTCCTTTAAGATCGATTACTTTAATGCGCGAGGAAATGACTAATGGAAAAAATGAAACATTGTTCAAATGTGACCTACTTCTTTTTCATTATTTCTATGAGTTATTATTCTTAATAAGCAAAACTTCTAAATAAATAGCTGTTTAAACGATTTTTTGTCAAGTTTCATAATTAATAATATTGGTAATGTCTTGACAGATTTAGCTAAATTTTATATCTGAAAACGGAAAAATCTGTAATTGAAGTGAAAAAGAAATTAAAATCATTTATATCACTCTCCTAGTCAATTAAAGGTTTTAGTTTAATTTATAGTTTTATGAAAGAAGAATTTTTGGTAAAAATATTAAGGATGAAACTAAGTAACATAAATAACGATCACATGATGAATGATCATTCTTAAAATGACTCACTTGTGCATGAATATATTTATCGTTATAAGAGAAAAATGGAAAATTAAAAATTCACTTAACAGCCCACAATTGAAACAAAACGTTTGCCTCTTCCATATGACACTTATTATTTAAAATAAGTAACTAATGCTACATAATTTTTCAAATTGTATTCATAAATGAGAGATTTAATATGAAAAATTAGAATGAGAATCAAACATTTTTTCAGGCTACAAGACAAAAACTTCATAATGATAATGGAAATTTAATCATTTTAGCATCTTTAATTTTCTCAGGTAAAGCAGGTAAGTCAGAATTTCAAAGGCATAAGAATCAAATAGTGCAATCAGAATGTCATAAAATGAATTTAAAAAAAAATGTTGCATATATTGTTTTATATTAAGTGAAAATACAGATCAAATAAAGTAATATAAAGAACATTAAGGGAAAATTTCCAAATAAAGTGATTCTATGATTATGTCTTACACCAATAAGAGAAAATAGATTAAAAAATAAATTAAGGCATGAATCATTATAACTTTGTCAGAACATATTATATTTTGTTCAGGTTTCATGGTATGGCAGAAAAGGTGTGAAAATTTGGAGTGTTGAAAAGTATTAAAATGCATGAATTGATGAAATCCAGGAATAAATATAAGTATATGTTCAGCATTTAGAAATGGAAAAGCACACAGTCGCAGATTATAAAATTTAACTGTAAAATAAATTGTCTTGTAATAGAGGTAATTGAAAAATTTGTACTAATGAAAAAAATTTAAAAAAAATAATAATAAAACAAACTATGTAAATCAAAGTAGAAAGAAGTATACAAAACTTTATAAAAATTTATTTACATGAATGTGTTATGTTTGGAATTATAACACTGTAAAATTTTAGATAAAAATATAACTATAAAATTAAGATATTAAATATAGTATAATATGTGTCTCTCTTATATATATACACATTTAACAAGTTCAGAAGCTGAAACTTTAAGTTTCAAAATAAAGCAAAAGTACTATTTTTCTGAAGAAACTCAATGAACCTTTTCAAGAACTGAAATGTTAAATGACTGCAACAAGGAATAAAGCCGCGGTAGCCTTGTGGTCAAGGTCACGAACTCTTGACTGGCATGTCATGAGTTCGAGAATTTTACTGCTAATGACTTGCCTTGTATAAGGGGCCAATGCATGTTAAATTTGTCGAGGCTCCAACGTCCTCCCTTGGCAGTGGTGTGGAAGTAAGGAGAGGAGGGTACCTTCTTAGGTACCAGTCCACGTCTTTTGATCGTGGTTCAAAATTGCGAGGCCCGTTGCCAATAGCCTTAGGGCAGGTTTTTAGGCAATGTTAATATAACTTTTTAGCTAACGGTGCTAAGAATATTATCATCGTTGCGTATTGGATATCAAAATGAAACAAACAATCGAATTCAATTGAGATTTGCAGAAATGATAGTAAAAAATAGAAAATTCAGTGTCTTCGAAAATGGATTTTATAAATACATTGTAAATAGTGTGTATATATGTTTCTTTAAAGTCCTATAATATATTGTAAAAGTGTTCTAATTTCTTAATAATGACCGCAAATTCTACATTTAGAAAGTGATTTCAATATTTTTTTCCTTGTCTGTATGTTGAATCTCTACAGTTTTCAATATAATTTTTGATCAGTTGTTTTTAACTCTAAAAAATATTTGGGTGTCTCTTAATAGGTATGTATCTAATGAAGTATTATAGAACAGTTCGAAATCTATTTCGTATAATTTTTGAGCGTTTGCTTAAACATCTGAAGTACACTTAAAAAAATTATTTCAACTTCTTAAACACTACGTCTTTGTTAATTTCTACGGTGCTATGGTGTATTTAAATCCTTGTTTTCATGAAATGTAGAAACGGAATCGATAGGAATATAATAATGGTAATAATTTATCATTGAAAGGTTATTTCCGTTGAGTTAATCCTCTAACTAATTATTATTTTATTTTCCTTTCAGGCGTATAGAGCCCAATGATGATTGTTATTGATTCAATTATTCTACTGTTAAGTTTATACACTTAGAAATAAATGTTACCAATAAGCAAAGATGAGTGGTAATGAGAAAGGATTTTATGATAAAATATAAATAATTAGGATTCAAATTAGTTTAATTATTCACTTCTTGTATTACAACCGGTAAGAATTTTGGGTTTTACTTAAGGTATTGATATAAATAAAATTGTGAATTGTCCTTGAATAGAGAGCCATTTACAGTGAATGCTTGCTTCAGATTAAAAAAAATTAATATACTTTTATTTCTGCATTTAAAATAACATTTTTAACGCTAGAAAGAAGAAATGTAAGCCTATTAAACATATTATCAAGATAAAAAAGTATTGATTAGTAAATTTTGCATATAAAAAGAAAGCAAAGGATATGCAGCGAGGTATTTATGCCATACAATCTGGCGTATAAACATCATTTTAACACAAAAAATAAAATAAAATTTTACGGGGGCACGTGATACGCTGGTATAAAAATGATTGATTTAAAAATAACAAAAATACATGATGACAAAAAATAGACTTCTAAATGAATCGAAATACTGTTGATTTAAAAGAAATGTCATACCTTATGAATTTAAAGAGTTGTAGTTTTTAAAGTAAGCGATTTTTTTTCAAAAGCCTGGGATAATACTTGGAGTTTACGACTTTAAACCATAAGGACATTGTAGTATTGCACACTACAGGTTTTTTCGTAATAAAAGATGCGCGCGCGTATACGGTGAATATATCTAAAAATTAAAAAAAAAATGCACTTGAAAGTATAGGTGAGCGCTATTCGACGAAATTACGGTACATTTTTTACAAGTAATTAAGGCGTTAAATGAGCGTTCACATTAACAATCTATTTTTTGAAATAGATTTTATGATTTGTTGTTATCTATTTCCTTAGACAAGAAATAACCCAAATTCGAACTGTATTAATGTTATTAAGAAACCGTTAGGCTACATTTTAATGCTATATTAGTTCATTATCGAAATTTCTCTATGCATGTTATGATTAACCCTTTAAGTGCCCCGGGCGTTTTTACACACCCTGATGAGCTGACGCTTTTATTGCCCCGGACGTGTATACTCTTTCTTCCGAAGGAGGACCTTTTGCATTGTGCTAGTATGTTTAAAACTAGTTCCACGGAATTGGAATACAATAAAATGACATTGGCAGTGCTTCTGAAGAATTTACTTATTTCGGAGAAAAGGTGGGGAAAATTTGAAAGGGGTCATATTCCAGGGACGATGAAATTCATAGCTAAGCAGTGTTTCTTGTTTTTTCGTTGAGTGTGCTCTTTTCTATAATTATTTACTCTCATTTTCGTTTACCGTGTGTAATATAAGCTTTTTAGTTTTTTTGTACGAATAAGTATTACAACTGGGTATCTTTGTACGCTATCAATGAATTGAATGGGGTGCTGGGTTTTGTGTTCACCATGTTTAAGAATATATCGCACAAAAGAAAATTAATATTTTTTAAATAGTAATTCTAGGCATTAAATTTTATATTTTCGTTTTATTATTTTATCTTTGTCTTTTTAAAGAGAAAGTAAACAATTTTTAGGCTGAAAACACGCTTCTTTCCCCCCAATAAACCGTGAACAACGCGTGCCTGTACGAAAACCGGTAGACTGGTGGTGAATTTCTTAACTTTTCAAGCGGTAGTTAAGGAGTTAAGAATCCCACCAGATATAATACTACTGGTGTAAGAGATAGAAAGTTTTTTGATTCTCCTCCTCACAAAATGTATCTTCAGTTTGTAAGTCTTTTAGACAATTTAGAAAACTATATCCAAACCTTTATATTGGAAAAATGTTCTAGAGTAATATGAATGAGTTGTAGAGTAGTATGTTCTAGAGTAGTAGAAAAAAACATGAAAACCATCTCGCCTTAAGGTGAGCTTTTCACGGTTTCTTTTTATTCACACACAAAATATATTTCGCTGACGTAACATGAAGTTGGATTGTCCATCTCGATGTTATTTTTATCAATTCTTATTGTGAATTCATACATAAAAATAGAATTTGCCAATTAAGATTCAAGTTAACAAATAATTATAAAACAAATTATAATTGGCATAAACATATTGTTAAATAAGTATTTCTTGTACATTTCAGAAACAAACTTTATTTTATTCCTATCTTCTGTTCAAGAATGAAAAAAAGGGGGGGGGGATATGAAAAGATATATTTTGAGAAATATAGGAAGCTTTCAATAAAATGCGTACGCCTATTTCCGCCATAGAAAAAGAAAAGTTGTAAAACATAAAAAGAGAAAGCTATTTTTTTCTTTCTTTTTCTTAAAGCTTACCTAGCTCTTATTCTTATAATTCAATTGTTCACAAGGCGTTTTGTTTTTACCCCCCCCCCTTTTGGCTATTATTGTTTTATTTGAAATGTAATCTTGTCAGGAATATTAAAAGTTGCAGAAAATCTCTCTTTTCTACTTTCTTGTATCGGCTTAGCTTTCAAATATTTCGAATTTCAAACTAAGATCTCCAATAAAAAGTGCAAAAAAAGTATTTTCTCAGTTTTTACTTTCTTTTCTACAATTCCTTCGAAGGGATTTTTTTTGTTAAAAGATGTTTTAGTTGTTATATATATATATATATATATAGTTTATATATAGAAATATATATAGAAATATATATATATTCTTTGGAATTGATCCGACATTAGAATGATTTCACAATATCACATTTCATTTAACGAAAAATAAGTATTTGTAATCCCTTTACTATAACAGATCAGTAACTCGACCTCTTACAACGTAAAACTTAACAGAAATGTTCTTTGCTGTTTGCTTGATCTTTATAAGAATCAAATAAACTACTACTCGGATGTTTTCTCAAATATATAACCTTCAGCAGAATTTGATATTTAGGTACTCGTTAAAGAGGATTTCCAAAGGATCACGTTTATATTTTTAAGCCATTACTCTCAATGGAATTTGATCGCGTTCTTTTAAAAATTGAGAAATAAAGATCGAAAAATTGTTAGGAGCTCAATCAGAGATTGTTAAAAGTAAAAATATTTCCTCACTCAAAAATTTCAATAATTAATATATTACTGTTTAATTAACGTTGCTAATCTATACTCTGTAATAACCGCACCTTTTCAATTAGTAGACAGTATTTTCAAGGAGGAGAATTTAGATATTTACTATCACATGCAAAGTGTTCTAAAACTCAGCGTTATGCACGCATGTGAAAGAGGGCATTTAAGTTCTGTGAAAAATAAAAATAATTCCATATCTCTTGATTAATTAATAACTAATATATTCTTGTAAATGTGGAAAACTTACACCGTCCATCACATTATTAGGTACTATGACAACAAATCAACAATTTTACAATGATTTTTTTCACTAACTTTCTAAGGGGTCTATCCGCGATTCTTTCATTAATCCTCTTGAGTAAAACTAATCTTTAATTGTGAGAATCTATCTTTCAGTTGAAGTTCTTGAATCTATCTGTAAGAATTAATCTTTTTCAGTTGGAAAAACTCTTTCAGTGAAAGACGAGATTTATGCAAATGAGAAATTCCACTTAGGTTTTTGCACTAGAGTAGGCGATGAAGGTTGAAAATGGAGATTGAAGCGTGAATAACATTACGACCAGAAGTCGTATAGTTAGTTGTTATTTAAAGATAACCCAGGTAAAGGAGTTTGAGTGCTCCAATTATAAGATAAGTGTTTTATTTATATGATAATTAAATTAATTCTAAGTGATTGCTCTCCCGGTTTAACTATTTAGTGTATTCTCTCCCTTAAATTGTTAAGTGTGATTAAGTGAAAGTGATAATTAAATTGTGTTTAAATTATTATGATTAATATTTTCTCTAACCCCGAAACATCAACATCTTCTGGGACGTCACATCATCATCTTGCATAGTAGCACTAGTAAGCACAATCACTAATATGGTAAAATACTTTCTTGGTTTAGTTGCAATTAAAGTAGTTTGTTTAAGTAGGGGAATGAGAAAATGTCACATAACTTTTATACTCTATAGCATAGGTTCCCAACCTTTTTTGAACTGGCGCCCCCTTTTCTAATAAATATTTCTATACCGCCCCCTCCCCCTCTGGAGAAATAAGAGTGTACATAATACATGGTGAAAACAAGAGTTAAGTTTTAAAAAATATCATATTACTAAAGGAATATATATTTTTTTAATTTCATTTTTTTTCTAACGTCCCAGTTTTTTTACTGGAGAATCTGAAATATCTATTGCCACAAATATATTTAAATGTGTAATATTATATATTTTAGTCATAAGTGGGATATTATTGGAATTGAAACGCTACTGATTTTCTTCTTCATTTAAAAGAGTGGAATAAAATATTTTTAGATTACCTGTTATAAAGACAGGCAGGGGTTTTGAGGATACGAATTAATTCACAATAAACTATTGCTTTCGAAATAAATATAAATTGAGAGTTTCAGCCTTTAAAGAATCACGTTAATATCCTGGTTAAAATATTTAATTATATTTCTTGGATAATATACGTAATGAAATGCAGTGGACGAAACATGTTTCCTACTGCTGGCAGACAAAGACAACACGTGCACTACAGAAATTAAAATGCACTATATCATTCAATTTAATGTACATCTTAATGTAATGTAATCTTTTAAGTTTTTCATCCACTTCTCGAACAACCGAAATATAACAGTGTTAAAGTTTACTTTTGTTAGTACATAATAAGCGTGTTTTTTTTTTTGGTTTTTTTTTTTGTTAATCTGCCCAAGCCCCTTTGTGCCATCTCAATGCCCCCCTGAAAGCCTCAAACGCCACAAGGGGACGTTATCGCCCACGTTGAGAACCTATGCTCTATAGTATAGAGAGAGAGAGAGAGGGAGAAATATATATATTCCAAACAATACTAGGGAAGTTCTTCAAAAGATGATTCATCCCATCATTTACTTTGACGTACCATCTATATGCCAGTAACTACCTCCGCACCACGGTGATCATTTTGTGTAGTGTAAGTTACTCGGCTTCGATCCAAAGGTACCTGGTTCTATCCTACAGGATAAACGCGTCACTTAAAAATTCCAAAATGATACATTTCTTACTTCTCTATCCATATTAATTAATACTATTTTGTTTTTCAAAATGACTTCATTAAAAAAAAAATTGTGTGTAGTTCAAACTAAGCTATAAATTTAAAAATAACACAGAAAACATTTTTGCAATACTCTTATGAATTAAATGTGGAGTTGAATGGAAGTTCATGACCTTAGGTTACCGCGATCTCATGAAATTATTAAAAAAAGCGAAAACTTGGACTTGAAATGAAGAAATGATACATTTTACATCAAATGTTTTTGCAAGAACATCCAATGGTTTTCTTCCTGATTATTAGATTCGATTGTGGTAATCAATTTTGTTTGTTTTTTGGATCCCAAAATAACACATGCAATATACATGTAAGTCATTTGGTTTTTAAGTCTTTTTTATCGATTCATAGAATGTAAGAACTAATGTAATTTTTAAAAAATTTTCCAAGATCCGATATTAAATACAGTTTTCTTTCTTCTGGCATTCTAGTTCTTGAAACTCAATAATATTTTAGGTATCGAAAATGAATTTAAATTGCTATTAAATCTGATCCCATTTGTGTAGGGAAAAAAAAGGGAAACCAGAATTTTTCAAAAGCATTTTATAATGTATATCCACATATTTTATATTCATCTTCCTACTACAAATTTCCTTCTCACCCAACACTCTAATTTAAAAAAGAAAACATTTTATGATTTCAGAAATAGTCATCTCTTTACATATTATTCTTATTTCTATGAATTTAAGAGTAATAAAATAAGTGTCGAGTATCTTATGCGTAAAATGATGAGTATGTGAGCAAGTAATAACAATTCCTTCCACATTTCGTCCCGCGTCATTAAAAAGTCATTTAGAAAAGATTAAAGAATAAAATATGCTCTTGGCAGCGTTGCAAATGCTGATATAAAACTTTTCAGAACGAATGTGAATTTTCCATACAAATTTTTTAAATGAATCTGATTTTTATACTGATATCTGTTGCATTTAAATTAATCAGTTTTTGGATGTAGTTTTTAATATTATTTTGACTCAATTGTTTTTGCTTTATAGTAAATTATGAAATCATACTTTGTGTCAAATTCAAGATCAATACTCATCTCGAATTTCATCATGAAAATGCTTACATCAGAGCTATTGAAATTTTCAAACTACGTATAAGGTATGGGGGTGAAATATACATTTTCATTTGCTAACACTACATATTTCAACGTAATGATGGTTTTGCGTAGATAAGGGCATGAGGATTTTATGCTATTAGCCTCAAAGAGCAAGACAGTTCTTCAGGAAGCAGTGAGGGAAATTTATTGCAGAAAAAACAATCCTTATAAATACAGGATACAATACTAGAATTTGCAAAATAAATCTCAGGAGGTCTTCATATCTTCTGCTGCTCTAAGACACATCTATCAGTATCTATAAATACAAATACGTAATGTATTCGCAAGAAATCGCTCGATCGAATTAACTCTTCAACAGCTCAAGACAGTTCTGACTCTTCAATGGTCAAAACAATACCAACTTAGTTTCGGCGAGCGACTCACTGTTTATATTATGCAAGGACTTTTCTCGAAAAATCCACTTACGTGATAGATCGGGATATTAGTAGATTTCTCCAGTAATTTCCAGAAACATCCATATGGTAGCCAATATGGTTACAAAATCACCAAAATGTTCACAAAAAATTATGCCAACTTGGCTCTATCAACAATATTTTGCTGTGATTCCATTGAATCGCTTTTATAACGTAATGAAGGGCGTTACTTGCGGATATAACAATTTTCGTATAAAATAAATACAATAGAGAGGAATACTACGTATTACACATCCAGATATAAATTGTTTACACTATTTTAAGCATTTATTAGAAAAATTCGTAAAACTATAAGGATTGAATTTTTCTTTCCAAAAAAAAAAAAAAATCATTTTTCAAGCAGAATAAGTAGCGATTCTTTTCGAAAAACATCATTTCTTCAAATGAACTTAGTGAACTATTTGCTCCAGTTTCATAATAAAAGGAATAAAAATAAATTCCTTTCGTATAATTTGAAAAATCGCTTTAAAATAATTTATAAAGATAATCTAAGTTCGTTTTAAAAGTACATAAATTGTAAAGTTATATATCCCACATGCAAAAATACATGTTTCGTCATAAAAGGGTTCAAGATGTGAGATACATTTTTCTTTCGTTTATTTTCTTTTAAAAACCCTTACTAAGAAACTTAATCAATAACTATTTTCGCAAATTTGAAGGGTTACAATCATTTTTTTATATTAGTTTTTATATTTCAGTAAATTTTTGGTATCATGTAAGACAAAAGAGAATAATGATAATAATTCTCTAAAGCCGCAATGAATACACATTACAATTTTAAAAGTAGCGGAGAATATGAGACCATGTTTGATACATAGGATTTTTATACATAATTCGATTCGAAATTCTTTTTTTCCAATCAATTGGTACAGGAGCAACAGAAATAAACCTAATATTATGTAATATTGATACTTGATACAGTTGATACGAAGTGCTTCAAAATTTGTCAATAAAAGAAGTGAAAATTTGTTGGTAAAAAGTATAATACCGTATAAAATACTTTTATGACCTCTAAGCTAGAAAGGCATATTTTTCGCCTTTGTCTTAAGTGCAATAAAAATCTTTCAGCGCATCTAGAATTTTCATCTGTGGTTCTTAGAACTGAAAAATTTCAGAAATGTTTCAACAGCATTATACAGTTCCCCTTTATGAGAGCTACTTCATTTTAGATTCTTAGAAAAAACTTCATTTACTGAGTTATACACTGCTGGTCACCGTAAATGCAACACACTGAAAGAAGCACGCAAATAACATGAAATCTACAACATGCATTAGCGGAGGTGAGATATGCAAATGATTAGAATTTCAGCGCAGATACACATCACGCACGCCTGTGGCGCCACCTCAAAGCGCTATTTAAGGCTTGGAGATTTCTACGATTTCAAGTTCGGCAATTGTGTTTTTCTTGTGGTTTTTTCAAAAAACGATCAGTTATGTCTCGTAGAAAACAGCGATCAGCTTTTGATCAAGTATCCTAGTTCGGCAGAGGAAGTATAGTGGCCTACCGATATTGTGGATTATCTTTCAGGGAAATCGGTAGTCGTGTTGGACGAAACCAAGCAACTGTAATGCGGATATGTAACCGTTCGATGCAGGAGAGTACGACTGACCGACGTGGTCGATCGCATCCACCTCAGTGCACCACTTCACGTGAGGACAGCCAAATTGTGCGCATGGCAGAGACGGATTGCTCAGTCACATCACGAACCATAGCACAGCACATTGAGTCTGTAACGCATAATTCAGTGTCTGCGCGTATCATTCGACGCCGTTTAAAGCAGAGTGGTCTGTTCGCAAGACGTCCATTGCTTGGTCTACTCTTGACAAAGAACCACAAACGTCTCCGCCGCCAATGGTGCAATGAAAGAAGGATGTGGGCGGCAAAATGGAATGAAGTTGTCTTTACTGACGAGTCACGAATCTGTCTGCAACACCACGATGGTCGCATTCGAGTCTGGAGGCACCGTGGAGAGAGGATGCTGAACAGCTGCGTTATGCACCACCACACTGGTCTTGCACTGGGTATTATGGTATGGGGTGGTATTGGATATCACTCTCGCACTCTTCTAGTACGCATTGCCGGTCCTTTAAACATCTAGCGCTTCATCTCCGATGTGTTGGAGCCAGTTGTCCTTCCTTACCTTTAGGGCTTGGCCACAGCCATATTTCAACAGGATAATGCGTGACCACACGTGGCACGCATTGTCCAAAGGTTCTTCGTCAATCACCAGATTGAATTGCTTCCCTTGCCGACTCGCTCTCTGGATCTTTCGCCGATAGAAAACATGTGGTCCATGGTTACTCAACGATTGACCCAGATTACACCCCCCAGCTGCCACACTAAATAAACTTTGGCAACACGTGGAAGCTGCTTGGTCTGCTGTACCCCAAGAACACATCCAAAGTCTCTTTGAACCAATGCCGAGGCGTTTGGCAGTGGTGATCTCCAACAATGGCGGCTACTGATTCTGGCAGAACCACACTTCACAGAAGTTTATAAATTTAATCATTTGATACTTGGCCAACATGTTATCAACAAAATAAATTTTGTTGTGCTATCTCTTGTCTTTCTTGGTGTTGCATTTATGGTGACCAGCAGTGTATATTTCTTTAAATTGATGCAGGAAATATTGCCCTTTAATATATTATAAACATTTAAAATAATATCAAGCCAAAGTAAAAAATATAACCATAAATGTAATCATGAAATTTCCATTATTTACGAAATCATCTTGTTTAATATTAGCAGTATTTTATAAATTCTAAAATTACAAAGATAGTCATAATATATTAATTCCAGTAATTGCTATATGTAAGGAAATAATATATATACATATATATTTACATAATGATTTTGCTACCAGACTGACAATCTTGCAGATTATGTAGGGGGAACTGATACAACTCGGAATCACATAGGAAAGCAAGATCGCAAATGCCGTAGTTAAGAGCTATGGTGTAAAAATCAGAGAAAAAAGAACAGAAACCGCAACACATTAAAGGGACATAAAACATTTTATTTATATTGAAAAGTTGTACTACAGCAATTGTTTGAAAGTGCATGGACTTCTACTGGTTTCACTTACACTGATGTATGAGATGCCCTTTCCTTCAATTGAAGACCTCATTGCTCGAATATTTGTTGCTGCAAAGAGGATAGTCGACATGCCAGGAAACCTCCAGAACCTAAGGAATTCCATGCAGTGCCGCTGTTAGCGCTGCTAGACTAATTCTGGTCGTAATTTCGATCACCCGTTTTAGTTTCAAATAATAAGTAATGTATCTGGGGGAAAATCTAAATTATATATAATTAGGTTGTCAGCTACATACATTTATTTAATTTGATACTACGAGGGTGAGTCGGAAAAAAAGGATCCCTTGTCGACTGTGGTCAGAGTTGTGTATGAAAGTCAAAATATAGAATGAGACTTTATAGATAAGACATAATTTTATTTTTCCACATAAATACCAAGGACATTAAGACATTCGCCATACCGCTTCATAAGCTTTAAAAAGCAATCCAGGAAAAACTCAGGGCTTTTCATACAGAAGAATCGTTTAACGGCTTGTTTGACTTCAGAATTGCTTCCAAAGCACCTTCAAGCGGGATTCTTCTTCAAAACCGAGAACAAATGAAAATCATTCGTTGCGAGATCAGGACTGTATGACGGATGGCGTTGGCACTCCCAACCAAGAGTTGGAATATGGTTTTGCATTGACGTCACCTAGTATGGGCAAGCAATGTCATCCAACAACAGAACGGCATATTTAAGAAGCCCAGGCCACTTTTTCCGAATCCATCTGCTTGATCACGGTCGGCCTCTACCCAGTGGCGTAATGTACACCACCGCAACTCCCGCATCATGGGGGGGGGGGCGGATTTCTAAGGGGTTCAAAGTCTGATTGCTACCAAGTGCCTACCCTTTGTAAAATCCACCTTGGTAAGGGGGGAAACCTAACTTTGCAGGGGAGCCCAGATGCTCCCAGTTACGACACTGTCTCTACCCAATGGTGTATTGGTGTCTTGCGCGTTCACCTGCTGTTTCGTCGTTCGTCCATAGCCGTTAAACGCTTCTTTCGCATGCAAAGCCCTGTATTTTTCCTGAATGTGATTCACAACACTTTTCTTATGTGTTTTACACATTTTTATTATATATTACATTACATCAAGAATCAATCCTAAGTTTCCTAAGAATTATTTACAAAATGAAAATTTTTTTAAAAAAACCGAATTTTAGAAGCAAGCAGAAACGTCGAGACTAAAAGATAAGTTGTTTATTTCGCTAATCAAATGAACATTGTTAAAACATTAGTATTATTCCGAATTATTGTAATTGAAATATTTTATTTTTTGTTGTACTTAAATCAATCATAAGTCTTACAACTAACAGAAAAATGGTTATTATGGAAATATTGAAGTTTATCTTTCCAATGTTAATCGTTTATCATATTCTTACAATTAACTTTCACCTCGCATCAAGAATAAAATCTTTACATTTATAAGATCAAGAACAATAATAGAGAAAACTTGTTTTCATTGTGTTAGGGAATTATGCTTGTTATTTTTTTCGGTAATGGTGTTTCGTTTTTTCCTGTGGATATTCCCCAAGAACTAGAGATATTTCATAATAAAATAAAAAATAAAACTAGTTTCAAATAAGAAAATTCTAGAATACTGTTTTTTAAACTGTTGATGTTTTTTATTAATGGGAATACGAATGAAAAGTAAACTACTACTTTGCTTCTTTAATTTGTATCTTTAACTGTCAAACTGTTAGAATTTTTTACTACCCTTAGAAATGACGAGAAGAGAAGGTTGTATAAATACATAAAGCACCACTAAAGAAAAAAAGAGAAAGAAATACAGGGCTTCAGATCTTATAACAAAAATTGTTTTTCGATGCCTGAACAATTTCAACAACTTAAAAACAAAACCTTCGTACTTTTTCTTTCAAAAAGAATTTTTAAGTATTTTCTATAATAATTAAGGTAAACTTTTCGATTTATTATAAAAAACTTTTAAATCAAGATAGACTTCTAAAAACGTTTGATAATACGATGGTTTTTTTTGTTGATTTTATAGCATCAAAATATTAAAGGGAGCTTGCTAGAAACCTTAACAATCATACAAACATAAAAAATATTTTCTTTGGTTTCATAGGACAATTGATGAATATCTTAGATAATTTTTACTATAATGGTATACATTTTCTTACCATGTTTTAAAATTTCAGCCTTACATTATAAACCCTAATACAGTGCTTCTCAAACTTTCAATACTTATGACACAATTTTCAATCATAATTTTCATCGCACCTCCTCATACAATAACAACGTATTGAAATCAATAATAATATACTTACACACAGGGACGTCTTAAGGCATGGGCCAACTGGGCCCGGGCGCAGGGCCTCGTTTCGTTCTTGACTCTGTCTTTATAAGATCATGATCCGGATAATTTTAATGTTCAAATACTATTCCCTCACTTATTCTACGAAAAAAAAAGAATATCAAACTGCATGTCAACTGATAAAAGTGGTAATATTGTATTATTATATGATGACCGTTGTCCATATCTAGGCCTAGGCTCAATACCATAAGCAATCATTCAACTTGTTTATTCGAAATGAGGTTTTCGGTCAAGCTGGTTTGTGCCTAGGTTTTTGAGATTGTGAGTCGAGCATATTTATTTTTCAAATTACTGTTTGAAATAGTACCTGACAATGCATGTTATATATTATCTACTTTTTAAAAATCTCAGGTACCGCCTACTTTTTCATAGGGGCCCAGAAGCTCAAAGAGTCTTGAGTCGTCCCTGCTTACACACTGAAGGCACTTTTATATATGACATGACTGTTAATTATTAAACTTGTTCTTAATTTAGAATTGATAAATTAATCATCAAATACATTGTGCAGTACTGATACATTTAGAAGTTTATTCTATCAGTGTGAATGTGTTATATTTTTCATTATGTCAGAATATAGTTTGTTTTTCTTACTTTACGTAAATTAATAATTTTTTTAAAAAACAATCTTTTGTTTTTGACTTTGATATGCTCGTGCCGCCCACGTAGAGCTACCACGCCCCTAGCGGGCACGCTCCACAGTTTGAGAAAAGCTGCCCTAATATATGAATGAAGTATTTTTTTCGAAAATTCTAATTCATTATTCATTCTAATTAATTTCTAAATTTTGAAATATCTACAAAATGTTAAAAGAAAAAAATTTCTAATTTTATTTACTAAAAATTTAAAAACTAAATCCTAAACTAAAATTATCAAATAGTACAAATATCTTCTCGTGGTAAATATATATCAATAATTCAATCATAATTCACAGATATGGAAGTTAATATATAAAAATGGATATTTTTTTTGACTTATCGTTTGTGAAACTACTATCACGTTTGTGCAAAATACACTCATGTCCATAAATTAAGGATAATTCAGAATCACACAGAAATTGAACTCTAAAATAAAAATTTCACCTGTAGAATTATCAAACACATCTTGAAGAAGAATATACAAATTACAGGAAACCACCAGATGGCGCGGATAGTACGTCACAATGACGAGAGTGTAATAGAGGGGTATATAAAGAATGGTGGCAAAGAAGTAAAATTGTTCACAAGCGCTTTAAAAGCCTTTCAGTGCAATAACCGCAACATTATGGCACAAAAGAAGCATTTGGACGATTTTTACGTGGTAGAATTATCGGACGACTGGAATGTGGACGTACCCAGCTGGAAGTATCCGAGGAACTTGGAATCGCCCAAAGTGTCATCTCCAGGCTTTGGCAACGATTCCAAGATGATGGTAATGTGAGTAGATGTTACAGCACAGGTCCCCCCGAGTTACAACGCCGAATGAGGACCGGTATTTGGCAGTTACTGCCAAAAGAAACAGACGCAGCACAGCATCAGACCTATCTCGTCAGCTCTCTTCAGCTACCGGTACGACAGTTTCAAGGCAGACCGTGTACAGACGCTTAGGGCACATTGGTCTATATGCTCGTAGGCCTGTCAGATGTGTTCCCCTTACCGCAACTCACTGTCGCCTGCGATTAACCTGGAGTAGAGAGCATGTATTGTGGACACCGCAACAGTGGTCTTGTGTGATGTTTTCCGACGAGTCCAGGTTTAGTTTGCAGGCTGATTCTCACCGGACTTTCATATGGAGAGCGCCAGGTACCCGTTACCACCAAGAGAACACCATTAAACGACACCGTTACGGTGGTGCAGGATGGCTCATTTGGGGAGGAATTATTCTTGGTTCCAGAACTGACCTGCAAGTTCAGAGTGTGACGATGATAGGCCACATCTATCGGGATGTCATTCTGAAACAACATATACGTTTGTTTCGGGGCGCCATGTGTGCTGAATTTCTGTTTATGGATGACAACGCCCGTCCTCACCGTGCAAACATTGTAGACGAATGCCTTCAATCGGAGGATATCACCCGTATGGATTGGCCAGCATACTCACCGGACTTGAATCCAATAGAGTATGTGTGGGATATGCTTAGCCGACGAATTGCAGCCCGTCATCCCCCTCCCACATGTCTACCGGAACTTCGGAGGGCATTGCTTGATGAGTGATGTAATATTCCCCCAAGATCAGATTGATACTTTGATACTCAGCATGCGTAGGCATTTTAAGGCCTGTATTGCATCGTCCGAGAGACATACTCCGTATTAACCATCATACTAACCATGTTATACTGTTTTTTGTAAATAGGTTATTTTTTGAAATTTGCTCCAGGGAGTAAAAATCGCAATTTTTATTAATTATGTCAAACATATAGCATCCTTTTTGCTCTTTACCTTTTGTTTAATAAATAGACTTTACAAATAAGTCAAATTTGTTTTACTTCTGTCTCTTTCTTTGCCTGAACTTCATTATCCTTAATTTATGGACATGAGTGTATAATAGGTTATAATTGGTTTTATTCAATGTTATCTAAACTTTATTCTTTTGTAAGGTTTTTTTTAAATTTATATGTAACACCTTATCAAACACAACATCTTTTAAAAATAAATTACTACCAAAATAGATTTTTTATTCGTTTTGGATTCAATTATATTTTCCTTTGAAAAATGATTTAAAAAGTATATATTTTTTTACGTTTACACATTACACGCAAATAATATACTTATACGAAAACAAAATGAATTGTTCAAAAATTATCCAATGAATTTGTTTATACTAAACTAAACTCATTGGCGCAACAGCCCATGAGGGCCAAAGTCTACTGTGCCCATCTCAGTATACGTGACCATTGAGCTCTGACGTTCATGGGCAGATGTTTCGATCAGGTGGTCAGCCTGGAGCGAAACCCCCCTATGTTTAGTCCCCAAGCAGGCTTGGTTCTCATTTATCGACCCACTCAACGGATGAAAGGCTGAGTTGAACTTGCCCAGCCCGAGGACAGAACCTCGAATCTGTGATGTGAAAGCGCGACACGCTACCCCTCGGCCACTGGGTCTGAATTAGTATATATTTATCATAAATAATTTTAATGTTCTATTCTTTCATTTGCTTTTAAGAAGCATGCCATTTTTCTAGGAGACCAGTGATCAGCATCCTCTCACTCCAAGACACATGAGGTTCTTTCTGGTTAGGTGTAGACAATATCATTCTGGAACGCTGGAGCAAAGTATGTTTATATTATCTTCATTGATGATACGAGATTCAGTCCGAGCATTGATTCCAAACGTGTTCACATATGGTGGGAATCAAGAGCCTGGTACAATTTCCACAACATTATCAAAACAGACCATAGTGGAAAGGCTTATGTTATTGTTTGAGCCGGGGTATGATTTTGGATGTACATCTTTTATGGATCTTGACTGCTCTGAGCTGTAGAGATACAATCGTATCGATATATGACGCTTGCTAAATGGAAAATGTGTACTTTAATTTTTATGGACGGTAACATTTATCTAAACTAGTTTAAGTGTGTAGACAAATACTTCGAGACCGAAGATATTAAGAAAATGGGTCTACCCATATCTTCAGATATTAGAGAATATCTGGGATGCTCTTGGCATGTCATTTGCCACTCGTCACCTCCCTTCCAGGACTCTTCTGGATCTAAAAAGTGTCATAGACAAAAATTGACATTTGTTGTCCTATTTCTCACATTAATAGCCTCGAAAACAACATGAGAGTTCAGTATGATAGCTTCGTTGTTTTCAAAGGTGATCATACCTCGCATTAAACCATTACAAGTGCCATTGTCTGCATCATGTTTGTACTATTACGCTTTTATTAGTATAAAGCAATATCATAAGTGAAATACAACTATATGCTATTGTCATCATTTTTAAAAAAATATTCTAAGTACCTTCCTACCAAAAGTAATTTCAATAGTTTTTGAAAAATGAAAATGTGTTCGTTGATTAAATTTTGCTTATTCGTGTATTTTTTATTACAAATTAATCCTTCCAGGTTCATTTTACTTCTGGATTATGGATAAAAAAATGTTAGTTTTTTATGCTTTTTTCAAACATACATATCTTTTTAAACATAATAGCACCATTCACATATAAAATTTTCTGAAAATGAATGTAAAAAAATCTATTTAATTAAATGAGTAATTTACCAGTAAAGTTGGCTTTTTGTATGCCAGGAATTACCTAGGCTTTGGAGTCAATTCACACTAACTATAATTATAAAGCTTAGAACAACTAGCTTTTATCTTGAATTAGAAATTTTATCTACATCTTTTGCATTTACATAAATGATTATGAAATTATTAATCAAAATTTAATCGGGTATGATAAATTTAAAAAACGGTAGCAACACAAAACCCAATACCACAATCTGGACAGTAGAATCTTGTTTCTCTTCTTATTTTGTTCCTTTTACTGTTTCTCTTGGAGCAGCAAATAACACACTGTCGTGTTGGATTAGTTTTCTTCTCTGTTGGGGAATGCAGTCAACAAAGTGTCTTTCAGGCAAGCGTGAATAAGGGTGCTCAGCAGGACATCCTCTTTTTGCAGAAAATTCCATTGAGTGGTACTGTTCAATTATTTGAAACCAGTGGCACATACAGAAATTTTTCAAGGGGTTGGGGGTCCAGGGTCGAAAGTTGACCATTCTCGTATCATACCACAATACGCCGCCAAATATATCCTTTGAATATTTTCGATTGTCGAGAACAAAGAAACAGTAAAAAATAAATTATTAAATAAATAATTAACATTTATAAATAAATTTAATTATTAATATCAAACTCTTCACTAAACTTTACGTACAACACACACACGCACACATATATATATACGATTATAATTAATCAAACAAAATCAAGGAAGGGTCCGGACAATAGGGACCTCCCCCCCCCTTGGGTGTGGCGCTGTTCAAAGCCATAAAAAGAAGGTGTGAATTTTCACAGTTCCCGAGCTACACTCGGAATGAACCAGGATGGTACGTTTAGCCTACAATAGCTCTGCTCGGGAAAAAACTGAAAGGGGTTAATAACATACATACAGAAACTAATAATATCACTAATATGAGATTGTATAAATCATTTCGAGTCCATTAAGTTTTGAAGTTACTTTCCTTTTAAAAATAAAAAAAAGTTCTTTTTCTCCAAATACTTTTTTTTCTATTTTATTTGCCATTTTAGAGCAGCTCCATCATGAGAATTACCAATTGGTTACGATATAAGAAATAAAAAGTAGCCTTTCAGTAGTAATCCATCTTCTAGGCAGTTGAAATATATTGCATTTTAAAATATCCGTATTCTTAAGATCATCCAGAAACTTCTATTTATCTCTTAGCTTCCCTAATGGTGTCTTTATGAAAGAGGAAATTCCTTTTTTTGGTACTTTTTTCTGACATATTTATTTCTGATATTAATTTTTTCAAAAGCTGTCCTGCATCTGGAGCTAAACTGAAAAATAAATGCTGAGAAGTTTGTGAATTGAAAGAATTTCGTTTCAAGATCTTTGTGATCTGTAATTTCCACTGGGCAACTTCCCTTTAATCGTTTAAGACTATTTACTTTAGAAAATGAATCATTCGATTCATTTTGTCGAAAAATACAATAGAAATAAGTACTTCTTTTTGTTTTGTTTTGTCTTCTTAAATAACAAATATATTTATACTAACTAATACGAAATAGTTCAGGTCAAATTAACCAAAAGACATGGAAAAGACAGAGTAAAAATGGTATAACTAAATTCAGTTTTAAATGTTTAATAATATTTATATTTGTATATTAAGAAACAAAAAAAAAACGAATAAATTTAAAAACTTTATTTTATATAATTATACATTAACGGTTTTGTTTTAAATTACTTCTCTCTTGAAGACATTTATATAAAAATATCTGCCACTGGTATACTTTGATTGCTCTAAATATTTAATTTAAGTTACACATTTTGTATTTTGATACAGAAAAGCACATAAAAAATACAATTTTACTGTCCTGTTCATATATAAGATAATGACTCTGAATAAGTTCTAACAACTTATGTCGAATTCAAGCATTTGTGGACATGTCAATGATGGATCCCTTTGCCATGTCAAGAACCATACTTAAAATTAGGGCCTGTTGCAGAATAATCGATGACATTGTTTACAGCACAGTTGAATGTTGGCAAGGCTTCCATTGGTGTCTCATTAACATTGTCTCAAAACCTTAAGCATTTTTGTCTGTAATGGTGTGTTGAATGCCAGGCATGGACAATCGCAGGACATGAAATTACCTTTATAGACAAAACGTGGGCCTGTTTGCAAGCTGTGGTGTTTAAATACGAGTTCGGGTGAGTGAGTGAATATTAACGTCACACTTTTCAGCTACACGAGGGCTTTTGGCGACGGACAGCGTAATTTTGAACCATATTCAAGTGACACGGACGACACCTGACCTGGCACCCCCTCTCCTAACTACCACACCACACCAACTGGAGGACGTTTGAGCTCTCGACAGATTTAACGTGCATCACACCCCTACACGGCGGGTCTTCAGTGGTACTGGGCTCGAACTCATGAAACGTTAGCCATGATCTGATGCCTTGACCACTTGGCTACCGCGGCCACAAATACGAGTTCGGAGTGTTTTGGGGAGTGATTGCACAATTGTTTCCTTACGTATCGCAACACTGTTTTTTCACATGGTTTTTAAAGCTGTTGGATTTCACTCCCAAATCCACATTTTACACATTGACAATACCATGATTATGCAGTGTTATAACTCTGATTGCTTGTAATGTGTTATCCTTTTTTACATTCCACAGCTGAAGACCCGCTGTGTAGGGGAAATGCATGAAAATCCTCTCGAGGCTCAAACGTGTGGTGTGGAAGTTATGAGATGGGAGTGTCAGCTCAGGTGTCTTCCTCGTCACTTGACTATGGTCCAAAATTGGGATGTTCACCGCCAAAAGCACTCGAGTATAGCTGAATACAGCGACGTTAATATTCACTCACTCACCATTTTTTACATTCCGAGCTTGTTCACAACCATATTTAAACAAAAAAATGCGGGACCATGGAATGCAACTTTCAATAACTTTCTTCATCAAATTCTATTGTTACATTGGCTTGCGATTTCTCAATATGTATTGCCTAGCATATATTTCTGGCCGATGACTATACAAATAGTTTGAAATACACCATCCACACCACACATTATTAACACTGTTTTGGTAGCAAATCCTGCCGTAACCCAAGCAAGGTATCAAAAGTCTCTTTTGTTCAATGTCTTGGGATATAGCTGCGGTTGTTGCCAATTGTAAAGTACAACATTGAACACAAATTTCATTCTTTTCCTCACCCCCAGAATACTGCATTTTTAATCCTTCCAACTTTGTATTGTGTATTATATTTAATTAATTTGAGTCGAATATAACTATTTTTCTTTTTAGTTTTGCATTTTGGATGGCTGAAAATATATACTATAGAAAAAAAAATACAAACAGATATGAAAAACAATACTAATAAAAAATAAGACAGGAAATTTCAAAATTTAAATTGATGGCCAAAAGAATTAAAAATTTCAAAAACTGGAAACCAAACTAGTGCAGTTTTGGACTTAGGCCCCAGAATGTGGGATTATTCCAGTTTTTAGGAACCAGTCATCCCTCCTCTTTGCAATTTGCATAGACAAATTAAAGGAAACAATATCTAAAAGATAAATAACACGAAATAGGGGGGGGGATAATAATTGTGAATATTGAAAAATTTCAGATGCAAGTTTTTCTCTAATCTTAATTTAAAACACTTTTAAAATTTTAGCAAAAAGAGAGTTCTTAGAATTTTTGCTAGTCCAACAGTTATTTTAAGATAAGGATGGATAATTGATTATTTCAATATGTGTTGTTATGTAGTATATTCCTCTTAGTTAAGTTTTGAAATTAATTTCTGAGAGCCGCAAGAAAAACGAAAAATTTTTAAGCCTCAGTAGTGAAAGTGCTTAATACTTCAATAGGATTAGGCTTATAATAGTTATACTCGAGCACACGTACAATGTATTAAGAAGATATGGTACCCTAAAAATCATCTAACTATCGAAATTTTTTTATTGGCTTATTTGATACCTCGAGTTTTCATAAACATGCCTACAAAATTTCAAAGTTGTACCTGCATTTTGTATCAATTTATGGAGCAATATTTGATGCTGGACAGCAACTACCACGCCCACATTTCTGATTATCTGCTAGAAAAGAGTCCGATAAAAAATGAATTAATTCGCGCGTAAATGAGACTGACATTATATATGTAGTAACAAATAATTTCAAGAAAGAAAAAAATCTATTTGTTCTTCCAATAAACAATTCACAAACTAGAATTTTTTTCATGAATTGCACAAGATGAAAAAGTTGTGTGAGGTTTTTATTATATCACTATGAATTAAATTAAAACTTCAAAACGCGCGGATTCTCCCAAAGCACAAATACTAAATCTCATTTTGATAACTCAGATGATTAAAAATCTAATTCGCAAGAATAGAAAATCTCTCCCATTTTTATATATTTGTTTTTGGTGATGTATATATATCCCATGTGTGTGAATTTCAATACTTTTATTATTAAAATATTTTAAGATATTTATTTAAACAAATGCACATATGCAGTTCTTAGATTTTCATGTATTTTACCTATAAATTGTTATTTGATTTTGCTTTCATTCGTGAACGATATTTAACATGCGAAGGCTTTTAAAATCATGGAAATAAAAAAATAAAGGTATAATTATTTTTTGTTCATGTTGTGCATTAGCTCTGAGCACAGAATTAGCTCTAAAGTGTGTGTATTTATTTTTTTTATAACTATTAAGATTAAGTTTTATGAAATATTGATCTTTCATTCGTTTTCTTTTAAATATTCATTATGGCAGTATACTGTTTAATTGTTCTACAATTGTGCAGCTTTTTTATGGTAAGCAGTTTTAAATAGGCCAATTAACATTTCATAAAAGTTTCAGACTATTCGATGAATATTATAACATGTTGTTCATGGAATGAAAACTTCAAACTCATATTTCTCTTTGTTGAATTTTTGTACATATACTATTATTCAAAACCCTAAGGCTTTTTTGATAATTGAAGTATGGGTTTGAAACTTTTTATACATGTTCTGTAATGTATGTTTTACAAAACTGTGCATGTGAAATTAGCTCTAACGTGTTTCGTATTCTTTCTAAAAAATTTCAATATCAAAACTTATGTTTTTTTGAGAATTTTAGGAAGTTTAACTATAAAAAATTAATAAAAAATTAAGGAGCAGCAGCAGAAAAAAACTAATACACAGTTTTATGTAGTATATTATAAGGTACTTCGAAAAAAATGTTTGAAAGTAAAGAGACGTATTTAAAAAAGCCTTAGGAATTTAAAAAATGCTTAAAAAAGTTCATAAAATTTAAATTTTACAATCATTTTGCAACAAATTAAAATTTTTTGTATAGAATTATTATTAAATATTAACCTTTATAAAATATAATTAAAACCAAATATCAAATATTAAAAATGAAAAAAAATTGTGATGATAGTACCATATCGTCTTGATCACTTATATATAACGACGTTTTACAAATTATGTGATATTATATTCACGTGTTGTGATACTTTATTTATTGTTGAGTCGTGGGTTTAATGAAAATTGGAATACAATTTGTAAAGTATCTTTCATTTGGTCGTAGTATAGAAATTTGGAGATTGGGATACCATCTTAAGTGTCTTTATTATTTGACCATTGTCCAAAATTGCTTCAAAGAGCGAAGTCAGCAAACAATCAATGAATCAGAAGAATCCCATTATCTCGTAATTTTCTTGGCGATAAAGAATGCATAGGAAGACCTTTGTCCACTGTGTACCACAAAATATATCAGTCAGACCTGCGAAAACTGTTAACTGATGATAATCGTTTGTTGTTGTTGACGTGTATTTCATACTGGGATACATACGAAAGATTTATTAATCAAAGATTTATTACAATAATTTATTACAAACGTTGATCCCAGTATATGATAGAAGAGGGTGCGCTGCTTTCCTTTCCAGATGGGAATCCATTTTAGACGAAAATTCGACTTATTTTCCTTAAGATACATCCCTGCCTTATTTAGGATTCGAGCCCGATCCCACTCGATTAGCAGCAGAGTGTCAAAACCACCACACTAGGTGGGACGGTATGATAATCGCTTACCTGACAAATGTCACAGAAGAAAAAAGAGGCATTGGATCTGACACTATACAGGGTGTCCCAAAACGACCGCATAAACTCTGCACAGCTAATTTCCTCTTTGGGAGTACAGTAGAAGTCCATTAGTCCGGCATCCAACAGTCCGGAATGCCCGATAGTCCGGCATCGCTCCGGAAAATTGTAAAACTTTTGGTTTTCTCCAAAAGTTTGTCTTTAAAGCAAATAAAAACGCCCGAGAGCTATTCGGAAGTTTTCGGGGTAGTTCGGGATCATCCAGAAGCGCTCGGTATTGTTCGGAAACAATTAGCGGCCGGCTAGTCTCAGCTGTCACAACAAATTCAGGTGCAGTGCAGCTCCGTAATCAATCACGAAGCGTCTTCGCCATTTTTTTGTGCGTTGTTGTTTTGTGTCCTTTCACATCGCAATAAACGTAACTTTTGAAAATGTTTATAAAAAAAATGATTTTCGTTCTAACTGTACAGTGACCAGAAGCTGCAGAAACACTAAATAAGTTTATCTCTTTTGCTGAAGCTAGTACTAGCTACAGTGCTTCAGAAATTATTGATTTCTATATAATTAAAAATAAATTTTATACTAAACGTCAAAAGTCAAGAAAACAAAAAGACATTCGTGCCTTTTTTAAATCTAAGTGTAATATGTTTTACAGTACGTGTACATACATTATATGAAATGTAAAATAAACTTTGTTGTATGTATTTGCATACTGTATTTGTAGTTTAATTATTAACCTAATTGTTCTTATTATTGCCACCCGATAGACCGGAATTTTCGATAGTCCGGCACCGAGCCGGTCCCGAACGTGCCGGATTATTGGACTTCTACTGTACATAAGAAACTGCCCAAAGAAGCGTTCCTGTACAATCCATAGTTTACGAGAAAATTACGAAACCAAAATATGACGAACTTCCGGTGCAAGAACAAAACACATTATTGAACATATCAACAGCAGTATATGTACAATTTAAGGCAGATGTTCAAAGTGTCCGCCAGGTCTATCGAGGCAGGCTTGAGCACTCCGTGGAATGGCTGTCATCACACTTCGCAGCACCGCGGGTCCACCGGAGTACAAGCAGCCGGCAGACGAGCAACTATGTCTATTTGTGTTGTCACTACGCCTCGATACACCAGTTCCTTGAGATGGGCCCATAGGAAAAAATCCAACATCCGGAAAGATATGCAAATACTGTTGTTGGTATGTCCAATAAAGTGTTGTTTTTCTTGCACTGGAAGTGACGTCATGCTTTGTTTTTCGTATTTTTCTCGTAAACTATGGATCGTACAGGAATGCTTCTTGGGGCAGTTTTTATGTACTCCCAACGAGGAGTCTAGCAGTGCAGAGTTTATGCGGTCGTTTTGGGACACCCTGTATATAAAATTGCATATATTATTGAGCTGGATACATCATAATAACTTCGCCTTTGGACTTCTCATAATTTAAATGAACTCTAGAAACACAAATGTGTCGGAAACAGCAGAGAAGTTTGAAATTTTTGAATAATGGAGGAAACCATATAATTTTATTGAACTATTTATGACATTCTGGAGCATAATAATACTAATTAAAAATCTCCGAAATAAGTTAAAGCACTTTTCCTTTTTCATAAAATAATCGCTAAATATTCTAAATTTGTGGACTTTAAAGCAAATTTTATTTTAAAAAGTTATTACAATCCACATAATGTTTGTAAAAATAGCTCGAATTACAAACCTAATTTCAAAATATTTCCTATCTAAAATGTAATATTGGACCAAAATAATTTTAGAACTTTTTCTTTATAGAAATGTTTTATGTCGATTCCGAGAGAGGAATTGTTTCGGTAAGGTGGTGGTAACTAAATTTGATGAAGCTATTTGTCAAACGTGCTGCGAAAACTTGTCTTTGTTTCCAAAAACTCACAACATGATAGAACGCAGAGAAATCTGAAGATAAATTACACAGTTCTGTTGTTTGAAAGAAGCAAAGTTTCATTGATACAACATGTCACGTACTTCTCAGCTAATACAGTGGAATAAGAACTAATGTCGAATCTTTTACAGGCTGCGTTTGATGAGATATATGGCATTTAAAATTCTAATTGTAGCTCTGATAATTAACATTGTGTCTAGAATAGTTCATTTGTTCAAGAAGTTAGTACTACTGGCATGTTAATTAAGGAACTAAACAATTTAAAATAGAATGCTAAGTTAAACCTTTTTCATTAACAGGAAATAGCTTTCTAACACCCGAAGTAAAAGAATTAAATAATTCAACAAGAAAGAATAAAATGTATTCAGGGTAATTTTTTAAGTAAGTTAGAACATTGAAAGGAGATAGACACATTCGAAATATTTTATTACCTTCATAGAAAAAATAACATTGCAAATGAAATATTCTAGAGGTTCAAAAAAGAATAAGATATTCTAAATGTATAAGTAAAGCTATTTTGAAATGTTAAAAATGTTTTGAAAAAGCTAATTATTTTGTTTACAACACACACACATGTTCTTATTTCCTACACTTCTGTTATTTTTTACTAAGGAAAACTATTTGTGATGTTCGGCTATGCCTACATCCTTCTACCCCCCCCTGTCTACTCTCGAACCCGGCTAGAAGTGTGAGAGCAACTAATTGATCAGAAGCCACGATTCACTAAAATTATTCTACTGTTCCACTTATCAACACAAGCACAATAATAATCCAATTAAGATAGTTTGATAACTATTTAGAGAGCGAAGGTGAGACCAGTTAGCTTGGGGATAATATTACAGACATTCAACCAATTTTTACGATAACTTATACAAGCTTGGTTTTTACTCCGACGTGTCCTAACCATTTACTCCTTAACTTATATTTAAATATTATACACAATACCTGTACTCTTGTAAAGCAGAAGTCCTACAGTTTAGGTCTTAAACACTAATATCTATCTTTATCAGCTCACATCCAAATGTTTCTCACTTTGGATATCTTCATTTCTCATTTAAATAATTTTAGATTCGCACTACAATAACTCACGATCTTCCCTTCACTAACCCTCGACCCACACATCACTAACTCTCAAAACTCGCGAATACAGAACTTATATAATAAACTTAATTTGCAAAATCACGTTTTCTTACCTTCGGTGAAAGTTGGTTGAATTAAATATTTTCCTTAAAGAGTCCTCAAGGGGTTAGTAGAGCCGCGTATAGATCCGTCACACATTGATATATTTCCTTTGACCCTAGTTATTCTTTTAACCAAGAATATAAAATAATGAGACTGATGTCAATTAATTATACATTCCGATCAATTTAATCATGGTTACTTTACCATTATTGGTTTCCGAAAAGGAATCCCTCAGAGAAATTATTTTTATGTCGTACGGATCTTTGGATTTGTCTTAGTAACAGCTCTTCGTCCTTGATATAATTTATCAACACAGTAAAATATTATCCAGCGCCTGGAAAAAATATATGGCCTTCGCATTAATATACATTTTAAAATACTGTTGTTATTTAAAGTACTGTACTATTGTTCCGTCTTCACAATGCTCCTAACATTTTTATGCTGATCATACAGATAGATAGATAGCATAGATATATTAGAACTATACCAAGCATTCATATAATTTTTACATCGTAATTTCTTGGATGTCTATACAACTCATTTAGGTCAGAAACCCTAGTGAATACCACTGCTATAAAAGACTAGAATGTACACAGATATACCAGTAAAGCAAAATATATAGTTTCCATATGATAATCATTTTATTATATCAGCAACTGTCTAGTCGAAGTTTCTTAGATGGTCCACTTATAGATGTAATATTTTTTGCTATATTAAATGATAGAATATATCCAAAAATATTTAATTTTTTAAAAATTTGATAGTCGTTTATGCTTTTGGAGAATGTTTTAAAAATCATAAAAGCTTACAATTTAATATCTTAATAAGTTAATAATAATTTAGTATAAAATACACATTTAATAATAAATAATTATTTATAAAATTTAAAATAGTTTAATATCATCTAATTTGTTCGTAATTTTTTAAAATTATACACGGTTGTTAGGAGTTTCTTCTTTTACATGTTTCACCTCACTGTATTTTGCAATTACCAACATTTCTGCGCATGATCCGAATAAAATATTTTATTTACTTCAATAAGTTTTTTTTGTGTCCTTACGTTCTTTAAACTTTATGATATTTTTCACTGAAAAATCCTCACAACACTTAGTGATAAAATATATGTTGTGATAAATAAAGTAATATTTCAAAGTAAAAAAAAGGGCACAATTTTACTATCGTTTAACAAAACAGCACTTTAGGCTTCGAATTCTGAATCATTATTCAAATTTTTCTCTCTATTTTATACTGACACTGAAGAACTGTAAAATACACCAAACAAACCTTTTCACTGTAAATTTTTTGTTTTTGAATCGAGTCGATGTATTTTAAATTTCCTGTAATATAGGCGTAAATTTTGCATAGTAAAACTTTTTATAAATACATTCAAATTGTTGTTTACAAATCATCAACTTTTATCTTCCGTTTTACAAAGAACTACTTATTTCGTTGAATAATCTGTAAATTTCTAATGCTGGAATAATTTTGCAAATAGCAGCTTAAATGAGATTTTGTAGGTTTTGATAATGTTGTTCACAAAAAGTGTTTGACACTACATGAAGCACAATTTATTATAAAAGGTAGTAGGATGTCTGAAAATATAAATATGAGATTTTTTGCAAAGATATTGCGTTACTGGAAAAATTCTTTGCAATATAACTATAGCCCCATTTCTGCAAAATTTTTAAATTTCTCAATGATTGATTCTACACTTTATTGTGAGAATAGAGTATAATTTGTACTTGACTTTGTTCCGTGTTAAACATTCTGTCCGATCTACAATTTGTTTTCAACACTGAAATAATTATGCGACGCAGGTGTACTAAAAAAAAGGAGATTGTAGAATTCTTATAAATACTATATAATACATACAAATACCTCTTAATAAGAGATGCTTATTTATTCTGAGTGTAAATATGTATAAATTCTAACGATAAAATAAGTATTATTTCATTAATTTTCAAGTAATCATATTGCTATTATTCCTTATCCAACCTTGTATATTTTCATATATATTGCAACAGCGATGTCAAGCTCTAAAAAATGGATTGTGGCTGCATTGAATAGATCTAAAGTTTTCGAAATTCATCCCAGTATAGATGGGAAACCAAATATATCTGGAATAGAGGGAAGATTCTTAGAAATATTTATGACGAAGCTAGGAATGAATTATGAAATCGTTATTCCAGAAGACGGAGAATTCGGTCGAGAGCTAACTTTTGGAAACTGGACTGGTGTTATAGGTATGCTGCATAGAGGTGAAGCTGACATGGGAGTTGCCAATCTTGGAATATTTGAGGATAGATACAGAACGGTTGACTTCGGATATCCATATCTGCTTGAAGCGGCATCTTTCGGAATTTTGAAACAAAGCAAACAGTGGAAAATATTTAGTTTTCTTCGTTTATTTGATTTTCCAATATGGATATCAATCCTCAGTAGTTTACTCGTTTCAACTATACTGATATATTTTATTTTGAAAGATAGAGAAACAGTTTTTAATGTATTGTTTTCTCTTTTCGGGAATATGTTAAGACAGCCTCTGGATTTACATGCTGATATGAACAAATGGAAACTTGTGATTGGATCTTGGTTAGTGTTTGCTGTTACTATGTCCTCAATCCATTCTGGTACTTTACTGTCGTTCTTAGCTTTACCTTCAGAACCCAAGACAGTGGAAACATTTGAAGAACTCTCAGAAGCCGTAACGAAAGGTACGCATCGTGTTTATAGTATGAAAGGAGATAATGTTATACCTTTTTTTCTGAATTCTAAGGATGCTAAACTTCAATTAATTGGAAAAAAGATGAAAGAAAACAACTGGCTTATGAGCGCGGAAGAAATGTCAAAAGACCCTTTGAACAACGAATACAAAGCAGTAGTTGGTGCAAAATATATTTTCCATCTTTTATATGGAACTGGAGAAATGAAATCGAAAATTCTACTTTCAGATGATATAGTAGTTACAGTAAATGCAGCGTTAGCTTTCAGAAAAGGTTTTTGTTGCACTTCTCAATTGTTTGAAATGGTTGGAAGAATAATGAGTTCAGGTATTTACGACAAACTCTTGCAAGAAGAATCACTCAAAGTCTGGTTATCAAAGTCTCAAACTGAAAAGAAAAGTGAAGAAACACACTCACTTTCAGTTAAAGACTTGTCTGATGCCTTCATACTATTAACTATCGGCTTATTGATTTCATTGCTAGTTTTTTTTGTCGAAATTTTATTTTACCACAAGTTTTAAATACCATTAGAAACTAAAGCATAACCTTTGAAACATTATCATACATGTTTTATCCATGGCCAATATGGATTTAAATTATGTACTTCATGGATTTACTTAAGTACTTTTTCCCTTTTTTCAAAAGTTTTTGCACATCCTCTTAAGAATTTAGTGAAAGTTAGTTAAGTTTCGTTAAGAGAATGACGATAACGTACAGTTGATAAAAATACTGACAGTAGTGATATAAACTTTTTTGATATAGGAACTAACTGGAGTAATGGAATTTTAAATTAAATCCTGATTTTTTGATAAAATGCTGTCTATAAAAATGTTTAAATTGTTCAACTTTTGTGAGTTTTTTCTGATCCTTTGCAATATAATACTAAGCATATAATATAAAATTAATTATTTTTATGTCTTTAAAATCTCCATGCTTCAAATAGTTTTAATTATGTAACTTGAAGTTTTCTGCATATCATTCATTTATTAATTCAAGTTTTTTGTATTTGTTTTCATTCCAAGTGAGTTTGCTATTTTGATCAAAAATACAATTTTATCATTATTTTTTCCTCCTTTCTGTGATATATATCTTGTAGATGTAACCGAGTTGCCGCACGGTCACAAACTTGAGGAAGGCGTTGTTGCTGTCAAGCGATGGGCAAGAGCCTAGTGCTTTCAAAGAGTTGCCATGCACAGAGGATTATAAATAATAACATGTAAAAGTTCGAAAAACACCTGTTCAAGTGTCATTTTCATCAATTGAGAGCTCTTCTCTTAACATTTATTCAATTGATATGCTTGCTTTGTTGATCAGAATTTCAATGCTTTTACCCTGTAAACTATTATACTTCTTCTATTGGCAAAACAGTCCTGGGTGTGGGCTAAGGCCTTCCCCAGAATCCTCCTCTATTACGACCTGCACTGGGCGACAGTTCTCCAATTCGCTACTTTAAAACTTGAAAATCTTCATCCACAAAATCAGCCCATCTCAGTTTGCGCCTACCCCTAGTTTTAGTGCCAATCGGTTTGTAATTGAAAATTTCCAACGCCAAGGATAATAAACTTTTACGGTAAATGTGGCCAGAAAACCTCAAACAACCAATCTTGACGTATTTAAAGAGACATCTGCTTTCCCTGCCCTTAAAATAGCTTGAATAATTCCAAATTCTGTCGTTATCTCCACAATCCTTTCTAATTCACAGAACCAAATATATATCTAAGAAATTTCGCTCAAAGCTGTTCTGTCTGTGATTTAGTCAAAGACCGAGATTCACATCCAACGGTAATTACAGGTCTGATGTATGTTTTATCCAATTCCTACTATTAGTTCCCCCTCTCCCTATATATATATATATGGCATGTATATGCATTTTTTGTACAGAAGGCATTTGTGTTACCTTCTTTGTTGCACCTCCCCACCAAGTTGCGCTACATCATATCAACTTCTGAATCGTACAATGAGCCGCAAAGTTGCCAACGTGGTTGATAAGCACAGAAAAATTTTGTTTGGATAGGTTCTCCTTTAATATTAATATTATATATATATATATATGTGTGTGTGTGTGTGTGTGTGGGTGTAAGGATAATTAAATTGGACCTAAAATTAAATTCCCTATGCAACTTTTAACTTTTATTTTCCGTTACATCTACAAGTAGAAAATTTAGTACCCACTTCTTTCGAAGAAAAGATGAATCTAAACAGAACTTTTATCCCCTACCATTAATTTTTATAGCCCTATATACCAGCATTAACTTTTAAGTATAACCCATAACTAAGAACGGCACTTAGACACATGTGGACATAAGTGTAAGCCACTTGGATTTTCACTTTGGCGTCGTACTCTCTCTCAGAAAAAGAACCCGTTGATAGAAAGCTGAATAAAGACTATGTTTAAAGCAGTTTGATTTTGACTCGAAACACGACAGCTTAAAGCCGGCTGGATCTGAAAATGGATTTTGAAAAATTAAACCTAAATATACTCTCAAAAACCAAAGAATTTTAAAAAATGAAAAAAAAATTATGAAAATTGCTTTAGAGGACTTTATGGAATCCGGAAGGCGCTGTATCTCTTATTGCTGAAGAGGCCGGTTTGCCGTGAGTGGAAGAAACGTTCTGATTTCGGGAGGGGGATTCGAAAATTAGAAAGATGTACAATAATCCCCTGAATTTGACCAACATTGAATCTATTATTGAAGGATCAACATCGAATCCATTTGAAGGACCAACATCGCATCCATTTGAAGGACCAACATCGAATCCATTTGAAGGACCAACATCGAATCCATTTGAAGGACCAGCATCGAATCCATTTGAAGGACCAACATCGAATCCATTTGAAGGACCAACATCGAATCCATTTGAAGGACCAACATCGAATCCATTTGAAGGACCAACATCGAATCCATTTGAAGGACCAACATCGAATCCATTTGAAGGACCAACATCGAATCCATTTGAAGGACCAACATTGAATCCATTTCAAGGACCAACATCGTAATATAACAAAATCAAATCAATGTACAACAAATATGGATTACCGTGAACCAAAAGTCTCTACCTGTAAAAAATAGAGATCAGTGAAATTATTAGTTTACATTAAAGTAGTATCAAAGAAATCTATTGTGTAATACAGAAGTGACTGGGTTTTGCTTAACAAGACTTTTCGGAGAGAGGAGTAATGTAATGATATTAAACTTTTATAGAGTATATTTTATGTTAAGTGATATTGTTTATATTTTTAAAGAGAAAATAGAGCGTGTGTGTTTTATTATATAGAGTTTTTGAGAAGTTTTAATGTACTTCATTATTTTATTTAAAACTGTTAAATGAGTTATGTCATTTATGATAGTATTGGTGTTATAAAGTTGAAAGATATAAAGTTAGTTATTAGAGAAATGACTCTAATGTACTAATAAATGATATTGATTGTGATGAGAAACGAAATTAAAGTCACATTGCATTCGTTTTCTCCTATTATTTTGTTAATTATTTTATTCATCAATAACTTTATTAAATTTAAATTAAATTTTTCTCATTTTGAAATTGTGTGTTTTCATATGCTGGCCACATATCAGGAATCATTGTTTCTCAAAATTTTCCTTGTCTAAATTTAAAGTAATTTAACAAATCGAAGCTTATTTTTTGAAATTATACAGTGGATAGATGAGAATTCAACCATTATGATTTTGTATACATCTTGAAAAATTAAGAGGACAAACTTATTTAGTTTGATTTGTATACCTCTTGTTGTTTTCATATTAGCATCCCTGAACATCTGTGATTTGATCATGCAGATTTGTCAGAGAGATGTGCTAGTATTATTATGATGTAAATTATATTAATGAATGTGAAATGTTAGAGAAAAATTTGTCTATGAAATGAAAAAAGTTATGGAGAGATTAAAATTATTTTATGTGATGATTTTAAGTAAAAGTGATTATTGTGAAAAATTTTACTACTCTAGATTGTATGTGTTGTTGAAAAGTAATCGCTAGAAGTGATGAGAGATAGATTTCTTTCTAGAGATGAGTCCACTTTTTTTTTCTTTCGAATCTAAATGAATAAAAGACTTCTTAAATTCTTATAAAGAGTTTAAAATATAATGTTGTTTGGTATGTGAATAATGTATATAAGTTGTTGTAAACCGTTTTAATATTATTAATCGTTTCATTTGTTAGCATCTCTGTTTTTTTCGTCTATGCGTTTTTATGTTACGGTATTAGGTATTACAACGATGGCACGATGGCGCCAGAGTAGATTTTAATAGAGATTTATTAGCTTAGTATTTTTATGATATCATGTATTTTTTATCAACTATGTTATTGTTTGATACAATAGTATTTTCACACATGTACTACAAATGGATAGATGATGTACCAGCAATAACACAAATCTAATGTTATGAAAGAATTGGAGGAAACGTGAGCTCTTATCCTGAATGAGGTATAGATTTGAAAAAGCTAATGTGTAAGGAATTTCATTTTTATCAATTAATGTTTTAGAAGTGTTATTGTTTTGTTTATTGTTAAAACTTCGTTTATTTTATGGTATTTTGATTGTTTTCGTATTACTTAAATCTACTTACTATGTGTTTCTATATTATGTCATCTTGCGTTGTCATCAATTTTTATCAAATCAAGGCCAACTACATCCGTGAAAATGCAAACGCAAGCTCTAAGAGCTCAACCCTATACCTCACGGCACATTTACAGTACCTGGAAGTGTGTGCAGTCATCCAACAGGATGCTTCCAAAGAACATCAAGTTTCTGCTACCATAATAGTCGATTTCTCAGATAATTGGAAGGCAGGTAGAGCGTATCTGGTTCTCTCCATATAAAAATACGCGAATGTGATTTTACTCGTTAATGTATTTTGCTAGAACAGAGGCTTAGAAATTTTATAACGGACGTCAAATACTCTAGTTCATACAACATATACCTAATCATAGAAAAATAAAACTTATTTTATGCTTGTATTCATTTATTAAAAGAAATATAGATAATATTTCTTGAAGTAAAAACATAATAATTCCTCACATATAAGTTATGTAACATATAAGTTATATAACAATTAGCATAAAATACTCCAATATTTTAAAAGCGTAATACTTTCACTGCATTCATTTACGTTTCTAGTAACGTATTTTTGACGTTATTTGCTAAATGCGAACTACAAAATACTTAAAGAAAACAAAAACATAGACCCAAAGCTAAACCGGACACTACATAAATGAGTTAAAATTTACTATTGATATAAAATATGTAATAGTCTAAATTATTTTTCCTAATGCTAGTATATATTTCATACGGTTTCCATTTATTTTTTGAATTCACTAAATTGAACATGAAGAAAATGCCTTTTATCCTCCATTTATTTTTCTAAAGAAATCTTGGCGTAAAAATACTCAATGGAGAACATCATTCGAAAACTTGTGTTATGGGGAGATATTAGGAGTTTTCTTTCTGAAGGATTAAATTGATGGCTAAACTGCAATTATAATCAAAACCTCATGTTCAAGAATAAAATGTAATCTGAAATAATAGCACTATTGGAGGAAAAGGGGAGATTTTTCTAATATCATCTGCAGATATACTTGTAAAACGATAATAAAAATTGACTTCAATGCTATTAATATCATTGTGTGTGTATGTGATTTTGAAAGTGAAATTCTTTTTCAACCGTACATATTTTTGTAATGTGAATTTTTATGCTCTGATTTTATATAATAGTGTTTCACTCTAATAAAAATTCTGGCACACATTATTTTTCTTCTTTTTATATATATTGTGATTTGAAGTAATATTTTAGTCAACTGTGCTTCCAACGTAAAATATTTTTGTCTCATTAGAAGATGCGTATTATTCAAATCTTAGTAGACATTGCAACACATCCCACCATCATTTTATTAACAAACCAAAGCACATGACATATAGATCAACTATTAGTACAACAATGCAAAATCGGACGATATATTTTACATTACATACATCAATCAATTGAAGAAAAATCAAGGCAAAAGTTATCTTTGCTACAACGCCAAACGAAATAATTAATTACTACTTTTTAACTGTTTGAATTTCCCCATCGGATCAGGTGAAGATGTGCTTACAATTCCATTTCATAGGGATGACCAAAAATCTGTGACTGTAGGTGCCTCAAACAGTTTTGGGTTTGGTTTTTTAAACATAACTTTTTTTTGATAATAGTTTTTACTTAAACATAATTGTACAAAAACGGCAAGAGAAAAAAATGGATGCATCCGCTTTTGATGTAATAAGTCAATCAGTATTATTGACATATTTATGAATAAATACTTGTATATAACTTTATATTATTTGTATCATTGTGAAAAGTTTAGTTAAAGATTTTGCTATTAAAATTTACCTTTCAGGCAAAATTTATTTGTAATCTAATATTAAAAAAATGAGATTTTTCTTTCTAACATTCTGTATGTTTTGTAAAATTAAGAAATCAATGAATAAAAATGTCCGACTAAATGTTGCACGTGTTATTATTTATAATGTAAATATGAAGATCTAAAATAACATACAAGAATGTTATCTTGATATTAAATTAATATAGTAAAAAATTGATAATGTAGTATAAAATTTGTATTAATATAGCATTAAATTGATATAATAAAAAAGTCCAAAGATTTGTGTCAGTTTATTCCTTGAAAGAGAAGAAAACATTTTTTCATTTACACTATTCCTCCAGATTGTTAGCTGGACAATTGACGTTTCTTTAAACGCCTTTTAACATTTTGATGATATTTTTCGTAAAGTTAAACCCTCGTAAAAGTCTGTATAGATTGTAAAAATTATTTTGAAATAAAATTTAAAATTTTAATGTAAATTATTATTGAAAATCTGTTAAAATTCCTTTGAAAGAAAAAGCTCGAAGTTTTTGTTGTTAAGTTTTTTTTGAAATTGCTCAAACTTTAAAAAACACGTTTTGTTATACGATCTCAAGCCCTAATTTTCTTTTTCTTATTTCTACTTTTCTAACAGGTGTTTTTTGTATTTATACTTGTTTTACTTTTTGTGCTTTGTAAGATAGAGAAGCATCTGGTAGTTAGATCTATAATTTGAAGAAGCAAAGTAGCAGTTTGTTTTTCATTCTTATTCCTTTTTTTGAGTTAAAGATATCAAAATTTAAAAAGGTAATTTTCTAGAATTTTCTTATACGAGGCTCTAAAATTAGTACTCTTTATTTTATTACAAAATTGTTCTTAGTTAAGAAAAAAAAATTAGGCTTCAATGCATAAGAATGGAAAATTTATAAGAGAAACCAAATCCGTTTTTGAAAGAAAGAAATAGTCTACATCTAAATGTAAAGAAATAAAGGGAAATTTTTTCCCCTATTTATTTTTCTCGAATCATTAAATGTGAGGAATTTGTTCTTGATGTCACACGAAAGTTAAATGGAAGAATATGATAATCTATTAACATTAAAAATGTATACACATATTCAGTATTTAGACGTTAACCGTTTTTTTTTGTTAGTTGTAATATTTTAAAGTTATTTATTATTTGATTCACAAGGCAGTTCTACAGGCAATTCTAAATGGAGTTTCGTGGAATACTGCATATATTATTTCTTGCCTGTTTAGATAACATGAATTGCATAAAGTCTGCTTTCTCCAATGGTTGCCTGCACATGTTGGAAATACAGGCAATGGAAATGCGGATAAACTGGCAAAAAAGGCTAGAAATCTCAATAATATTAACCTTGTCAATGTTACCTTATTACATCAAAATGCTGTCATCAATTTTAAATTGAGCGAGAAGTCAATTCCTGTAAAGCATCAACTCTTTAATATAAGTGGAGATCGCCTTCATAACAAAGACTATTATTAGGCTAAAAACAGATTATTACAGATGAATGAAGATTAATAGGGATGGTAGAATTGATAGGAATTGTGATGACTGTTCAAATACAGAGTTACGACTGTTCAGAACAGTTACGAAAATTCCATTGTTACGTAAATGTTTATTAATTTAATCGTGAGGATATTTTAAGTGACGACACTATTTAAAATGTAATTTTTTCCTTGCAATTAATTTAAGATAAATATAAACTCAGAACAACCCGCTTATATGGAGGAAATTCTTAAAATCTAAAAATGAGGTAGTTCTTATAAATAAAAGTAATGCGTTGCTCTAAAATCTTTCTGCAAACTTTCAGCTATAAGAATTATAAAAGAAAATTTTAGTTACACTGAAAGTTATTTACAAAAGTGGAAAAATGCACCAATCTAGCTTAGAGACTGTGAAAGCATTTTAGACGTTTTAATTTTTTTTAACAGATTATCACTTATTTTATATAAAAATCTTGAAGCACTTGTATCGTCTAACTCAAATTTATGTAAACTTTAGATTCCTTTATCCCAGCACTGGTTGCTATGGAAGAAAAAAAAATGAATCGAATTATTTAAACATAACTATGTATGACAGAATATTTCATTTTCTTCATTATTATAAAAACTACGATCTGCATCATTGCAACTTAACAGAATTATGAACATTTCCCCCATTTTTCTTACACACAAACTACCTAAGACTAACAAATAATATAAAAAAATGATGCAATATTTAAAATCTGCAAAAATATTTGTAGATTAAATTATTTGGAAAGTTTTTAAATAGAAATAAACGAAAAAAATTAACTCATTTTAAACTGTTATGGAGAAACAGGGCACATACAGTTTTACAAGTTATGTACTATTGAAACAAATTAAAAGTTTTTTATTGAATTTTTTTTATAAATGGTACCAAGAGAGCTCTCAGAATATAAGTGACAAAAGTTTATTTTGATACTATTTTATATAAAACTTGAGAAATCAGTTTACTAAGTTCATCGAAAGGATATATGATTTGGAACATAATCATTTTTATATAAATGGCCTCTTTGTAAATAAAATTCTTTCTTCATACTATTAATTTTAAGTATTAAGAGTAAGGCAATATAAAAAAATATTTATTTACCTTTTACGGCTAAGAAATTTTGAATAGCCTCGTTGTAAACATTCTCATGATTAGAAGTAAGATGAGTCGCCCATCCGGTATTGTGGTCGCTGACTGTTGTGCCGTAGGGCCCGGGTTCGAATCCCTGAAATGACATGGATTTTTGTAAATGAAAAATGTCTTTGCCGCATAGGGGCTGTCTCATAGCTGTAGAGCCACATGTCCTATCATAAGGTTGATGGAAGAGGGATGAGAAGTGGGAGGCCTCTGACCCACACCCCCCTCTAAATTGGGGGTGGAACCGAGCTAAATCGTATTATCACCAGTATGGTGCTCAAGGCTACAGCTAACGACAGGCGTACATCTAGCATATTGCCATGATGAATTTCGTGGGCTTGGATCTGACGTAGTCGAGACTAGGTGGCATAAGGAACAACAACAGCAACAAAAGTGAGATGAGTGTTGATCTTGAATAACACAAAGTATGATTACTTGGTTTAGTATAAAGCAAAAATGACTCTGTCAAAAATAGTAAAAGCTGCATCTAAAAATGGATTAATTTAAAGGTGTACAAATATCTGTGTATAAAATAAAGTTGATTTATATTCATTTGAAATTATGTATGAAAATTCACATTCTCACATTAAAGTTTATTTTCAACTTTGCCGAATCGTCAAGAATAGATTTTATTCTTTAATGTTTTCTGAATGACTTTTTAATGATGCTGAATAAAATACGGAAGGAATTATTATTACATGCTCACTTACTCCTCCTTACACGTAAGATTCTCGATATTCTTTTAAAGTTATTCATTACTTTTAACTTGATAGAAGTAAAAATAATATAAAAAGAGAATGTTAGTTTTAAAATGATAAAGTGTTCTATTTTTTTAACTGAGAATATTGTACAAGAAGGAGATTTGTAGTAGAAAGATGAATAAAAAAATATCAATATGTGTTATCACATGTTTGAAAAAAAGGCTAGTTTCGCTTTTTTTACTGCTCACAAGAGTGATTTGATTTTTTTAAATAAATTAAATTAAATTTCAATTATCTTAAAACATTATTGACTTTCAAGATTTAGTATGTTAAAATATATAGAACAATACACAAAATCTCATAGATATCGGAACCTGAATTTTTGTATATAAATACAGGGTGACCATAAGTAAACTACAAGTGTTCAAGGGTTACTATAGAGAAACCCACTGGGAATATTTCGGTGAAATTTGGTATCTACACGTTTCAGAACATGCGCAAATCAAATATGCAAAAATAAATAAATAAATGAAAAAGAAAAAACAATCACCATTTTTACTTTATAAATGGTACCGTACCATATTTCGAAGATCACCTAGGGCATGTACAACTTCCAAAACCAATAGACAGATTATAATGACATTCGAAGAGGCATATAAATTGATGGCCTAGAAAAAGATCTTCTAGCTTGGAGAACTAAGAGTTAGAGAACTCTAGCAGGAAGAAGGAGAAGGCCAAGGCTCACCCAGAGCTGTCTAGTCACTAAGGAAGGAAGGAAGGGAAGAGGCATATAAACAATATAAAACATCCCTTACAGTTTGTCAAAATTCCATACAATTCGCTTCAGTAATTAAACTTTTACCGTATCATGTAATCAAAAATTAACGTAAATTGAGATCGCAAATATCATATGATATGCTCAATATGCGTACCACCAGATGCAGCCACATGCTGAAAACGTAGAGTACCTGAATAATTGATACCCTTCTGATAGAATATCTTCTCTACCAATGCACGTTCCTTCTTATTCAGAGTCATGATTGACCATTATTCAATGTGGTCTTGTATTTACACTGTTCGATGGACTTAAAACTTGCATATATGCCGTCGATATGCATTGAAACACGACATAGCGCCATATATCGGGTAAAAATGGACACCTTTTTTTGCATATTTGACTTGAGCATGTCCTTAAACTTGTAGATACCAAATTTCATTGGAATGTCCCCGGTAGTTTTCTCTCCAGCACTTTTTCCCCTTGAACACTTGTAGTTTAATTATGACCACTCTGTATATTAATGTTAATTACCTCTCAAAGAATTAATAAAAATTAAAAATTTAGTGAAGCATATATTATGTGCATTATTCTTTGGATCCATAAGATAGGTAATATATATAAAATACATGAACTTTATACTAGAGTCTGATGTTCAGGAAAAAATTTATTTGATGTCGGTCCATAAACAGTTGATATAAAATATATTATTTTTTCCATTTTATGTTGTAGTCAATGTCTTTGCTTTTCAATTATTTCCTTTGACCTCGTAGCCCAACAGTTATGGTTATGAAATCGTGTCTGGAGCGTCATGAGCTCCCTACTATCCCGAAACTCGCCAATATCAATGTTCCGCTGTCCCTCAGTCTTTCACTGGAAACAATGCAAGTCCAGATGATTCCTGCTGTGACTGGTCTCACTCATCCTATCACTGGACTTTCGACTATCCAGCAGCCTTTCGCAGGTGTTCTATGGCTGTAATCGCAAAAATCCCCGGTCATCATCCAAACTATCTCTCTAAGCCCCCTGGGTAGTCCTCTATCACGCCCCTTACAACTTCTGATTTGGAAGAACACGGTACTGTAACCGGCATCCTCTGACTTGGCCTCAACCACCATTGGTTCATTCGGGATAAAAGTCTATCCGGACTGAGATCTTCTGGTCGGCGTACACCTTAAATCTTATGAAGAGTCAATCGATGTCACTTCGACACTGAAATTTCTTCCTTACAATAGCCGACACTTCTTTCCATATATGTGTAGATAGGCTGCATGTTAGACGGAGCGAAAGAATGTATAGACGTGGAAACAAGTGTGTCCTTTTCCTAGTCCGCTGTGAAGAAAAAGAAACACAAGTTGAATCTATTTGCCTCTGGGAAAAATAATTTTTGTGTGTATAAAAATTATGTAGAGTATACACAATCTGTTCACATAATTCACAGTGCTGAGGAAAATCGTTGATACTCAAAGGTGAAGACTATTTGCTAAATTGCCTTGGTATGATTCAGAAACTTTCAAAGGAAAGGTACATTTTGTGAGGAGTAAAATAAAACGCTTTCCTTTCAGTAGCTTCAGTATATCATTTGCATATCATATGATACACTGAACTGCCACTGAATTAGAGATAGCAAGGGTTATGCAAAATGAGTAGCGCTGCGCATAATTTATGCGCAAATAAGGGCGCTGTGGTAACTGCATATATAGCACGTGATGTGGTTGCTCTGAATTAAGTGTTGGAATTGCCGGTATGGGTAAACTGCTTGATTAAGACGCCTTTGATCACGGGCAAATTGTAGGTGCGGGACGCATGGAGCATTGAATTTTGAAAATCTAGAGACAGCTAGTATTTTTGACAGCGTCAATATACCAAGAATACATGGATGATGGACAAAAAAACTATCGGTCGGGTAAACTGCAAAGGACAATTAACCTTGACAGTGTTTGGTGAGAGACTGCTCAGACGTATTGTATGTAGCAAGCGAAGTCAAACATTCTCTCAAATTACCATCCAGTTGAATGACGGTGCCAGCTGTACAGTCAGTAAATGAACTGTGCAACGCTCGCTTCACCATATAAGTTTTGGGAGCCATCGACCTACGAAAGTATCATTGCTCAATGCTCTACATAGGACTGCACATCTTGCTTGGCCAAGAGAGCACAGACATTGGAGTGTAGAGGACTGAAAACGAGTAGCATGAAGTGATGAGTCTCAATTCCAAGAATATGGCGTCAGCTATTAAACCACTGTGCATGCCAGGAAGAAGCAATGTTTACAAAAAAAAATATAATTTCATGAATAATTTTTAAAAAATTCCAAATTCCATTTTCTATTCTTAACAAAAGTGTTCATGGATATTTCCGTCCGCGTCACTTGACAGTGGTTCAAAATTACGCGGACCGTCCCCAAAAGCCCTCGTGTAGCTGAACAGTGAGACGTTAATATTCACTCACTCACTCGCTCATGGATATTTCACAATTTATTCAAGGTTGTACAAGGAAACAAAACCCTTATCGGATAAATTATTACTCTAAAGCATATCGTAATTATTGATGCTTTATTTCAGAATCCTGTCTCATTAGCACTCATCGTTGTTTATTGGTAAAATTTGTTTCCCTTTCTAAAATTATTAATTGTATAATAGGAACACTAAATTATTTGAAGAACAGAACAGGAACTATCTGAGATGCAACAATGCTGCTCTTCCTCTTTCCCACCAAAAATCCAGAAACAGATCTAAGCCAACCCCGTGATTTGTGTGAAAATGTCATTATAATATTAAATTATTGAATTACATTTGATCCCAAAGTCTTTAGATCACACTACGAGACATTTTGATGTAATTTTGTGATGAAGCATTAGTTCTATTCATCCTATCCGAGGATTGAACTCGGTACCTTCCGATTCGTAAGCGCGTAACTTACCGCTAGACAAAAGTGATCACTCCAGTCCGGAGGCTGTTACTGGCTTATTTAGATTTCGCCACAGTACTCCCCCTCCAGTGAGTCGGTGGATAGGCGAACGAACGCGATATTGGTTGTTATGGCGAGCGTGGGAGTTGCTACTATTGCGTCAAGTGAGTCTGACGACTTTGCTGCGCCGAGTGGGTCCGACGACTTTGCTGCGCCGAGTGGGTCTGACGACTTTGCTGCGTCGAGTGGGTCCGGCGACTTTGCCCCCTCAGGGGGCTCACCTTCTTTAGGTGAGTACGGGTGTCACAATCCCGAGATGCCCTAGTGATCTTTTCCTTTACCCAAGGGGTTTACTGTCTTTGGTAAACACGGGATTCACAACCCCGGGGTACCCTAGTGATCTTTCTCTATTTCGACCCTCTTTCTTGTCATATAATTCTTTTATTCATTTCCCGTCTAGAATACAGACCAATTTTTTTCGAAATGTACATGTATACAAGTATTCATTTTTTCTATTAGATATATCCTTATTCGTTATTAATAACATATTTTGTATTCATTTTGATTGAGTTTAATTAGTTTAATTTAATTTTTAATTTTTTCGACTTTTGATTTCAATAATCGTATTATTACTTATTTTTTGACTAACACTGTTGGTTATCCGACCCGCACGTTTGCCGTGTGCGGCGTCCCGTAAGGAGGAAAATGATGTCCTGGGGATACCTTTTGAGTACCCTTTGGCCCACGCTTCGCTGTAGACGGGTGGCAGAAGTGAGCCCGCTCCTGTCAATCGGCTGGTGATAAGTCTTTTCGGAGACATTGCTGTAGGGTTAGTGCTGCAGATAAAGGGTGGCGGGTTTACCCGTTGGATCCGCGCCCTGATGCTGTAGCACTATATTCTGGGTGTACTCCAGGTAAGCGCCGTGCCTGGTTTTTGCCAGATGACCGGCACACTGCCTCCCTTGTTGGACTCCGTGGTGGGTGGAGCCACACCAGGATGAATACCATCTCTCTTTCATGGATCCTGAAATTTCGTGCCCGGGTAAAGGCCTCGTTTTACCCAACCTTAACCTTGATCAAGTTGCTAAACAAGTAAGATTTTTGTTAATATCCTTGGAAAACAATGAAATGTCCAAAAAGTCACCATTTGCAATTCCTAAGGCACTAATAGGAATAGGTGGCGAACCTAAATCAGTAAAACGCTTACGATCCGGTGATTTATTAATTGAAACATGTTCTGCTTTACAAACGAAGTCTTTTTTACTTGCCAAATCTTTTCTTGACTCTACCGTAAGAATAAGTCCTCACAAATCTCTAAATACTTCTCGTGGTGTCATTTCTGAACCTGACTTGTTGAACACTCCTGATACAGAAATCCTTGATGGATTTTCTGATCAGGGCGTGATTGAGGTCAGGAGAATTACAATCAAAAAAGATGCTACAATTATCCCTACAAAACATATAATTTTAACTTTCAGCAGCCCCTCTCTACCCAAAACTATTAAAGCTGGTTATTTAAATTGTAAAATCCGTCCATATATTCCGAATCCTCTGCGCTGTTTCAAGTGTCAGAGGTTCGGACATTCACAAACTTCCTGCCGCGGCCAACTTACTTGCTCTAGATGTGCATCTGTTGGACATGCTTCCACAGATTGCTCTCTAGAGCCTAAATGTATTAATTGCTCTCAACCCCATACAGCTTATTCCAATCTATGCCCCAAATGGAAAACCGAAAAACAAATTCAGACAATCAAAACGAATAATAACATATCTTACCCAGAAGCCCGAAAATTAATAGTTTCACAAACATCACACAAACTTACGCCCAGACTACCAAATCCTCTACTATTAACAGTTCCACACAGACAGACGAAGATATAACAAAAATAACATGTCCACCCTTAAATTTACTACAGCCAATTTCATCCCTCCCAAAACCAACTATACCAACATCCACCCCTGCTGTTTTCACATCGTCTTCAGCCCAGGCACACCTCTTACCTTCTACCTCTTCAATAGCCACTACAGTGTCAGAAACTCAGCCACCGACTCCTATTTCTAATTCAGTACTTACCATCACCAATAATATGTTCACCCCCATAAAATCATCCTCAATCACATCCACTTCCACATCAATCTCTTGTACTCAACCCCCTTCTGCATCTACAACACAGGATTCAAAACAAAATTCAAAATCTCGGACAAGAAAAAAAAAATTATTAAAAAAAATAAACGATGCAAAAATAGAAATAAAAATGGCACCACACAAACCACGGAAAAGTACACCCCAACAGCATACCTCGGATGAAGAAATGATAGAATATAATCAGGATGAATTGGTTCTACCGAAATATTACCATATTGATACTCCGTATTCTCACATTATTACACCTACTCGATATAAAACTGGCACAAAGTAATTGTTCTCTCTTTTACAATTTACATTACCAGCAAATGGCTGAATTTTTTTTTAAATATAGATTTTTACTTTTGAATTTTTCTGCTTTAACCTTTCTTGACTTTGTGGCAGGGTTCGTCCCCCACCAAAATGTATGTTCCTTTATTTTTGAATTGAATTTTAATATTTTAATTTTACTTTGTACTCTTGAAACAGTGTTCTTGTCGGCATTTTTAGATATTTTAAAACGTTTTGAATATTTTAACGAACGTTTGGCGCAGTACAGCAGGGCTCGGCTCTTGTGCCAATAAACCCTACAATCACTCACTCACTCACTCGGCGACTTTGCTGCGCCAAGTGTGTCTGGCAACTTTGCTGCCCCAAGTGAGTCTGGCGACTTTGCTTGCTCTTCTTGCAGGTAGATGGCGCCATGATACAACAGAAGATTTTGCGTTTTTCTTTTCTGCCGAGGTCACCAATATCGGAGGTTTATAAATTCGGTACCTTCCGATTCGTAAGCGCGTAACTTACCACTAGACAAAAGTGATCACTCCTGTCCGGAGGCTGTTACTGGCTTATTTAGATTACTCTTCCACAATCCAATTACCCACCATCTTACAAATACGTTCAATAAAGTTACTAGACAGGGTTAAAAATATCCTAGGGCTAAGACCCGAAAATTATCAGGCACAGACAACTCCCCCACACCTGTACCTGTACACCTGCACAGTTTCCCCAATCTCCTGTACAATGAGTGTTCAAATTGTTTTAAAAATAGTATTGGTTCTAATGTTTCATATGGTTTTATTGCCACAAACTTTTGTTGACTCCCTCATAAGCAGCAAGACAGCTCGTTGTAAGACTTGTATAACAATGCACGGTGATCACACACCGTATTAGGCAGACTTTTTTCCCAAGTTAAATAATTTACCTCTGATTCATAATTCTCACACTTTTTAATAAAATAATGTACTTTAATTCAAAATTAAAATTTTTTCTCTCCTGTTATGTTTTTATATTCTTTCCCACATTGTAATACGTCTCTGAGATGAATTACGTGGCAACACAGCGAATAGTTCGTCAGTTTTCACAGATTTTATGTTTGCGAACTTAAATTTGCACTTGAGTTAATGCAATGCTATGGCAAGTTTAATTTTTCATCCATTAATTTAATGTAAAATCAATTATCTATATAAAAGTATATATATGAAAAATAAAATCTAATGATATAATCTCTTATGTCGATGTTTTCCCATAATATTCTCCATATATCACTTTATATGATTTGATAGCTTTATTTAATGTGAAAATAAGAATATATATATATATATATGTATATATAGATAAATATATAATATCTTTATATTCCCCCCAATAATTACATTCCTTATATCATATGCTTTTGATGTAGTTGATATCTTTTTCGTTATATGTGAGAATTTAATATACTGAAATAGTTATATTTTTCTATTCATTATAAAGGTTTCTTCTCGTAGACTGAACCATATTTGATCCCCATTCTAATTCGTTTCTGTTATATTTGTGAAAAGAGTAGTCGGCCACTAATGAATAACAACTCAAAAGTAAGCGTCACAAGTTATTGATTGTGGTAATGTGTGTCATACATGTGAGAAAAATGGTTTCTTCAAATTTGGTGTTGAGAATGAATTTCCATTTTTTTTTGTTAAGGTATACATTTTCTCATACACAAGGGAGTCATTTTAAGAATAATTATTCTTCTAGTGATCATTATTTATCCTACATGGATTTATTTTTACGGAAACCTTAAAACTTCTTCTTGCATAAAACTGAATTAAAGAAAAATCTTTAGTAGACTTCAAATGTAGTAAAATTGATTTCCATTTATTTTTCATTTCATTTAAAGACTTTTCGTGTTTTTAGATATAAAATGTATGTGCATCTCACAGGACATTAACGATATTATTAATTAGAAAACTTGACGAAACACACACACACAATCATTAAACAACTATTTATCTGAAAATTTTTGCTTATGACGAATAACTCAAAGAGAAATAATTAAAAAAATAGGTCATTTGATCAATTCTTCCTTTTATCGATTAGTTATTTCAACGCGCATTAACTTAATCAATCTTAAAGGAATTCTTCAAAATCATTTTTTAATGTGATTCACTTGCTTTATATGCTGAAATAAATCACATTTGTAGCAATTTATTAAAGATGAAAATTCGCCCTGTTTCTGAATATTAGTAATGATCTTAAGCACGCATTTCAGGAAACAATTAATAAATTAGAAGTGCATTGCTTGTTATTTAATGGAACGTACTTCTAATATATGAAAATGTGAAAATTTAATGTCTCTATGATCTTTCGAGTTTCCGGAAATTTGTTCTTTTGTAACTGAGCTTACTGTATTAGAAATATTTTACAGATTACTTAGTTTGCTTAATACGTTTGCGAACATAATTTTCTTAAACCACATGTATCAAATTAATTAAAACCACAGTTATGGATAACAGTTATGAAATAGACAATTCATTTTCTAACTTATTTCAAATTAGTGTTGCAATGGAAAGAAAAAAATATATATTTAATCAAGTAATTACTATATCAGCTTAATATTTTAAAATAAAAAATTACTTATTTTTGAAGTAAGAAAACATATAATTTAAAAAGTTTTTAAGCACGTTTACTATGTTTGAAGTTACTGATTTTCTTATTTCAGGATATTATTCTGTAATTAATGTGTACCCCTTATTATCGGATATCATTATACCGGATTATCAGGAATGAATGATCCGATTGCAAAATTTAATAATTCTCAGATGAATAAACAGAAAATGATCATTAATAGGCCATTGTAAAGTTAAATAATGAAATTTTGAGTTTGTAACATTGTTTTTGTCCAATAGGTGGCAGAAATGTTGTAACCAAGATGTTTTTAAGGGAACACAGTACGATTCAATTGACAAATATCTGTCAAAAATATCAAATCTAATCTTTTAGCCTGAATTATTTTTTGAATACTTTTCTACCAACTCACAAAATTTAACAGCTCTAAGTTTAAAAAACAGAGAGTTGTGATAACTTTTATGTTCGTTTTTTACCCAATGGCAAATCAAAATTTTAAACTGAATTATCTCAGAGAAACATAAAATAACTAGTTTGACTTTATTTAAAATGCTAAGGCTTTTTCTTTATTGTGCCAAATACTTGGAAATGTTTTTCACTTGTTTCTAATAGTACTTGGAATAAAAGTTGGTATGCATTTTTCAATCAAAGCAATACTTATTTTTTAAAAAAATATTTGAGTTAAGAATTTACACATTTTTTAAGGAATTTTCCTTAAGCATTCATAAAAAGAACTATTGTACGAATACCAATAATGTTATCGCAAAACCCATACCAACTTTTGTTATGCATAGTTTAACGTAATTGTAAATCAAATTTGATATATGTTTGTCAATTTTTTTTCGGAGGAGTAGCATTTTAAAATCACTTCATAAGTTTCATGTTTTCCCCTTAAATAATCAAACGGTTAGCTTTTTACGAAATGTTGAGCACAAAATCTGTTTTACATCATACGTATGCATAGGAAGTAACCAACAAAATTATGAAAATCATTAAATTAAAAAAATGTGTGTAAATCGTACCATGTCCCCTTAAAATTGTGAACAGAAATGGAAATAGTGTTGCAGTGGGAAAAGGTATTTTGTGGGCTTTCGTTTGCAAAAAAGTTTGTCAGTAATCACGGTTCAGCTTGAATTTCGGAAAAAATACCATAGAAATGCACCGACATCTAATAGTATAAGAAGATAGTATAAACAGCTCCAGGAAACTGGTTGCCTGTGTAAAGGCAAAAGTCCAAGGCGATCAGGTTCGCAATGATATTATACGGGTGACTAAAGGAAGCCACATTGAACACTTGTGAAAACAAATTTTATACTTTACGTCAAAAAACGTTACGTACAAGAAACATTTCATACTTTATCTTTGCATTGACATATTAATGATCATTTTCTGTTTATTCATCTGCGAATTATTAAATTTTGTAATCAAGTCATTCATTCCTAATAACCATGTACTTTCATGTTTGTTCATAAGTAATTAAAAAATATATACAGACCTCTTGAAACTTAATTTGAATAGTTAATTTAAGGTTAAAAAATTCAAGTTGAAAAGTATTTTTTAAAAATAAAAACGTATCTGAATTCCTTCATGAGTGTTTGACATATTGAGCAAATATCGATTAATTTTTTTTTATGGTGAAGTAAAATTTCTGTAAGTAATTTTGTTCTTGTGATCCCAAAAATCCCCAACTGTACTACTTAGCTTTAGAGACCCAAACAACTTTCTCTGTAAATTTGTTTTTCTTTTAAATCAAAATATTTTAATTGAAATTTAATGAGCAAATATGCATTTATGTAGACAAGCATTCCATAAAATATATTTTTCCAACGTATTTGGTTTTAACTTCAACAAGCAAATCAAATATAAGTGTCAAGTGAATACCATTTAGTCTATGGAACATCAAATATAACTGAGAATCTGATATAGGTTTTCCAGAACGGTGTTGATAAGACTCCCGTGTTGGCTCTCCTTTTGCTGATGGTGATATCACGTGATCTCCCCTGGCATATAAAATTTATAGAGGAAATTTTCAGAACATGATCTTAACATATGGAGGAAAACTAGGACGCACTCTCTATATTTTTGTTCTTCACATGCAAGCTCAATTCGAGAAATCTTTTAACAATATCTCAACAAATATTCTATAGCCTAATTTCGTGTTATTAACTGCTTTTAAAAATAATTTTCAAATAAAACATTTCTGTACCGGAGACTGTTGAATCCTAAGACTGCTGAAAGTAATTTTTAATTGGTTGTTTCTAACAGTATTAGTTGTTATATATCCAAATATATTTAACGTATCTTGATATGTGAAAAATCCCTTCTTTATAATCATTTAGTACCAATCAAACCAGAAGTAGTGTCTAATTTAAAAGTTTTTTGATGACCATTTTTGCCTTTACTTAGAGCTGGAAATGCCGTAAAAATTCCATAGAAACATTAAACTTGTTTTGAGATCCAGTGATGAAAAGCGTTGTTGCAAAACATATAATTGATATGTAATTATAATTTGAATGGTTATTATAAAACTCAATCTGTGTTGAACATCTGTTGTAAATAAAGAGGTTGTAGTTTATCCTAGGTTGAGATTTTAGAGGTATCCTTTTTGTTTCTCTTATTAATAAATGTTGTACATGTAAAATTTTAAAAATGTTTTAGAATTTAAAAAGTATTTTTTTATTAAATTCTCCATATAAATAAAAAAGACAGAAATCTTATTTTTAAATTATTCCTAATGCGTAAACTTTTTAATGAACTCAAAAGCTAGGTTAGATTTTATACATATATTCCTTAAAAATTATTTTGTCTAATTATTTTGTCATTTATTATGAACACCCACCATTACGAATAAAAAAAGGAGTAATAATTATCATTGATGGAATGGAATTTTAAAATAATTTACTTTAACTATGCAGACTATCGTGTAGTGAATTATTTACGAAATCATTTTTTATCATTATTATCAAAAAAATTGATATTTCTATATTTTAGTCAAATAATAATATCTTATGAAACATTCTGTAACACATACAATGCAATAAAGGACATGGAAAATTTAAAAAAAATCTATATTTTCTTAAAATAAAATAGTCCATATTGAGAAATGACACGAGTAATTAACAGTGTACCAGGTGATGTATAGTCAAATTTCCCGATGATATATTTTAAATATCACAGGAAAGAATAATTAATTTCCTCTTAATTGGTCATAAAAATATTTACTGATAAACTTGGATATATTTTGTTATTTAGCAGAGAGAGCCTAAAAAGTCGATTAGGACAATAACTCAGCTTTAAGTTTTCATAAAAGTTCTAAGATTTAGAATAGTAATATTCCTTCTATACTTATAACTTTATTATTTTTTCAAACCAAGTCTTAAAATAGAAAAGTATAAACATTAAAAATCTACGAGATATACTATATTGAATCTCTCTTCGTACATTAATATCTTCGCTTTCTTTATATATTCTTGACTAGAAATATTAACGTTTCCGAACGAGTTAGTAAATCAGTACTTTTATCGTCTAAGTTTTATAAATCAAGATGTTGTAAGAGAAATTTGATATACGGTTTCAACACCCGAAAGAAAAACGATGCTTCACATTTTTCAGAAAGAAAAATAAATCGACCCTTGAGCTGTACTTCAGGAGGATCATTAATTGAACAAGTTGGCTTCATCTCTCGGGATTTGGCTCCTTCGAGAGATAGTCTTTTTTCAAATCCGTTTCTCACCTTCCGGTAGCCGGGAATCCTTTGACGAATGGGATGACAGAATTAGAGGAGCGATGGGATTTGAAACATTTCATTGGTCTTGGTGTCATTTTATTGTAAAGAAACAATTTGTCAGACGTCTAAGTTAAAATCTTTACAAGTTCACTTTCCGAAGAAGTTTTATTGGTTAAAGAGACAGCGCCATTTTGAATTCGATAGCATAATTTTTATCTTTCGTGTTTTTATATTTTTTTTTAAATACAGACAATTGTATATACTTGTATACAATAATAGTGCTTTCATAACAAGAAAATCAGGAAAAGCTCTTGTAGAATTACATATTTCATGCAAGTTTAAAAATATATGTAACATTTGCTTTGTGAACATATGCCTCCCCCAAGTAAGCCCAAGCGGATAATTAAAATAGCCAAATTCAAATACAATTACAAAGTCAAATTTTGATACAAATTTATACAAGTCATTTTAAAATAACAGCAATATTCAATTGCATGACAGTTTTTTTCTATGTGTGATCCTATATAGAAACCCTAAAAAATTTATAAAATTAGGAATTTCGTAAATGATTTTACATTTTAATATCTAACTATATTACAATTATCCTCACTATCTAAAGTATAATTGCGTTTTAAGTAATGAATAAATATATAGATAATTATCATTAGTGATGATTATTTAATCAAAACCGCATGTAGAAGATACATGTCACCCATCTGGTATAGTTATTAGCGACTCTGACTGCTATGCCGTAGGGCCTGGGTTCGAATCCCGGAGAAGACATCAATATTTGTAAATGTATACTGCCTTTGCGGCATAGGGGTACTTTTAATAGCCGTCGAACCGCCAGTCCTCTCGTTAGGTTGGCGGAACGGTAAGAGAAATGGAAAACCTCTGACCATCTCCAGAGTGTTCTCTCTCAAAATTGAAGGGGAACCAAGCCAAATCGTTCTGTCTTTTGTATGGTGCTCAAGGCAACGGGTAACGGCAAGTGTACATCTAGCCCCTTGTCATGTTGAACTTCGAGGGCCTGATCTGATACAGTCAAGAACAGGCGGCATACGAAACAACAACAGAAGATACATGAAGGTTATTGAGAATTGACGTCGTATTTCTAAACTACGGTAAAAGACAAAGATGATAAATGAACTAGTATCACCATTTATTAACTTGCTCTCCACACTAAGGATCTTGATCTCCGACAAATGTTATGGGCCTCAGCCCTACAACAGAAAGGGCGTCGAAACTCGAAACCATGACTTGACTGAAACAATATCATTACAGATAATGATCACTTGGATATCAGTTGTAATCTCACATGCGAGACCAGCCACATTAAATTATTTGAAAATAGAGGGTACGGCAAAAAACTCGGACACATTTCCTCCCTCCTAGAATAGTTAACGAATTTATTTTTAATTGGTATTTTCACGTTTCTTTATCTACCACTTCCATTATAAAATATTTTTTAATACATTTCATAGTTTGATTTATATGTTTTTGATGATGTCGAGTAAAAGGGTTACTATTTTAAAGTTGTTTCAGCAAAGGAAACGACAGTGTGTTATCATTCGTTTGCGTCGGCAAACAGTGTCTGATGCAATCTGCTGTTTCAAAGAGCTTGCAATGATGGTCGACGTCCAGAAAGAGGGCGAAAACGCACTGTAAACACTTCAAGGCCATCGAAAAGCGAGTCTAGAGATATCCGAGGATTTCCATGAGAAAATCCCTCGTGACATAAGAATAAGCGTCAGGGCGATTAAACGAATAGCAAAAACGGAGCTTGGGCTAAAGCTTTAGTCCAAGCTCCGTTACTAAAGTAAATCTGAAGTAAAGTAATTGATGCATAATTGACTACAATTCCACAAAATATTAATTCCTTTTATAAGATTTTAGGCACTTTAATGTATTGGAAAATAAATAAAATAAAAAGTTAGAAAGTTTAAAATGAAAATTTAAAGCCAATGTGTCTTAATAATGCTTTATAAGATAACAAATAATCAAAAACTTTTAATTGAGAAGTTAAATTAGTTTTTTTGAATAGTCAAGTTTCAGAAATTTTAACTTTACATAAGAATGTAAAAAAATTTTTTTTTGGTACCACAACTTCAGAATGGGTTCTAAAAAAATTGAAATTTTGTACAAATATTTAAGCGACAAAAATATCTTTTCTTCATTTTATTGCCCTTTTGTCTTAAAAACATTCATTAAGTTCATATCAAAACGAAAAGAACATTTTAGATTACTTTTGAAAACGTCACCGAATCTTTTAGCAATATTCAGATTCAAAATTACAAAGTTTAAGAAATAAAATTAAAAGAAAAATATGGATTAATTAAATTCCTCTGCGAAGAAATTATATAACAGGGAAAATATTTCTTCCTAAAAATATATTCCATGTTCCTAAATATATTCACATAATTTTGTACAATGTGTTTGCAAATACACATTGTACAAAATTATGGATTAATTAAACAATTATGGATTAATTAACAAAATATGGATTAATTAAATTCCTCTGCCAAGAAATTATATAACAGGGAAAATATTTCTTCCTAAATATATTCCATGTTCTTAAATATATTCACATAATTTTGTACAATGTGTTTGTAAATACTAAATGATTGATTTTGATTTTGGGGTTTATTGGCGCAAGAGCCGATTTCGGCTATACTGCGCCAAACATTTGTTTTAATATCTGTGGTCTAGACGGGAAGAGAGAAAGAAAGAATAAATTGAATGACAAGAAAGAGGGTCGAAAATAGAGAAGGATCACTAGGGTACCCCGGGTTCGTGAAGCCCGTGTTTACCAAAGACAGTAAACCCCGTGGGAAAAGGAAAAGATCACTAGGGTACCTCGGGATTGTGACACCCGTACTCACCTAAAGAAGGTGAGCCCCCTGAGGGGTAAATACTAAATGAGCAAAGTATCCTACTATAAAATTATTAACGTATACTACTATAATTGTTTTAATGTAAAAATTAATTTTTATATATTTTAATACAAATAATATTTTTTGAAAACAAGGATCAACATTTATTTGCTTCGAATTTGTATAGTATTTAAAAAAAATTACTTCTGTATATTTCCACATTAATTATAGTAATTTAAGTATTTGCTTTAAATAACGCTTAAAGATGCTGGATGCTTTTACGAGACTGAATACTGACACGTAATAGAAAGAAGGCTGACGCTGCGTAATTTGTTTGCAACAAAAATTGATGAATTAAATATTTTACAGAATCCCAAAAGTGAGCAAATATTACTATTTTCAGTTTAAAAAAACTAATAGTAAAACAGACCCAGAATATTTTTTTTAGATATCCCTAACCACATTTGAAGTATATATATGCAACGTCACAAAAAAAAAACTTACGCTTAAATAAGTAGAAAACTATTCTCATTTGTGCTTGGCTTTTCTTGAAATAGAATGCTATTTTCAAATAGCAAAGAAATTAATCAAAAGATTTGGATTTATTTTCAAAACCAGAATGCAGATTAAATTTCATTTTAGCGCCATGTGTCATATTCTTAAATGAAAACTCAGAAATAAAATATCCATGAGGTTTTATTGAAAAGAAAATTAAATTAATCTTTTTATGCATCATAACTTTGGTCATTATGTTTTCTATTTTTACGATCAATTTTCTTTTCATTTAAAAGTTCTTTTTTGAATGACTTTTTTTTATTTCTATGTTACATTTTCTTAAAGAATTTCATTTTAGCACTTTGACATATCTAACGACATAGGGAAATCTGTCGCAAAGGCATTAATACGGAAAAAATATAGCTTTAAAATTAATTTTTTAACGATGTCAGCATTGGAAAAAAATGGATATTAATTAGTATTTTTTTTTATTTTCCATCAGCAATATAAAAATCCTTTTTGCTCCAATAAATAAAAAAAACCTATAAATAATTACATTATAGAAATAGCTGAAGGGATTTTTTAAATAATTTGATTACTTTAGATAGCCTTATTCTTCAGGCATTGATTAAAAAAACTATCACTTTTTGCTAGACCGCGAAATTTGTTTTGTGTCTCGAGAGTCAATACGTGAAGGCTCCTGCGGTATTTATTATGTTCATGAACTTATATTCAGCATTTCTTCTATCTTGTCGTGGTTTTGAGTTCTAGTAACGATTAAGATTCAGATTTCAGAGGATACTAATGCACGTTAAATCTTGAAGCCTTCACGTTGGTTTGGAATGGAAGTAAAGAGCGGGGTGGTAGCATAGGTGTCGATCGTGTTACTTCACAGTAATTAAAAATTGTGAAAAACATAACCAAATGTTTATTTGTTACTTCAATAAATAACCAATCAACCAACCTCAGATAGTACTCAAGTACAGTTTTTAAAGAAGCTATATTTTTAGTTTTAATGAATTACTTTTAATTTATTAAATAAAGTTTAAGGTATCTGCCAACGTTCTGAGATAAATTTCCTAAATGGTATGCTATTCGTAATTTAATGTTATTCTGTTGATGCTTATGACTTAAATGAATTAAAAACACCAATCAGGAAGTTTAATGACAATTTAAATTTATTAAATTGTATTGAATTTTTTGAATTTAATGAATTCTGTTTCTATACCATTTGAATCGTCTGAAGCAAAGACCTGATTATATAAATATGAATAACAATACGTGTACTTTCTTTCAAAAATAGTTTAAAATAAAATATTTTCTTATGTAGAAAAATAAAATTTCTATTCAAAATTTTACAACCTGATTTCCACGTTACTCAAAGAAGAATATTTTTTTTTAAAAAAAATTGTTACGTATTAATTGCCAGTACAAGTAATTTTTTGATTTCATTTATGTTGGGCTCTGAAGGAACACGATAGCTCTTCACGATGAACCTCGTAAGTTTCAACCATGATCAAGTGACGAGAATGGCATCTTTGACACCCCTCTCCAAATTTTCCCTCCACTCCAATATGAGTACTTAAAGATTGGTAAAATGTGAGTTGAACAGGCATAATATAATACTGCAATAACCCTGGGAACGCCTTAATGAAATAAATTTGGTTCAGAATGAATTATTTTAAACAACATCAAAAAAGCAATGAATTTAAAAAATCTGTTAAACGTTAGTTAAAAATGAAATAATTATTCCATATGTCCGTCAAACTAAAAAATAATCTCTCCTTTGTAAATCTCTAGTTGCTTATATCATTCACTATTTGTAAGTTTTAATGATTTGAATTGCTTTTTTCCTTGTAATGTTTGATTAACATTCTTGCTTTTGTTTCACTCTTTTTCTGGAATTTGTGATTTCCATATACTTAAAATAGTTTATCTCCATCTGCAAATTTTTTTTTTACTTTCTAGATAAGTTACGATACAAAAAGCGAAGTAATATATATAATAAAATAAAAAGTTAATCTTTATTGAATTAATAAACATCTTTCCCCTATGTTTTAATAAAAAACATTATGACTTTTTTGCTGAAAGATTTTTCGGTTTTTTTAATGAAAAGAAGTTTAATTACTCTCATAAAATCTATGCTTTTATATGCGATCATCAATAACTTTAATGTTTATCTGACCAGAACATAAAAATATTATAAAATTTTTTTTAAGATGGAAAGCATATGTGTGTGTGAATAGAAACCCTTTCATTAGTTTTACTCTGCATGTAAATTTAAATCTCTCATCGTTAAATTATTGCTCGAAATAAGAATGTCTTAAAATCAAAATATACATTTGATACGAATGCGTTGTTTATTGCAAAGAAGGGGAAAAAATGATATTTGCTGAATAGGGAAGAGATTAATGATATACATTAAAGGAAATGGGGTTATGCATAATTTTTCACCAATTTATTTTTGGTTGACTGAATATAAAAGAAACCTCTTAAATACTTAAATATTTTTTTAAAAACTTTTTTTTATTTATGTAAAATAAATCCTTTCAATGATAAAATCTATACACTATGCAGTTTAATAGAATTTTCTATTAAAGATTTTTCTAGATGACACTATTTTTTCATGTAGAACATTTAGCAACCCCGTTCCCCTCGCAAAGTAGCCCACGGGGGCTTACAACACAAAGGAAAGAAGGAAGGATTACAACACAAACATCCATGCCTTCTCCGGGATTCGAACCCAGTTCTTACGGCGCCGCAGTCAGCGTCACTAACTACTATACCGGATGGACGGCAGATTGCGCTATTGGAGTTAAGAAATACAAAACTTGAAGTGTGTCCAAAGCTTCTATCTTAATTTCAAATGTATTAAAAGGAAAACCAAATAGAAAATCATGCAGTTTGTGCTTCATAGAGAGATGCAATGTAATATATATTTCCATCGCGTTTGGCAATATAAAATATTTTATAGCGGAAGGTAAAAAAAAGCTTTTAATACCTTATTATTTTTTAAAAAAACAATAATTATGATGCTTAAACTAATTTCTAAACATTTTGATTTTATCAATATAATATTCAAGGAAATAGGTAGGTTACTATAGAAAGTATTGTTATCTAAAAGGAAAGAGTATTTATAAAAAAATCAAATACTGTGTTTAGTTATTTGATAGCCTATTAGTACTCGTAATCTGAATGGAGAAATGTTTTTAATTTATGTTTTCCCCCCTAAAGTTTAAATAGAAACAATTAAGCTTTATAAGCTTACCATTTGAAATTTAGAAAAATAAATAAATATAGTTAAATGCCATGCTTAATTGCACAAATAAATGCAAAAAAAATCCCTGAAACTTATAGTTTAATTTTTACAAAAAAAATTATCGTGAACAGGTTAACAAAATGCAATGAAGCCTTTAAAACAGTTAATCTATAATATTTCAAATTTAATCAAATATGGGGTAAATAAGATTTTGAATCATAAAATGCCCAGTAATTGTGCTACACTTTGCTCTTAGGATTTAATATTTATTGTTAAAATTTGTTAAATCTATAATTATTTGAATTATAAAACCAAATACTAAAATCTTTTGTTTATTCTGCATAGTTAGTACACAGTTCTCAAAAATGACACGATATTTGTCCACTAATACTTAAATAAAGTTTTTTGAGGGAAAAGCATTTAACGGATCACAAAGGTATAAAGTTTAATATTTGCTTAGAAAAAATGATTATAAATTATGAATTAATTGAAAATGAATCGCAATAGAAACTTTCGTTTTTGAATGAATTCATGAAAATGGAATTTCATATTTTTGGCTATATTTGTAATTAATAGTAGCCAAAAGTTTATTCCACGGAAGAATTTTATTCTTATCATCTCTCTCTCGCGCGATCTCTCTCTCTCTCATCAAAAATATCTCTAAATGAATGATATATAAAATTGTACAAAAATATTTTATATTTTAATTTCAACAAGCACCGATTACGCATTACAGTTCTTTTCTCCAAAATGAAAAAAAAAAAACATATATTAATTTATAACAAATATGACATCTTAAGAAACATAATTTTAACAAATGATTACGTATTGTCATATAAATTGAGGAATAATATAAATTAAAATCCAATGAATTATATATTGAATTGAAGCAGACGATAATATACAAAATAGAAATTTCAAGCTAAGCATTATGGTTAACTACTGTATAAATGAAATCGTCATTTAAAACTTAGTTGTAAAAATAAAGAAAATAACTAATGAACTAAATATTTTACAATACGAAACAATATTCTTTAAAAAATAGGATGCAGAACATGGAATAAATATTACTGGAGTAACTATGTAGAGGTTTAGGTTTTCTGATTTATATAAAAATATCTTTAGTTTTTTAAAAAATTTTCCTGTTTTTATTGTTTAGATTATTAGCTTTCTTACGATTCTTCATAGATAGAAAATCATTAAAATGTTTTCTAATTTTGAGTGAAAATAAACCCAAATTATCTAGTGTCACATAAAATATAATTTAATAACATTTAATGAAGAAGAATTCGCAATATCTAAATAGCACAAACACAAATCAAAGGAAAACTTTTTAATATATATAAAGATAAGCCCTTCTTAGTTTTATCTATAAGTTCTTCTTTTTTCAGCAGGGTATTTCTGTAATTTCTTAAAGGACGACAGTAGTTACGAAGACACATTAGAAACTGGACAAAGTTTCCAGTCATAGATTAAAATAATTATTTTACTCTCTCTTATTTTTAAGATTCTAGAGCTAAAACTTTCCAAAGTAAAAAAATAAAGTAGTTTTTGCTGGAACAAAAGTATTTTCCACTTAAATAAAAATAAAATAACAAAACAAAAAGATTTTGACGTAATTCTTACGCAACATATATTTAAGTGACAACACGCAGTTAAGAGTAAAAAGTAAAAAGTTTAAGTAACCTGCTTTTCTTGACTTCTTTTTTTTATAACGTTCAAGTTATAATTTTGGTAAAAATTTCAAGTTAAAATCAAAAGATACTTCCCGTTCGTTTAATTTTAAATTAGTATAATTAAAAATAGTGCTGTTATTTTAAAACAAAAATGTGCTGGCAATTCTATTTTCCACTCACTTATGTATAACTTAAGAAACTGCATTTTAATATACTATCGTACAGTATAAGTAATTGGCCAGTTGTTATTTGTAAACTTCGCGCGCGTTTTAAAGGAAATATCTTTGAAAGTCTGTTCAAAGAAAAGACATTTTGAATTTATTCGACTTGTTCAAGAAATGTTTTTCTTCTGGTTAGGAATATAAAGTCACTTTCTATTTGGAGTTTATTATAGTTATATAATTATGAATACTTTTTGTGTAAACAGTTATATGAATTTGAAATACAAATTGATGGAGAAATCTTTACATGCAGCTATTTGAAGAAGAAAGAAGTTACGAAACAAAAAAAAAAGAAATAAATCTCTTCTCAATTCTAAGAACCCCAGTATTGCTCTTATAATTTTGAAATTTCAACTTTATTTCAAAACTGGAGAAAAGGTTTTTGCCATTTATAAATATTAGAATTATTAATTATCTGATTTGGATTATATAGAAAAAAATCCAGTTCTTCCATGGATTGTGATTTATTCAGATTTTGAAAAAAAATAGAGCAAGTTACATTTGCACAATTATATTATTATTGTTTTAAGATACGACTAAATTAAACAAATCATTTACATTCTTTATGACAATGATATTATATGCAAATCTTCGTTGGTTTGTATAAGACATTCTAAATGTTAACTTTACAGATGTAATGAGAAAAAGAGTTTTCATGATAATAATTGTTTGATATTATTGCCTTTCATTGCCTGAAACGTTTTATGTTCAATAGAAAACATTGAAATTTATGGCTTATTTAAGCATTTATACCATTCATATACCATCGTCCGCTATCACGTTTTATTTTTGAGAGAATTGTTTTTAAACTGATTTGAAATACAACGAAATGAATCATTCTAAAATGTAAATGCAATCACAAACAGTATTTGTTCTGCGAGTATAACTGTTTCTTACCTTGAAAAATATTGCAATTAAAAATTGAAATGAGACATTTTCTTTAAAAACTTTAGAATCTCTTCATTTTAACTTTTTTTGAAGATTGCTTAGTAATTCTTTCGTAAAAAAACATAAAGTTTAATGTGTGCTCACTCACAAAAACTGAGAACATTATGTGATTTTCTTTTTACCTGGAAAGAGAAATAAATCCAAACTATAAAAGGTGGAAAAATTTCTCAAGCGCTAACAATTCATTACAAAATGCGAGTACCTTCCTCTGGCGAAAGAAGTCTCTTTTGTTCACCCATCGATAAAAGTTTCTTCTTTTATTTTCACGAATTTCTGAGACGTTTTCTTAATCTCCTCTTTGTAGTGGACGCAACACTTTTCTCTATTTCCACTGCTCTTGTAACGGCGCTTTGATTGTGATTGAAATAATTTTCTTTGGCAAATCACATCAAAAGTTGTCAGATCTTTTTATTCCAGTTATCGACTTAGCTCCTGGGCTTTGAGATTTTCCGGAATAATAAACAATTGTTATGAACTAAATAGGAAAAACAGAAATAGTAACCCATTATTTTTCTTTGTGCTATTTTTTTAAATTATATTCCACAATTTAATGTGATTTTCTTCCATTCTGAAAGTAAGTGTTTCGAATTGGATTACGAAAAAGAGAAAGGCATGTATGTTATACAATGTTTTTACATTGTAAAGGCATACATTGTTTTTCATTTATACATATCTTACTTGTGTTGCGTTATTTTGTAGATTTTGAAGGGCTTTTTGTAAGTGAGTAATAGGCTGTAGTTAATATTATAATTGAGAAGATCCCATTTTTTCCGGAATTTATTGTGAACATTATTAGAAGGAATAATTTATTATTAATTTTTATCTTATTTCAGATTCTTTTCTTTATAATTCCTAATGTAAGGTGTTTTATGCCAAGTGGACGACACTGCCTAAAGATCATGGTTAAACATTTTATACAAACTATTTTAAATCTATTATGAGTTTGAGTCATGATTAAGTGCCTTATTGTGTGCAATAAGGCTGCATGCTAAATGGAAAAGAGTACATACAATTTGTTTTACATTGTAATATGTACGATTTATTACTTTGGTCCAGGAAGAGTTTGGTTAATCTTCCATTTTATTATGCTGCGCAAATTAACTGAGATAGAGAAAAAATATTCTTTTTAAAAATACCATGATTTTATTCATAGTATGCATTTATACCAATAAATAAATTAATATGGAGTATGTTTTCATGAAGCAGAAAAGACATCTTGAATGCGATTTGGTAAGAATCGAATAGAATTTGTGCACAAATTCTTGATTTCATGATCGGGGAACCACAATTTTATAGCATTTGTCACCATATCACAGTTTGTTTTAGGATAAAACAATTTTTTTTGGGACTCACATCTTGTTCTCTACTCGTCTTCGATAAGATTATGATCCGGAAATTTTAATCGTCAAAGGTTATTTTTGGACATATTCTTCAAAATACTGATGATTTCAAACTATACGCCATCCAGTAACAGAGGTAAAACTACATTATTTTTTTAATTCTTTCGTACGTGTCTAGGGGCCTACCAACATTCATACTTATTAAGTCGAAAGGCGACAGCCATTCGAGTCATTTTGAGCATAGATTTGTAACATGGGAGTCATGCGTCCATTTATTTGTTACGGGTTGATATTTGTAAGAGTATTGGGCAACGTATTCTGCATATTGTCTGCACATAGGTTAATAGGTGAATCAAGAGATATTGGGAGGTAGCAGGTTATCATGCATTATTTGGTCGTACAATCGATCTTATCAAAATGATTCTTCCAAATACTCCACAAATTGTCTGTGGGATTTATGCCTAGTGAATGTTCAGGCCAATTAAACACTTAAATTTGATTTTCCAAAATGAAAGTCTTAAACTTTTTAAAAAAGAAATTAGCGTGAATAGAACAATTTCCTGTAGCATTACTTCTATATAGTAGTTATGAAATCATAATGTCTTGTGAAAACTCATAAGCTTGTGAAAACTCCTAAAGTATTTGTTTAATAGGATGTTTGACTGTTTGAATTTATAGGCTACTATTGTTTGAATATATTTGAATTATAGTTTTGTCGAGAACGTCCTGAGCCTAGTAGTCTCGTAACAGACTTCTCTCTTCCCCACTGTCCCCAACAATTCCTCACTGTAAAATCAGAATGGTCAAGAAGGCGAATTACTCATCGAAAAGACCACTCAGCTCCCATCATCCCTAACATTCTTTCCTACTTGAACTCTGGTAACTGCTGATATGGTCATCGATTGTGCCGTAATGGTTAAAATGCTCCCTCAGCAGAAAATTAAATACACGCTAGCTAACTCTGCTTATATATTTTATACTCTAAGGAAAATGAAGTTAAACTCCCTCTGGTGCGATTTCGCAAAGCGTAACCAAGCTACATTTTTAATCAATTCAAGGAATCCTACTTTTGTTTTTTTTGTGACAATGTGTATAAATAAGAAGAATTAAAAGGATCATTTTGTTGATAAATTATAACATATCATAAAACAGATTATTTTTGCACTATTGTATATAATTATTTTTTCCACCAAAGTCACCTGGTATTCATACAACATATTAAGTTTATAAATTTTCTGAAGTTATAATCATAGTTCTTTGACTTTGACTTTAGACAGTAATATCAGAAATAGAAAAAGTCAGGTATTACGTGGTAAAAGAGGCCCATCATGACCTCTACAACTTCCGACTTCATGAAGCTTTGATCTATTTCAGCTCAGATTTGTGTAGATTTTGTGCACCTATCTCTCTCCAACTTTTAAATAATTCAGATGCTGTTAAGCATAAAAATAATTCCAGTTTCCAAACCAAAGAGAAATGTCGGGATGTTAAATGTGGGAATAGATTATTTTCTGAATCACACGAGAGACCTACAAATCATTACTGTTATTTCCTGTTTAAAGGACAAAAAAGTTGTGCGAGATCTGCAAGGTCGAACCACGAGAAGGCTCTTTTGATATTTTTTTAGTCTGTTAAAGTAAGTAGGCGTCAAATATCAATTTGTTTTTAAATGCTAGTATCAAATAGATTTATCAAATCTGTAGAGTAAGTTTTGGAACTGTATCAATATTTTTCATCTACACTGCTGGCCACCGTAAATGCAACACCCTGAAGGAAGCACGCAAATAAAATGAAATTTACAACATGCATTAGCGGAGGTGAAATATGCAAATGATTAGAATTTCAGCGCAGACACACATCACGCACGCCTGTGGTGCCACCTCAAAGCGCTATTTAAGGCTTAGAGATTTCGACGATTTCAAGTTCGGCAATTGTGTTTTTCTTGTGGTTTTTTCAAAAAACGATCAGTTATGTCTCGTAGAAAACAGCGATCAGCTTTTGATCAAGTTTCCAAGTTCGTCAAAGGAAAGATAGTGGCCTACCGAGATTATGGATTATCTTTCAGGAAAATCGGTAGTCGTGTTGGACGAAACCAAAAAACTGTAATGCGGATATGTGACAGTTGGATGCAGGAGGGTACGACAGACCGACGTGGTCGATCGCATCCACCTCAGTGCACCACTTCACGTGAGGACAGGCAAATTGTGCGCATGTCACTGACGGATCTCTCAGTCTCATCACAAACCATAGCACAGCACATTGAGTCTGTAACGCATCATTCAGTGTCTGCACGTACCATTTGACGCCGTTTACAGCAGAGTGGTCTGTCCGCAAGACGTCCATTGCTTGGTCTACCGTTGGCTCAGAAACACAGGTGTCTCCACCGCCAATAGTGCGATGAAAGAAGGATGTGGATGGCAGAATGGAATGAAGTTGTCTTTACTGACGAGTCACGCATCTGTCTGCAACACCACGATGGTCGGATTCGAGTCTGGAGACACCGTGGATGGAGAGAGGATGCTGAACAGCTGCGTTATGCACCGTCACACTTGTCCTGCACCGGGTATTATGGTATGGGGCGGTATTGGATATCACTCTCGCACTCCTCTAGTACGCATTGCCGGTACTTTAAACAGCCAGCGCTACATCTCCAAGGTGTTGGAGCCAGTTGTCCTTCCTTACCTTCAGGGCTTGGCCACAGCCATATTTCAACAGGATAATGCGCGACCACACGTGGCACGCTATTGTCCAAATGTTCTTCGTCAATCACAGATTGAATTGCTAACCTGGCCGGCTTGCTCTCCGGATCTTTCGCCGATAGAAAACATGGGGTCCATGGTTGCTGAACGAGTGACCAGATTACACCCCTAGCTGCCCCACTAGATCAACTTTGACAACGTGCGGAAGCTGCTTGGTCTGCTATACCCCAAGAACACATACGAAGTCTCTTAGAATCAGTGCCGAGGCGTGTGGCAGCGGTGATCTCCAACAATGACGGCTACTCTGGCTACTGATTCTGGCAGGAACCACACTTCACAGAAGTCTATAAATTTAATCATTTGATACTTGGCCAATATTTATCTACAAAATAAATTTTGTTGTGCTATATCTTGTCTTTCTTGGTGTTGCATTTACGGTGGCCAGCAGTGTAATATCATTTTTTCCCTATATCGTTTTATCATTTCTTCCAGAATGTCTCGGCGTAAAGTGTTTAACACCGCCGAAGAAACGTTATAATATATGTTTTCTACGGAAATAGAGTCTGATATAATTGCTTTATCGCCTGATGTGGATGAGTTAACTGACGAAGAGTATTTTGATGATGATGAAATGACTACTCCATCGGTAAAAGAACTGTCAGGTAATGTAGAAATTTGTGTTCCCATGGCAGAAATAGAAGTAAAAGAACAATATGAATCGATAGACATAAATGTTGATGGCCCTAATAATACGGAGCAGCTGCCCTCTAGCGCCAGTACTGGCCAATGGTACTGGCCAATCTTTACTAGAGTTATCGACATGGCTGTCATAAATACGTATATTTTGTTCAATTTAACAAATTGCGAAAAGAAAAGAGATCCGAAGATATATCGCCGTTGCGTACCTCAAACGGGAAACAAATTCTAAGAAAGGCATTGGAAGACCTCTGATGATGTCATGAAGATCAAACGTAATAGAATTTGCGTTTCGATAGAAAAGACCATGCTATAGGAAAAAGACAAAACCAAAGAAGATGCTAGTTTCAAAAATGTAAGGGTAGGCTTCTTAAGTTTTGTACAAAATGTAATGTAACCCTTTGTCAATGTTTTCCATTATATTACACTTAACTTTTACAAATTGGCTGTATAAAATTGTAACTTAGTCAGTTTAGATCAGTAAAATAATATTTTCTCTCTATAATATTTTTAAGTCTATAAATTTAATCATTTGATGCTTAGTCAACATGTTATCTATAAAATAAATTTTGTTGTGCTATCTCTTGTCTTTTTTGGTGTTGCATTTACGGTGGCCCGGAAGTGTAGTTAAATCTCATTCCTTGGGATATTATTTGTAAGGAATAATATATTTCTCCCACGCATAAGTATTGATTTCTTTCAACAGTAATCAAAACTTGTGATGCTTATATTCTTAAAAAATTATTCGCTTTAGAAATTACTGCCTCTTAATTAACCATTGATTTCCTACTTTTTACCGTTATAGTATATTTAAATCGATTATGGACAGTATGTAAATATCAGTCCCTTAATTGGATCCAAGTAACAAATAGAATTTAAGAATAAGAATAATATAAAAAATTCGATATTGGATTTTGGTCCATCTTGGATTAACATGTATATTGGTATCATTTATAAAATGGACACGTGAAGGATCTATTGAGGAAAGGCGTAGCATTCTTTTGTGTCTTGTAAATTTATGTCTTATTTTTTTTCTTTTTTTTCCTTTCATTTTTTTTTTGTAAATCTATTCTATAGTTTCTGATTTATTTCATATTTTTGTATTATTCGATTCATATTTTCCTTGGTAGTGCGGCATATATGATGATAATTTCGGATGTTAATGGATTTTAGCATAACTTTTTAAAAATTTGAATTGTTTTTCAACTAACACTACAATTTATTATTTTATTAAAAAAAAAAACCCAAAACTTTATTCAAAAATATTTAACACACATATTTTTTGTAAAGAATAATTAAATATTTTTATTTTATTGAATTATAAACAAATATTAATTGACGGTGCAAGATAAAATGTGTTAATTATTTTGTAGAAATGTGAAATAACAATCTTTTATTACAATAATAATTTAATTCCTCAAAATATGCCTGAAAATAAGGAGTTAGAATATTACAAATTTAGAGACATGCATTACCAACATTTGATTTAAGTAAATTTGAAAGATGTGAATGAAATGGTTCAAGATATGTAATGCATAAAAAAGGTAAATGATATGGTTTAAATATTTCTAATAACAATATATATCATTGTTAGAAAATGATTAATACTACTAAAGACTTAAGAAAATTTATTACAAAATTGTTGCAAAGAGTGTTTTACCTTGGAGGGATTTTAAAGAATTATAATAATTTTACAAGATCTGTGTAATGAAAATAAATTATAGAAATAATCAGAAGCTACTTACAAAACTGTTAAAATATTTATTATTTATAGAGTGTGATTTCAATGTTTAAAAAGATAAGGTAACCAATACTTTTGTTATTATTAGTATATACTATTATATCATTATATTCATTAGGCATTTCCCATAATTCTTTTCTTTAACTTGAACTATGTGAAAAATTAGTAATCGCCTTTTGGCATTTTCTCAAAAAATTAAACTACATCTACCATAATTTAAATTTCCGTACATTTTTAACTCTATGGGTAAATTTTCTTAGCGTTACTAATGGCTTGAAAATTTAAATCGCAACTTTTGGTAAAAAATTACAATCGATTTTAAAATTTATTATCATACTTCAATGATAAAGCAATTATTAATAATAGTTAGAATCTCTTAAATAATTTTGAAGAAAAATATTTTGACTCCATACATAGTTAGAGTTTAACGATCTATTTATTGTAATAGGTATTAATGATGTAATAAGAGCTCTAAAATAGAAAATATGGTACGTATAATCTGAAAAGTGTTTTAAAACTTCCGAATATAACATTTGAATTAACATAGACCTGAACTTACTTATACTAATTATAATGATTATGCATATATATAAATAAATTAAAACCCTGTCACAGAATGGACTGTTAGAGAAAATTTAAATAATTTGTGTTTAACTTTTTATTAAATAATGTGTATTATCAATAATGGTTAATATGTATATACATATTAGTAACTAATAATTTTTGAAGAAATCAAAGTTTATACTTAATATTACTTTTTATTCTAACTAATTAAAACTTATTTAAAATAACACTAACCACCGTATATTGCTTTGCTAAATACAAATTTACATATTATGCATCATAATATAAATATTAATACTTTTGTTAAAAATATTGCATTTAATTTCATTATTGACTTAATATTCATTAACTTATCTTAGAACCGTAACGTCCATGTATATGCATTTAATGGAAAATTTTTGTATGTTTACAGCCTGGCTCATTTCTTTGTTAATAAGAAATTGAAAAAATAAATAATAGTAAAAAAATTATAAAAGGTACGTTATAGAACATTGTCACTCTATTAAATTTTTAATATCTACATTTGTTAGATGTAAAATTTTATAAATTCGTTAGTTTAAAAAAAATTATAACTTAATATATATTAAGTACTTTACTTCATCTTATTCCGCCCTATCAGCTAATTTTCTTAGAACTAATTTGAATCGTGTTGGTTTATCATAGTTTTAATTTCAACTTATTTTCTTATCTCAAAAAAAATATTTAAATTGTGTGTGCATTGTTTTTATTTTTTCTAACTACTGAATTAATTTGGAACAATATATTTCATGAACCCTTTTATCCTTAAATGTTATGATACAGTTTTCATCGTTTTATTGCTTAATTTTTGTTTTGTTTCTATTAGGAACTCCCCATTAAGAGGAGTAGAACCTAAGTTTGTCACCATAACCACACTAACACCTCGCAACTCATTGATTCGACAAAGTACTGATTGGTAGTTTGAGGTATATGGTATCAAATTTTTATCCAATGGTATTCCAATTCCCTCACATTGCAAGGTGGTAGCTTGGTAAAACGCATTAGGTTCTTAGGTGTTTCCATTGGATTTATGTTGGATGAATTCAAAGGATAAGTTATGACTTAAAGTTCAAGAGAATATACCATGAATTACACCCTGACGATTCAGCTCTCATAACATGGAGTATTATTTTGTTGTTAAACGCCAACACCAACTGGGAGTACTGTGGATCCGATGAGGTGATCCTGGTTTATGTTGATGTTCTTCTAGCTCAAAATATATCCGGATTTCTTTATAAGAATGCTGGATTCTGATTAACCTCATGAACACATCGCCATACTATCAGATTCCACCCCACCTATTTTTATTCAACAACTATAACCTATTTGATGGTTTTACTGTAGAAATTGGTGTATTCGTATTCTCTCGTCAATGTAATTAATGATAAAACGTGATTCGTTGGAGTATACGAGTCTTTTTCATTATTCACTGAACCAACCCCGATGATCCATGGTCATCTACATGTGCTGTTGGAGATGATGTGTTATACAGACTCCTCTTACGTAGGAATATATGCAACCGTGTATGCTACCCTGGGTTTCAGTCACAATATCTGGATCTTCAAATTGATAGCTGTTGGTGTTTGTTGGAACACTCATACTTTCTTCATACAATACCAAATTTGATGTCGGGCAACAACAGCTGGTGTATGGTGTGTTTGCCGAAATACAATTATAAAACAGATATATTCTATATATAAGGTGTGTCCACCTTCTTTGTATAGCCGTTTACTTTTTCCAAATCCAAATGTCTGTTATTAAACTACCCACAGGAGAAACAATTTCCTCTTTAGATGAGACAATAAATGCTGTGCTTCAAAATTCCTTCCCTTCTTATTCAGAGGCAAGTGACAACAACTTTCAGAAAGACTATCGTAAAACAACGCATACTGCTTACTCATCCTTTTTTGATCCTTCCTTTTCCTGTGATGAAGTTAATACAGTTGTTTCTATGCTGAAGCTTAATAAATTACCTGGTCCGGACTCTATTTCAAATGAGATTATTAAGCAGTTCCACTTAGCATTCCCTTCTTTTCACCATAAATTTTTTAATATTTACCTTGATTTAGGTATTTTTTCCACGGGTTTGGAAGCTTGCCCAGGTGATTCTCATCCCAAAGTAAATGAATTTAGAGTTCCTCATTTGGATAGCCTTAGGTTCATAAGCTTGCTTCCAACTCTTGATAAATGACTAGAGAAACTTTTTTGTTAATAGGATTTGCTGGTATCTGGGCCGTGGAGACTTTCTCTCTAGTGATCAGTATGGATTTTACCCTCATAAGAGCACGGAAGACGCTCTTTTACGTTTGAATGAGATTGTTAAGAGAGGTAAAAAAAAGAATTTACACTCAATCTTGATTTCTATTGATATAAAAGGTGCTTTTTGATAACGCATGGTGGCCTTGCATTCTGAATCTCCTTAAGAAAGCGAAAATTCCGATAAATCTTTTCTCACTTGTTGCTGACTTTTTAAAATGACAGAATGGCCAAATGCAACTGGGTTCGACTTCTGCAATCCGTTGTCTTGAGAGGGGTTGTCCTCAAGGATCTGTTTCTGGACCTATCTTTTGGAATATCATTATCAATGAGCTTCTATTTAAACTTAATTATCTTGCCTGCTGTGAAACATAGCTTTTGCTAATGACATTTTAATTTTGTTTCCAAGGTAGGGATCTTCATGCGACTTTCTTACACGCACAGGAAACTTTGAACATCGCCTCTGACTGGTCAAAGAATTTTAAATTGGATTTTAATCCTGTTAAAACTAGAGTCACATGGCTATTGAAAAATGAAGCGTTTGCTATGATGCATTTCAGCTGCATCTCGATGGTACTCCCTTGACTATGGTAAAATAAATGAAATATCTTGGGGTTCTCCTGGATGCTAAATTTTCTTGGAAGCAGCACTTAAATTACATATCAGAGAAATGTGACAAATTGCAGCTTGGATTAAATCGCATTGCACGCAACTCGTTTGGTATAAATTTCAACGTACATTCGCTCATTTATAAGCAAGGAATCGAACCTTTCATTATGTATGTTTCTAGAGTTTGGGGTGAGGCACTTAAAAGGGAAATGAATTCTAAATATCTGCGGCGCATACAAAGAAGAATGCTCTTGTGGGTCATTTGCGGTTATCGTACCATAAGTTACGAGTCAGTTTTTGCTATTTCTGGATTCCCTCCAATCGAGATTACTATTCTTTATAATATTGCTTTTAAGGAAAATCTCGCTGCTTCTTCCATCTCTAATTATAATGCTTAAGGAAAATCTCGCTGCTTCTTCCATCTCTAATTATAATGCACTATGTATCCATTTTTTCTCCCTCATCCTTCAGAGAGGAATTCCATCAATATTATAAAGCACAGTGGCAAAAATACTAATGATTTTCCTGTTATTTGCTATACTGATGGTAGTAAAACTGCTGGCAGAGTTGGTTTCGCTTTTGTTGTGTTCAAGAGTGGTGTAGAATCAAAGTACTTTCAATTTAGAATTCATGATGAATGTACAGTTTTTGTAGCTGAGCTTTTATGTTTAAACTTCGCCATTAAATGGATCACTGAACAAATAGTGTCTCAGACTATTTCATCTGTACAGACTCTCTATATATCCTCCTTGGATTCTCTTAAGTGTATTTCGTCATCTAGCAACATAATCGTCGAGATCCAAAATCAACTTAAAAACCTAAAAGATAAAAACATCTCAATAGAATTTGCACTTGTTCGCGGGCACACGGGCATTTTTGGAGCCATTTTTAGCCAAAGCTGCAACTAAGCGCAAAATTGACATTGCCGTTAATATTCCTAAGTCATTTTACAAGAAGATTATGAAGGAAAAATGGTGAAGTCTTAGAACCAAGAATATATCACATCAAATAATGGAGCGTAACAAAGAAATTTTTTCCAACCATTAATGAGAGACTGTCCTGCCATCATTTTTACAATACCAATATAACCCAATTTCTAACTGGTCGTGGCAATTTTAAAAGCTACTTGAACAAATTTAATTTAGTTCCGTCATCTTCCTGTGATTGCGATATTGGTAGCGAGGACAATGTAGAAC
>BMAO01033552.1:0-97376 GCA_019973975.1 Trichonephila clavata
TGAGGAAAGTTTGTTTTTCTTTGACATATGTAGAACCAAAAGCGAAAAGAAGAGTTCATTCAACTTTCTCTCTTCAAATAATTAAATCTCTCTTGCAATGACATTCAGTAACTTACAGAATAGCTGTAAATTTATTTTTATTTTCCCGTAAAAGTCCATATTCTAAAGATGTTTGTTAGGTAAGGTCCATTTCAAAAATATTAACTTCAATCCACTCAAAAATTGAACAAATTTGTATGGTGCAGAGTGCCTCTGGGAATTCTACCGCATGCCACATGCGGCATGCGTGCCATAAGTTGCCGACCCCTGCTGTAGCCTATGATGTAAATCAAAAACCAATCAATCACGGAACACCATTAGTTGTTAAACGAGTTTTAAAATAATTTAAAAATTCAATGCGTTGATTCCTAGGAAACCGAGCTTTCTCAAAAGAATGAATACGTATTTTATAAGATAAATTCATGCATATTTTAAAACACTTATCTCTTATAGATCACTAGATGCAAACGATTCTAGCAGAAAAACGAGGTATGGAAATATGAACCTGAAAACATGCACAATGTCATTCTTAAAATTCCAGTTTTCGAACAATTTAAATGCAAGCACAAATTGTACAGGTACCCTGTGTGATAATTTTTATCTTTTGAAGAATATTTCATCCCAAAAAGCGGTCCTCATTTCATTTTTAAAGTGAAAAAATGTTGCACAGTAGATATGTAACTGGTCATAACTATAAGCGTTCAGTATTTTCAATGCTTTTACAATCCTGTTGATATTTACGTTTCATTACCAAATATGTAGCATTTCCTTTTTTAAATATGTTCAAAATGTTGAAATCATTTTCGTAGTACAGGAGTTATAAATGTTGTTAGATGAGTTAGGTTAAGGCAGTTTGACGGCACTTGTAGAGCCACCATCCATTGATATGTAATATACCAACTTAACCTTGAAGAGGTAAGGCAAAGACGAGACACAAAAGTTTCAAAGTGATATTGATACCAGTTAAAGCCGAAATAGTTACTTAGGGGAAAATACATTAACATTAATTAAATCAAAAGTTTTAATTTGGAAGTTAAAATAAAAAATTCTTAATAAATTCACGGAATGAATAAATTTGCTCTAATATCCTCTACCTGAACAAGATAAAAAATGAATGTAGTTTTTATTTCAGCATTTATTTATACAATGTCATTGCTAAATGATATTTATTTTACTTTAATTAATTCTCTCAAGGCGAGAAATCTTTTAGCGAGTATAACTTCCCGCTTAGAGTTACTTACTTCCCACCTGCTGTTCCGATCACTTTTGAATTAATCAATAGCTAATAGCGCGATATTCGGAATTCGATGGAATAATATGGAATAATATGGGCAAATGGAACGCATTTCAACTTTCTTTATAAAAATTAGGTTTAGATTGTGTATCACAGTTTTTATTCGGGGGGGGGGCTAAATCTGTAGCTTTTTTGAGGTATTTAATAATGCTGTAACTTTTCCAGCGTATTAAAAACTATCATAGCACAGTTGAATTTGACTCGTATCGTACATTTCCGTGTGTAAGCCAAGGATTTTTGGACCGTTTATATTAACACGTTTTTATAAGCTTCACTTGCATGTAACAGAATCTTTGAATTCGATTTTTACCCCCTTTAAAAATTCAGATTAATTCGAAATTTTACACACTTGTCATGGACTGATGACAACATAATAATTTAAAAATTGTGTTCCATTGTCCAGCTGAGGATCATTAGGATTAACGATTTCCCATTTCCAGATTTAGATGACTAATTCCAGATTTGGCGACTAAAAATTAAGTTACAACCCAAAACTGAAAACCAAGGGGTTCCTTATTCTAAAAAAATGACGCATTTATATAAGATTAATTTATCAAAAAATAAATGATAGTTAAAAAAGCTAAAAAAAAAAAAAAACACGCTGTAGATTGAATTAAAAAATGAAAAATAAATTATAGTTTAAAAAAACTAAGAAACGCGCTTTTATAGTTAATCGAACTAAAAAGTTAAAAAAAAAACTAATTCTTAATATAAGAATAAAATGATTAACGAGAAAATTAATGTTAGTGTGGTAAAAGTGTGGGGTGCTAAATATCAATTGTTACAATTTCTTACCAGTTCTATTCCGAAATGCAGAGTTAATGTAAAAATGTAGCACAAAGCACCCCGCGCTTTTACCATAATGACATTAATTTTCTCGTTAATCATTTTATTCTAAAGGATTATTTTTTTTACTTTTTAGTTCGATTAACTATAAAAGCGTCTTTTTTTAGTTTTTTTAAACTATAATTTATTTTACATTAAAGTAAGGGCTACATATGAATCCGCTAATATCAAGGAGGGGGAGGGGACAAAAACGCAGTTTATGAAAAACATCCCCCCCCCCCTTTGTTTTTAACATTTTCCGTAAGTCATACGCAAACAATTTTAATATCTCAACTTCTTGAGAACTTTTATTTTAAAGGAGAAAAAAAAATCACAGAAATCCTACAAATTTAGTGTTAGAATTCAAGTGTCCGAATAGTTCGTAAAACTTTTATTATTTCGTAGGGATGTCTGAATGTATATGATCATCATGCATGAGTTTGTCCTCCAGAGAATGAAACAAGCTGAAGATCACATCCTGTATATATATGAAAAAATTTCTTTCTTCATTTCTCAAAACGAAATGGTGCAAAAAGTGTGAATAGCACAGATATTGAGCAAGATAACATATAAATAGACTTAATGTACTAGTTTAAGATAAAGTTATCGAAAATAAAGTATTGCACACACAGTTAGCAATTTACCTTACAACAGTTTAATTGAAATACATCCCACCTGTTTTACTCGCTTAATAGCATTTTCTTCCTCATGGCGACATGTTTGAAAATTACAGGAACTTTCTTTTCCAATTCGGATTTTTTCCGGATTTTTCCTATATTTTCACGTTTTTCATGGCAAAAAGAGTTACCGTTTTTATTCTTATACAATAAAAAATATAACAAAATAATTTTTTTTAAATTCTTGAATTAAATCTCCAAAATAATATTGTGGATAAACATGGAAATTTAAGACCTTATTATGTGTTAAAAGTCAAATTACACAACAAATAACTCTCCGTTCCTCTTTGCACAATACGAAAAAAAAAGTTTTATAATTTTTAACGCTATAAAAGGACTCTACAAAAACGCGAACAACCGTTCCATCAAACTCCACAGAAAAACGACAAACGACCGTCACAGACTCTTTTCGCACGAACTTGACATATTTTTCCACCACCGTCGACGGATACCACAAATTCAACAAAAGCCTGGAAATGAACTTCAGTTATTTACAATCACGCGTTTAGCGAGATTCAAACTCAAGGCCCGAAAAGAGTCAAAAAACTTTGTCTCTTTAGACGAAATATTTCTCCTCTTTCTTTTCTATTCTACCTTGCTTTTTATAATAGTTTATTTTTAAAAAATATATGCGTGGGTGGTGAAAAATAATAACCGTTTTACTTCTCTGTCTCTTTTCTCTCTCATAACCGGTTTCAGTTGATCGCTACGGAGGATACTTCAGTTACATCTTTTTACGCAACCCCCTCCACTTGCTCCAGACCTCACTTTGCTTTGTGATTAATTTCTACATGCAAACTACAAAATTCTGGGAATTTTTTGTCCCTTAAAAAAGGGTCGTACTAGTTACAAAGACGATTAACAGGTGAAGGTCAAAGAACTTAAAAGTAATTTTAAAGCCCCTCCTCTTTCATAGTTTTGAGAAGCCCTCTTGATTTTTTAAGTAATCCATCTTTTCTCTGCATTGAAAAGTAATTTATTCTCCTTTCTATTAATTAGATTAAAGAAAAAAGTAATGTTGCAAAATCTCGATTATAATTTAAAAGAAAAGCCAAGATGGAAAGTTTGTTTCATAGCTGTTGTAGTCGGAAAGATCCTGGGGTGTCGATCCCCATGTTCAAAGAGAGACCTAATATGCCACTCCCCAGAGAATTTTTCTTTTATTTTAACTGATACTTAACTTTAACTTTATAAATTCTTCTACATTAATAATACTATATGAATATCGAAGTGTGTTGGGAAAACAACTGTTCAACTTGTTGCCAACTAATGGCTGCACGAGCCCCAAGTGAATTAATAAAAAAAAATGTAGTAAAAATATAGAATATTATATTTTGAAATGTAATAAAATTAGCAAACAGAAATGTAATAAAATTATAGAACATTATATATAGTTTGAAATGTAATAAAATAAGCAAACAGAAATGTAATAAAATTATAGAACATTATAGTTTGAAAAATAATTAATTTTTAAGATGAACTTTATAATTTTATATTTAGGCATTTGTAATTTACTATAGTTTGCATTTTATGTATTTTTTTTATTTCTAATGGGCTGCGGATTGGAATTTTTTGATTGCAGAACTAGTACATTCCATGGAAGCTAGTATCTCTTTTTAGTGCGGCACGATATAGGTGGATACCAATCGCCGCAGGTAATTTTGACGCCCAGTTTTCTCCCTAGAGGGAGGCACCTGGGCTCTGACGATGCGAATCTGTACTAGGATTTTAATTTTGCCGAGAGCCCCTAAGCCAAACAGACACTATAAATATCTTTAACATGCCGCATAATCATACGACATGGTCGCAATCGATTTTCTGCATTACGAAAATCAACCGACTTGGGCCGGGGTCGAACCTGCAACCTTGGGTGAAGAAGGCCAGCGACAAACTAGCCACCAAACAGCCACCCAGCCGGCTATTTTACGCAAACTAACTGCATTTAAATCTATACTTGTAAATTTGGAAGCAATTTCTTTGTAATCTTCTGCAGTTTACCGGATTGGCAACAGTCCTTATTTTGGCATCAGACTAGTTGCAACGTTTTGTTGTTAGCGCAGCTAAGCCTAACAAAAATAAAAGTGTTCTTCGAATTTTTTAAAGCAACTTTCTATACTTTAACGTTATAGGACCAAATGTTCATAACAAGTGTTTTTCACACAAATAGGCTTTGCAATCAAAATCATTTAATCAAAAGAAGCTGCAAGATTTTTTTTCCAAATAAGTTGATACCAAATAAAACTACAAGAAACAACCTTTTAATAGAGGTATAATACTTACACTAAAAAGGAAAACGGTTCTTGTTTATTAGTTTCTGAAACCATAGACATAAAAATCATTCCTCCATTTTTTTTTAAAATTGTAGTAAAGCTGTCATTAAATATCATTAAATTAAAAACTTTTACTTTCCCCAAATATATATTGGATTTAAATTCTCCTATATCTTAGGTAATATTAACCATATTATATAGATGTTTTCATGAAGCAACTCACGCCAAGGTCATTTTTGTGACTTCTTTGTTGAGGATTGATCCATAGTGCAGCGCCAGTGCATATATAATTATATTTTAATTAAATATTTGTTTTAGAAGGTAAATCAATGCAAATAAATTTCTTTATCAGGTTCTGAAAATCAAAATTGTACATAAGGCATTACAAAGCCTTTACTTAATGTTTTTCTCTCCAATTTTTGGGGGTCGGATGGAGGGGTACAAAGCTTCCACTGGCATGTATTAATATTCAAATTGTTTAAAAAATTTATTTTTCTGTTTCATTGTTTTTGTTTGTTATTAATATACTCTCTCTTTCTCTCTCTGTAAATTTATTCTTTCTCTCTTCACACTTTTTCTTCCCAAAATATAAAAGACACCTGCCACTAACTATGTACATCGAGTCTTTAAGAGCCACACAGCGACCGGAAGTGGAACTAATTTCTCTCTCGAGACCATACTCACGCTTCCTTCACTCAGTAAAAAAACACACCACCTAACAATCTTTTTAAACCCCTCTTCCCTTCCCCCTAACTTATCTACCTTCCCTTTTCACTTTTATTCTTTTTTTGGACAAAACCTTTTTTTTTTCTTTCTTCTTTTTACTACGTACGGAAACTTCGAAGGAGGGTCGACGAACACAAAAGTCGGCACATTTTCCGAATGTATTTTTTTTTTTTTTTTTTTTGTAACGTTTCCAGTAAATATTGACATCCTTAGTTGAAGAGGTTTATCGAAGAACTCGCACGCGCGGTAAAGTATCGACTCGATTCTCGACTTTACGATTTTTGGAGAACCGTAAAATACTTTTACACTGTGACCGTAAAGCCGCCTCTCCTTCTCCTACTTCAAAGAAGTACCGACTCACACCTGATGTTGACCGTTATTTATGGGACAAATCTGTATTGTCGAAGGAGATTTTCTGACTTGTTTGGATTCTAAAAATTGGGTTTATATATTGTATAATAGGAAATGAATGGTTTTGTGTGGGTAATAAGCCTGTATTGTTTAGTATTTAGTATGTTGTTGTCCTCAATAACATCTTACGAACAAATCTTTCCTTTTAAAAAAGATATTCTTAGTTTATTTATTTTCTCCACTGGGTTTGGCAACACTATCTGAAAGCTTCAGATTTAAGTGAATGTGAATTAATTTTGTACGAAATTGTTTGCATGCTAACAGGGGGGAAAAAAGATTTGATAGTTTATTTCGCAAAAAAAAGATTTTTTGGGTGTTTTTTATTACATAATATAAATAATTTTATTAGACATCTTATACTCACAAAAATGTTAGCAAAACATTACCTCCACATTTAGCAAATGCTTAATTCTCCCTAATAAAAATAGAATAAATAAACTTCTGAGGTATTTTAAATTTACTTTTCCCTTTATTATAATAGAATTCTCAGTCAAGAGTAAAAATGTATTTTATGTGAACCTTTGAAAAAAATCACTAAAAATTTCTCTCTGGGTTCGAATCCCGGAGATGGATGTTTGTGTTGTAATCCTTTCTTCTGTCTGTGTTGTTTACCCCCGTGTTATACGTTTGGTGGTGCCCAGGGTTTATAAATGTTAAAAAAAATATATATATATTTATACATCTTAAAAATTCATTGTATTATAAAGGTAATTCTTTCCTTAAATTTCCATGCCTGTTCATTGTTCTTTCATCAACAGTTTTTCCAAATAGACATAAGGCCATAGCAGCTGTATACAACTAAAATATAAATATTTAATTAACAATAAAATTATCTCCTGCAAGGAAAGAAAAAAAATACATGATATAACCTCTTAAGATCTAAAGAGAAATGAATGAACGAATGAAAAATACACACAAAAATTATAATATAACGTAATAGATCAAAGTAATATTGATAATTAACATAGTTTCGAGTTCCAAGCTTTTTGTCAGCGATACATAAAATATGTGTAGGCCAGTTTATTGGAATGTATATTAGAGGCGGGGGGATCAAATCCCCCCCCCCGAATTTCAAAAACCTACCTTTGCGGGGAAAAATATTCGTAAGTATATAAATTACAGAGGAAAATAAAATAAAAAAAACTATTTTTATGCTAAGTACTGTCACAAAGGGAACGAAACTCAAACATTTGATCTTTTTTTATCCTAAATAGTGTTTATTAAAGAAAAACAGGTATTTTAGTAATTTCTAACATTTACTACGATGAGAGGACACCTACTAAATAGTTGCAAGGGAAAGAAAAGGTACGTTTAATAGTTTCTTTAAAAATTAAATTTTTTATCAAACCTATTGTCGAAATTGCAGTTACCTAGAAAGCAGAAAACTTATAAAAGCTTGGATCGGACTGATTCGGCGGTGCTGGGAGAAAGAGCTGAGGTTATGAAATGCTGCAACGTACATTGTACTAATGATTATTCAGTACTTGCTTATCAGTAATCATCCTTTTTTGTTATTTATTTCCTAGCAAAATAATTACTTTGAGTCTAAAATCATGTAACTAAAATTAAGTAACTATGTAACAAAAATTAAGCCTTTTTCCTTTTTTTTTCCAGAAAATTCAACTTCATTTTCTTCTTCTTCAATGGCTGGACATCCCTGGGTGGGCCCTGGCCTTCTCCAGAAGTTTTCTCCAGGTATCTCTACTTTTGACAACTGTTTTCCAGTTTTTGACTTTTAAATTATTTTTTTTGACACAGTCAATCCATCTTAACGGGGGTCTGCCCCTGGTCTATTTCCCATTGGTTTTTCCAGAAAGATTTTCTTGCAGCAACGATCTTCATTCATTCTAGCCAGATGACCAGCACATTTAAGTCTCTGTAATTTGACAAATTTTACAATATTAGGTTGTTTTGTAAATTCTGTAGATTTCTAAGTTAGATCTTCTTCTCCATGATCCATTCACTTGGATCCCACTAAGAATGCAAAGTAAGATATTTCTTTCGAAAATTCCCAAGGCTTCCTCATCACGTAAAGTCAATGGCCACGTCTCTGGTGCTTAAGTCAAGACAGATCTTCTAAGACTTTGTAAAGAATCAATTTAGTTCTTAATTTGAGGAAACTGGATTTTAAATAACTCTTCAAGACATAAAAATATCTATTTGCAGCAGTAGTGCACAAAGGAATTTTTCAGAGGGTAGGGGGTCTAGGGTTAAAAGTTCCCTATTCTCGTATCATGCTCCAATAAGCCGCCCAACATATTCTTTTGATTTTGTCAATTCTTAGGGACAAAAACAGTAAAAAATTAACTAATTATTAACACTAATTATTGAATAATTAATTAGTATTAATTAATAAAATTAATTACGAACAGCAACAACTTAATTAAATTTTACGTACTATATACATAAGATTATAAACAATTGGAAAAATCAAGGGCTATGGGGGGGCTGGACCTGAGGACCCCCTCCCTTGTGTGCGCCACTGTGATTTTCAGCAATAATTCTTTTATAAATTTCTGGGGCCAGCTCATTTTTTTCTTAATCTCAGCTCCAAAATAAATGTCCATTTTGGCAACACAAAATTTTGAATTTTTTTTAAAATTACATTTCTCCTAATCTCCATGCCATAGAACGTCTTTAACGCCATAGATAGGTTTATGCTAATAATAATTTCTCCCCCTCTTCCATATAACCGCGATCCGCCCTAATATTTTTGTTTTGAATACAAGCGGTGAAGTAAAGGACAACGGTATTGTTAAATGATATACAGAACAATATTCCATTACATGGACATATCAACCAAAAATGATTAAAGAAGATATATATCATTTCAGCAACCATACACCTACTACTGTTTCAATTACATTTAGGTCTTGAAATAATCTGAACATGTAACAGTATGATTGACTTGACCTTAGAATTAATTCATTATTCCTTTCAACAAATGGGCGCCCATTTTCTGTAGGAATCTTAGCTGTTTGCTTAAACTAAAGGGAAAGAGACATTGAACCATCTCAAAAAGTTGCGGTAATAAACTTCTTGCAAACATCCTACCAGAATATAAATTCATTGTTGGAATTATTAGTGAAAAATACACATCAGTCCTCATCCATTTTATGGTTTTGACAGTCGGTTACAACACCGGATACACAGAAAAATGATGCTCAGGATACACTGATGATTTGCAATCAAAGCTCTAATCCAATTTCCGAGTGACTCCTCCCTAAAAAGAATTTAAAAGATGTTTTACACCCACACAAAGTAACTTAATTCCTAGTTTCTTCAATAAGTAGTTTCTTGGTTCTTTTCAGTGTTCAGTTTCAGTGCTTATTATTTTAACTTTTTTAATAATAGATATTTTCTTTCTCAGTTAAATGGAATTATTTTAATTGTGGTAAAATTCCGAAAGTTTCTTAAAATTTATTTGAATTTTCTTCTGACAACTACTGCGCCTTCATGGATATATAATTAATAACTCGAAGTATTGAAATTATTATCCAAGAGAACAATAAGGGATCAGAAAAAAAGAGATGTAGTTTATGTACAGATGTAATCAGTAGCGCACACAAGAATTTTTCAAGGGTCGAAAGGCCGTTATTCTCGTATCTTGCTCCAATACGTCGCCTAACACATTCTTTTGATTTTTTTTGTCGATTTTCGGGAACAAAAAACATTAAAAAATTAATTATCGAATAAATTTTTTGCATCAATTAATAAAATAAATTATTATTAACAAATATTTAATTAAATTTTACGTACTTTTTTTATAGGATTATAATCAATTGAAAAAAATCAAGGGCTTGGGAGGGGGGGGGGTCTGGACCTGAAGCTCCCCCCCCCTCTTGTGTGCGTCACTGGATGTAATATTTTCCAAATAAGCAATATTTGAGGAGAATTGATACAAATGAGAGTAATATGTGTGAGGAAAAATGTATTTAAAATTGCAAGAAACTTATCTATTATTATATAGAGATGTTTTATTAAAACAATCAAAAAATTTTGTATGTACCGTATATGCATCCTCATCAGGATTCAAATGATATCCAGTGTCAAGTTTTCCTATCAATGGGTGAAATTGGGATCTAATAGCATTTCTAGTCATAGACACCAGTCATTAAAATTATAATATTAGTAACGATAATGGAGACTAGAATTTTCGCAAGCAAAACATAAAATAAGCACCAGTTAATTTTATCCTTTGTTCGTCACGAAACTATTTAAAATATTTCTTTTCGTGAAGTTTTGTTTTGTCTAATGTAGTCGCATTTAAATATATCTTAAAATGATCCATAATTTTTAAATTAATCAGACAATGTTAACTTAAGCAAAGCATGCCTCAATAACTCTATTGAAATACGCAAAATTCTCTCTGGGTCATTTCCAATATATTCTGTCCAAAGCATTCAGTCTTTGATGAATTCGAAATGAATTTCTTAAATGAATTCTTTTTCCTAAATTCGAAAGTGTGGAAAGTAATTTATGGTTAAAAAAACAAATTTAGCAATATTATAAGACTTCCCAAAATAGCAAAAAAAGAAGAAAAAAAATATTGAAAGAAAGCATTGAAATAATAATAAAGAAATCACACAAACATCAACATTTCATCACAAATATATTAATATTAATTTATCCTAGGAAATTATTCAAGTTTTAGGCAAAATTCTGTTCTGTAAATGATTGGATACTTGTGAAAAAATTTTCAAACAATATTATCCATTTCAAACACCATCAAAGACATTTTCATACATTTTTCTACCATTTTCATTTTTTTTCCATCACAGAAATTGCATACTTAAACTTAATTAAAGGTTTACATACCACGAGGGCAATTTTGAACGGAACTTCATGAAGTAGGATTCTGATTTTGACTGAAGCTAACAGCAATCATTTTTAACCTTTGTTAACATTTCAACTAATTTGAGGTCTCTCCTTTTATTTACGACTTGAAAACAAATCTCATTTTTCTTCATCGTGTAATTAGAGTCCAAGCCATTAAAAAAGACCCTTATAGCCCACAAATGATTAATTACAACCGAATCATCATTAAGGGACTTGAAACGTAATTTACATCGGATATCTCGGGAAGTTTCAACACTCATTAAATCACTGTCAATTTACTTCCACTGCAGTAATAGTTCACTTTAACAGTTCCATTTTTGTTCGTTATCTTAGAGCTTCGTTGCTGCTTTTGCAATCAATCTTCTTAAGTGAATCGGCCATTAAGAAAGTAGGAGTTAGAATGCCCGATATCTCTCTAATTCGTTTCACACTGGACTCTGAATTTCATTAATATAAGTCGAGGCAAGTGTGACAAGAAAGTTTAATTTACTCTGGAAATAAGAGCAGCCGGTGCTGAGGATAAGTCTTCAAGGCAGTGTACCGAGGCCATAAATTCTCTTGTTACATATTCGAAATAAACATGTCGAATTATATATGCAACTAGATGGTTAAACAAAATGGTATAGATGTTCTTCGATGATTTTATCATAAGTAATCGATTAGTACTTTTCATTTCATAGAGCTAAGTACCCCATTATGCCATGTTGGGGCTTTTTTTTCTCTCTTTGATTATTGTTTCTGAGCTCTGATGGTAACTTTGTGTTGCGTGCAGCTTTAAAGACACGACCACAGAACACGAAAATCGCGTGCTGTTGAGATGAATCGCACGTGCACATTTTGTGTCAAGTCTCGTGACCTTGAGGTGCGGCTTCGAGGGTGTAATTTATTTTGCTTCAATTCGCTAATCGAGATTATGGAAGAGAAAACTTGTTCACTCTGCCGCAGAAAGACACAACGCACACACGCAGCATGGGGGTGAAGGGGAAATTGATAATTATGAGATCCTTATACATGTACCCGATGGCACTGGAAGTTGTTGAACTTTATCATGCAAATGTGTCGATAAATCAAAACTTGACATGCCTCAGACAGAAAAAAGTTTAACCTATGGTCTTTGAGGTTCTCGAAAATTACACAATGTCATCGCGTCTGAAGTTGACTACGCTTAAAATTCATAATTATTCGCGTGTAAAAAAACGTTTAAATTTTTCTTCATAAAACTGTACACGGAATCTTTAATAGAAGTATGTCTTTTGAATTCCTTGAATGCTAAGGTTAATGAAGAACGCATGTTTTTGTTAATGACGGCCGAATGAATAATTTTAACACAGCTAAATGTAGTTAAAAATTTTCTTGCAAATTTAAAACTAAATGAAAAAATATTGTAATAAATTCTCAGTTCATTAAATAAAGTTACTGAAGTAAAATATTCTGTAAAACTATGCATAAGGATGTCAGTTTCATTTTTTACTCGCTTTCAATCATTTCACATTTTCTTGTGATAAAAGATTACTGCCAAGGTGCTGGACTCATATATTGGATGATTTTTGGTGTTATGAAATGTTGCCATCTTCACCAAAATTTCTTTTTTTTTCAGTGACTTCGAAATTATTGCTGCATTTGGAAGATATAGGTAAGCTATTGTCTACAAAGTTGCTTTATTGCGATATCATCGGTTATAACTTGTAACAGGTTCTCTTCGAGCCTGTCCTCAAAGGGAAAATCCTTTTCATGAGTTGTTTGATTAATTTCTGAGAATCTATTTCTGTATAAGAATTGTGACGTATACAAATTAATTTGTTTAAAGTTGAGTGAATACGGGGAAGATATTGCTAGTGAATTCTTGGAATATAGTAATAGTTTAAATTATATTTATGAAAGATGCTTTGCAGAATATCTACGTATCTTTGAAAAAGACTTGTTGTCTTATTATTATTATTAGGAGGTCTACAAGTATTCGCGCGCGAGCGGATAAATTAATTTTACTACAGTAGAACGTCGTTTATCCGAATGTTTATTATCCGGACCAAAGTCCGAATATGTTTTCGAACAGTGCAATGCTCAACAGTTGTTTCGCGTGAGGTCAAAAGTGACGGGAAAACCCAAGGTGAGGGATATTTGGGGAATTTCAGTTGTGTGATTTGGTAAACATCTGCGCGAAATATTAGGTTAGTTTGTTTCCAAGTGATGGGGTTGTATACGTGATCTTTTGTTGAGTTTTGTTGATGTAGAAACCTGGATGGCATGCGATGCAGAAGACTATGGATTTCAAATGCTAAATGATGACGAGATTGTGACTTCCGTACAAGTAGAATCCGACCCTGTCGACGATGAAACGGATGCAGACGAGGACAACAACAACGAAGGTAGCAAATGCTGACACTTTTTTTGCGTTAGACTGCTATGGAGTGGTACGAACAACAATCAGAGTGCTGTCCTACTCAACTACTGCTGCTCAAGAGAATCAGAGACTGTGCAGGGGGAAAAACGAAGGTGTACAATGGCACAGCCAAAAATAAGTGATTATTTTCCGCAGTACAGGTAAAATTGCGACATTTTGCACCTATTTTACTTTTTTTTCAAGCACGTTTCCCGCATGTGATGGTGTTCAACATTCGTATCGTGTCCAGTTTCATATAATACATTGATCGCATTCGATTTTTGGTTATCCGAACGGTGTCCGGTCCCAATTGATTCGGATAAACGACGTTCTACTGTACTTAAAGTTAATTGCAAAGAGTTCGCAGAGGATGTTGACAACAAAATCTTAGAAGATAGTGATAGTTTCAGTTATATTTGTGAAAGCTACTCTTTGCGGAATATCTACATAACTTTCAATAAGATTTGTAGTCTTATTATCATTTTTTTAGGAGATCTACAAGTATTCAGATTTAGTGCGTTTACCTGACTTCTTGGGGGCCGTGGGTAGCCTAGTGGTTAGAGCATCGGACTCCAGACCGGAGGGCCTGGGTTCGATGCCCGATGCCACTAAATACCACCGAGTATAGACGGAGTACGTGCTCGTTAAATCAGTGGGTCTGAAAGTCTTGTGGGCGGTCGCAGCAGAAACCATGAGTGCAGGGGGCTGGAGAATATTTCCCTCCCCTTCTGTTCCATGCCAAAATTGTGGAGGTGGAGATAGGTGGTGTCGCCACCTATCGTTAAAAGTCCAACCTGTCTCACAGGAAATGGCAACTTTCATTCCTTCCCTGCGGGAAGGATACGACAACAACAACAACCTGACTTCTTCTTGTAATAGATAGGTAATATTTGTTATTATTAATTTAGAGTAAAAGTTATTTGCTTTCATTTGCTGATTGCAACCATGTTAGTGAGCTTAAAGTAAATAAAAGTTGTTCATTCTACAATATGTCACTTTTTTCCATTTTCCCCTTACTAACATGAACTTGGGTTCGCCACAAACTCATTAGCAATTTTTAGTTAGGTACTTGATTATTTTCTGAAAAACAAGTGAGTAAAATAAAATAAAGCTTTAAATGTCATTAAATTAATATTTAAACAATAAATCATTTGCAATATTTGTTTTACTATATCTGCTATAAGAGGCCCGTAGTAAAATCATAATAACAAGTGATGAGGGGGGGGGGGAGGTTTAACTTCGTACATGCCTTCAAATTTTGTGCTGATTATGTGTTTATCATTTTCTATCCAATCATGAAGTAAAAATGCGAGTAAAGATATTTCGCTGTGATCGAGATAATCTGTTTTTAAAAGCTAAAAGTGAAGTATATATATTTCTACAGTTTTCACATTTTGTATACACACACATATATAGTTTAAAATTGCCCAACTACCTTATTTTTTCCCTTTTTCCCCTTGTTATGCCATGTTATAACATGGTTAGAATGAGAAACTTTGATCTGTCTTTTGAAAAAAAAACAGGCATTAGGAGGAATTTATATCTCATGAAAATAATGATAGTTATTTTTACAGTAATTTTCCCCAATGATTTTCGTAATTTTCTAATCTGAGAAAATATTGAAGACTGAATAATAATATAGGTTTTTAAATAATATCAGAAGAGAGAATGACTATTTTTTTAAATAATTTAAAATATGGTTTCTGTTTTATTACTTTATAAGTTAAAATTACGTGCCTTTTTGAAAGTCATTCATTTTAAAATTAAACTTTATTCTTTTTCAAAAAATTACTTTGCAGAAATAATCGTCTTTTGCTCTAGAAATGAGATATTTGAATAACTTATTGCCTCTTGTGAGGAATTAACTGAACACTTTTCATCCCAGAATGCAGAAAATAAGAATTTACGTATTATGTAATTAGATTATCAAGATTTCTGGTCGCGAACAAATTGTGGCAAATTGCGATTGTGTAGCTTTAGTTACACAGTCGTCAACCTGTCTCTCCCACGTCCCTCTTCACTTGACTTTAAATATAAATTTTCATTAACCTAAATTAAAGTTTCTTTTTGGAAAGTGGTTTCATATTCATACAATAGTTAAAAGGATTTTTCCTAAAGTATTAGTAAGAATCACGGATAGAGCCCGTCACAATCTTAGACAGTTATTTTATTTTCTAGTTTTAATTTTATACAAGCACACACACAAATTAGTTTTTTTTTTGCTAAGAAAAGAATCAATATCTGAGACTTCTCTTCTGATTTCAATATTTATTCGTTATGTTTTTGCAAAGTTTATAAATTACTTTCCTTAAAATAATGAAACAAAGAACTGCATAAAATATTAAGTAATATTTCGCTGGCGCTTGATACATTAAAAATTAATTCCAAATCTGTAAAGCCAAACAATGGATTTATCCTATTCGTTTTGAATCTTTTTATGTACTCTATGAATTGTTTTATGGCATCTTTATACAAGAAGTTTTATAAGCAATTATGTCGTATAAGAGTCTAACATGTGAAACAGAAAAAAGAACTAAATTTGTAAGCGAAAAATTTTCTTTTCTTTGATGTACAAGTTTATTGTGCTTAATAAAATTACCTCTGTTTTTTTATTGTAATAAAAAAAATGCTTTACTTTCTTTAACACTAGAGCGTCCGTTAGTGTCAATTTTACACCGGAGCCTGTTACTTTGTTCTCCTTTCCGCAGTTTTCCAGGTAATTTGAAATCTTTTTGTGACTTTTAATCATTTACCCTGGTGATTACACAGAAAAAGTTTTGTGGTTCTAGGTTAATTAAGAGTGATTTTCCAACTAAATATACCTAGAACGTCCGCTGGTGTCATTTCGACACCAAGGAAGTTTATCATTACAAAGAGTTGTCGTTCAACAAAATATTGTTCACTTAAGTCTATACTATTAGTAAAACAAACTTCCCGAAGTTTTTTCGCACATTTTTTTTTACCTTGAATACAGTGTTCACAATGAAAATGAATCAATTATACTAAAACTGTTGTGTCTAAGTGTTTCGTTACATAGTATTTGCTTAAATGCTCATAAAAAAAGTTTCTTTCGATTTCCGAACTTAGTGCAGAGAGACAAAATGAAACGATGGCCCTTAGAAAAGGTCTAACCCTGATGAAATTGCTAATTTGTTGCGAGAGTTTTCTGAGAAAGAATCTAATTTATATATACATTCCGATGAAGACATAAGATTGAATGAAAGTGACTGCAAAGAATCTGAAGAAAGTCAGATGTAATTGATAATATTCCAGTAAATCCTGATATGTATGTCGTTAGGGATGGCTCAGAATGAATACCGCATAATATTAATGTTCCAGGTAGATTTACGACTCGAAATGGTTTGTGACAAAACAGTGGTCCAACAAACTTCGCGAAACATAATGTCAACGTCAGTTTTTTTATGATATAAATGGTCATAATATACGATAATAAAATGAAATTAAAATTAAAAAGTCTTAAAACTAAACCTTACTGAACAGTATTCTGCAATTGTTTAGTTAAAACAATTACTTTATATATTTTATATCGCGGTGTCAAAATGACACCGGTGGACATTTAAGGGTAATCGAAATCCCGGACGTTCTATGTCAGGGGTGGGCAGACTTTTACATGACACGGTCTACTTCTAATTTTCTTACACTTTTAAAACTGTGTTTTAAGTAAAACTAAAAATACAAACATAATAATTATACCCACAAATTTAATATCAAAGGATGTATTTATTGTCAAACAATTCAAAATACATCAAAAAAATAAATCATTTTCATTTAAAGTTAGTTCTTGTAGCTAGTCTCATCAGAAGACTTAGTCTGCATACTATCCGTACCCCAATCTTGAATATCTTATATATAATTACTAACTGTTAATACTGCAATGGATTCTAAGTGATTATCTGTGAAACGGGAAAGATACGTTGTTTTAATTATATCCATCATTGGAAATGTAGATTCACACAGGTAGGTAGAGCGAAAAAATGACGTTAAATGAATTGCAGCTTTTTAAATTTAGGATACTTTACTTCGTCCATTAGATTTCAAAAGTTATTCATTTAAAATTGCGTCCTTTTGACGGAAAGAAAATTGTGTTACAAGAGAGATAAAGAGAATATTTAACATATTTTTCCTTTCCACTATTTTGCTTCGCCGAGTTTGTCTTGCAGTGTGTAAACAATCATGACTCTTTAGACACCGTACCTCTAGAATCCTCTAAAAACTTGGATGTTTCGATCGCACTTGCTCCTGCTAGACGGGTTGGCACAATTTTATCTCTTCAAAAATCTGAGAGATCCAACGTTTTATGGTTCTGAAGAAAAAAAAATCTAATAAAGCTAACGAATATTACCAGATAATATACATTTCTATTTATAAAAAAAATCTGGTAGCTATGCTTACGAAGTGCATTCAAAAATATCACTTTTATTCACGGGTGTTTCCAGTATTTTGTTACCATCTGTGTTTCTTTTCGTATGCACGTCTAAGATCGGTGTCTATGTGAAAATGGCCACCCCGAAATGTTTTGGTGGTCCACCAGTCGATCGCGATCGACTTAATGCCACCTCGGTTCTATATAGTGTTAAACATATACCAAATTTTTTAAATAAAAAAGAGCTGTTTGCTTTTTTGGTGAACATAGAATACATTTTTTGAAGCTACTATAGAAAGAAGAAAATAATTATTCTAATATATACCATTAATTCAAAACCAAAACCGATTTATTCTTTCTTTTTCAATTTATCACTATATATTTCTTCAAATAATACCTCTTTATACACTCGTACATTGTATTCTTACTTCCGAAACTCTGAATACATATCTTCAATCAATTTATAGCTCCGAAACCGAAAGAAAAAAAAACGGTTCGGAAACCTCCGCAACCCGCTCCTCACAATGACCTTTGACCCCAAGGCTCGGCAAGTAGGTGTAGTTGCAAGCCTGTAAAAAATGGCTAGGGGGTGGCTGCAGGTAGAGCGAAATCTTCCTGACACTTGACAGATTGTTTTTTTGCCAACCTTCAGACTACTTTGCGGAGTTGGACGAGTAAGAATAAAAAAGTGTTAAAACAAAAGGATCTCTTGGCTTCCACTCCTTCATGTTGCGTTTTCATCGACGAGTTTGAAGAATTTCTTCCAGTTCAGTAATTAATAAGAGCGGACTGGAGAAGTTTGCTATCTCAATTAATTCTTTCCAAGTACTTTAATACTTAGGTAAAAGATGGCTGGAAAATTTATCTTTTTAACAGAGAGTGTGGTTTTTGTTAATGTGATATTTCAAATGCGAGCAACAGCTGTATTACACGTCAGTCTTACGTTACTGTTTCGTCATAATATACCTCGGAAATTTTGTAAGTAACTTCCCTATGTATTATAATAGACGGTTTCAGCAAATTACAATTAACAAAATTTTTTGTTGTATGATTTAGCTAAACTTGACGAATGAATATTAAATTTAAATTATAACCAGTATTTATACAATTATAACTTTTTATTAATAAATATGTCACTTTTATGTATTAAAAATGAAAAAAAAAACATTTTTTGTTTTTACAGCAATTCAATTTTTTTGAACCTGTACTGATTATTTTTCTTTAAAATATATCTTGTAAGGTCACAAAAATCAGCTTTGAAAACTTGCTTGATGATATTACATATAATTTTCAAAGAATTAATTGAAATTGCTACTTTTTATCTAATGTAATAGAAATAATATAAATATCATATCTTTTATAAATAGTGACCCAAAAAAAGTGATATTGGTGATTTAGGCAAAGTTCACATGATGTTTATGACTACTACGACTGAAAAGAAGTAGCAGAATTAATTGTTCAGAATTTAGTCACGGTTGAATGTTTTGTGTTGTATGCAAAACTAAATCTTTCATCAAAAAGTAAGTTTCTGAACACGAGGAATTGAATTGTTTTTTTTTTAAATAAAAAAGATGAAGTTCGACTATTACAATTACCCAAAATCAGAGTTGCATTAATATATTTATAAGCAGCTAAATAAGAAACAATAAGTTATGTTTGAAATTTTTTTAAAAAATTAAATTTTGATGCAATAACTTTATTCTGTTGTAAGAAAAGTCACTAAAACTTCAAAAATGTGAAGTATTGGGAATAAGACAATTTCGAGAACATTTTCTTGATAAGAGAACGATAGATTTGTATCATAATTTATGGGATTAAAGTGCTTTCTATTAGAAATGTGCATTTCTTTTTGTACAATACAAAGCAATTATAAACCAATTTCTTTAAGATTTAAATAATTTCCTTGATCTAATGCCAACTAATATAATTTTTTGAATGATGATCTTGATGATCTCATAAAATAATTTTATTTTTACTTATGGATAACAGTCATAACACACAGTTTTAAAAGTTATTTTTTGTGGGAAATTAAATTGCAGATTTTCTAGTTTATTTTCATCTTACATTTTGTTTTATAGATTTTAATTTCAATTTATTTAAAAATGCATGGCACGGTATTAAATTTTCCTACATTTTACGAATAAACACGTGTTTATTGTTGATTTTTTTAGTATTTATGTATTTACACGATTATTCATTACGATTACGAAAATATTTCTACATTTGGGAATCTGAATTCTTTTGGGGTCATAAAACGCCATAAGGAATCATATTGCTTACAAAACTTATTCTCTTTTCCTTGTAAAACGAAAAAAAATAAAAAAAGGTCATTGCTTGTAGAATATTACATTTATTTTATTTTGTTATTCATTTCAATAGGAGCCAGGATAAAACTCATTGCGTAAGCACCATGTAATTTTAAGACGATTTATATATATATATATATATAGAGTTACCAACAATCCTATATTGATTGATTGTTTGGTAAGTCATATTTAGGAGCAACACGAATTCTAATGACAACGGACTTCATGATTTTGAATGCCACCTGAGTGACAAGGATGACATCTTACCTAGCACTTCTACACCACGCCAATGTGATGTGATTCTACATTCGATGCCATAAAAATTGTTTCTATTGAGACAAAGAATGACACATTTGTGGAAACAGCTGAATACTGAATTAAACATTATTAAAATAATTCTGAAATTTTGTCTTTACCTCTCTCTCTCTCTCATACACACACACAATCCTACGCAAAAATAATATATAGTTATTAATATTCAACATATTATAAATGCTCTAAACGAAGATTAGTTTGTACGCATAAAAAACTTTTTTATTTTTCTCTTTGGTATCTTAAATCTAAGTAATTATCTGGTTATTATGCAAAGAATCAATATACAATTATTCAGTAAACCTTTTGATTCAGCAATAATCGAATGTCTTAATGTGACACGACAAGAAGTATCAAAGCCCATATATATGAATTAAGTTAAACAAGTGTATATAAAAAAATTTTGAAGTATATTCCAACTTGGGTCAAATAAAAAAAAAATTTATTTTAGTTATTTTTTATTAAATAATTACAATTAATATAAGTATGTATATAACTATGACAGAATCACAATATTAAGTGGCAATTAATTTTTATCAATTTTCCTTAAAGTTTAGCATTGTTATCTAAAACAATCGTGTATATAAAACTTCAGTTCAACTGGATGCTTTAAAAGGTGAAAAAAAGTTTTGACCCAAGTCGCTAAAAAGCCAACGTGACTGTATCTGTAGTTCTTTAGATGATTAGTTTTAGCCAATTAATTTTAATTAATTGTAATTGGATTATCGTATTGTCACCTCAAACAATCGTGTATAGAAAATTTCAGCTCAAATGAATGCTTTAGAATGTGAGGAAAAACTTTTAAAGTTTTGACACGTCTCCAAAAATTATGCCAATGTGACTGTATCTGTAATTCTTTCAATAATTAGTTTTAACCAATCAAATTTAATTAGAATTTTTATTAATTATAGTTAAATTACCGCATTGTCCTACGATCTAATCGTGTATATAAAATTTTAGCTCAATTGAGTTCTTTAAAATTAATTTTATTAACGATTGAAAATTTGAACAAGATATGTATAGGGAGATTGTGAACTAATAGTAGGAATTGGAAAAGAGCAATGTTCCACCTAGTCAACCAAAAAATGTACGTATATAATGTAATCTACTAAAAAAAATAAAAAGAAACATTTACAAAAAATATTTTTATTTACCAAAACACCCCTATTCATAATAAAAAATACATTTACACTTTAATACAAATAATCACATATCCACAATATAGTTGGCCATAAAAAAATAAATGTATTTATGAATGACATCCTCACATGAAAAATTAATTTACAGGATTTACATATTTTACACGACCAGCATGTTGAATGTCCTGGTAATATAACATGCTCCAAGCTCTTTAACACTTGTTTTCGTTCTAATGCTTTAATTACAGTCGAATGTTTCTAAGTAGATACCCTTGGAATCAGATGAATAATATTTAATTTGTTTTTCATACAAATATGAGTACTGAATGAAATATATTTCAAAAAGTACGAGCTATACATTCCGATTTAATATGCACAATTATTAAAATTACACGCTACTAGTTAAATGCTGTGTTTGATAGTTGTAGAAAGAAATAAACAAAGTACAAAAAAGTTAGGGTAGTACAAAAACCTCAAATTAAAATTATTATTTATCCAGATTTGTGTGTGTTATTTTCTTAATTTTTTCATTAACACATCGCAATTTAAAGTGCATGTGGGTTGTTGGCAACGAACCTCATGATTTTGATCCTCAGTCAAATGACTTGGCACCTCATTCACCACATATCCACAACACACAAACAAGATGACTGGTTTATTCGATAGTTCTGTAGACACCAGACTCAGATCCCCGACCCGACAATGTAGGCTATGAGTTTGAGACCATGGGCACCCGAATACCGCGATCACGTCATTTATTCAGTGTTTGAAGGCTTGAAGTTCAGAAAAAAATAAATATTCATTTAAGTATATATTCACTTAAGTGATATCCAGTTTTTCATTCGGTTTTTTAACTTATTATTAATATATTTCTAAAATTCAAAGGATTGTTGAAAAAAATAATTAATTTATGATTTTTTTATTTATTGACAGCAAATATTTTATCAAATATCTGCTTATAAAAAAACCCAACTGTATATCGTCGGTCTAATTATCAGAATGCGTAACTCCTTCTGGGATGGTAATTTGATATAGGCGTGCTACGCGCCAAGTTATTATGTTCGCTAAGATGGGTGATAACATTACAATATGGTTACCATGGTATTTTTTTATCGTGTAGTAATGTGGTTGCCATGGGGATAAAGGACATTAGAGTTAATTTTTATTGGTTTTTTTCAGCAGTAACCCTGTTAATTTCAGACGATTTTAATTCGATTTCTTTAAATATTAAACTATTTCCGTTGTATTATTGGTTGATCTTGGTTATTTCAATCTATTCCTATATTCTTCATTAGAAATATATTTCAAAACAGTTCTTTACAATTATTTTCCTTACAATTTGTTACCGCTAGGGCGACATCTTGGATTTTACGTACTCGACAACAGCAGCTGCTTGGTACTCCTATTTCAAATTTAGTTCCTTTGTGGAGTTACACATTCTGATAATTAGGCCGACGATATCTTGTTAAATTATTAAAATTGTTTACATTTTCTTTTAAACGGTATGAAAATGTCATCTAAATTATATATAACATTTTTTTTACATCGTGTTTTATTACAAATTTATCTATTTTCATGAGTATCATTCTTTAGTTCTCATCATGTTGTTTCTTTTATTATTTCAATTCTTTATTTACTACGCGCAATATTATGAGCTGCATTATGAAACTAATAAATGTAGAATTAATTTTAGAAAATTAGAGATTTTTTTTGCACTGTCACAAACACATGTTTTACTGCAATCTATCTATCTAATAAATATTTTTTATTGAAAGAGAAACTAAGGCAATGCTTATTAATAAAGAATTTAATAATAAGAAAAGCGCGCAATATAATTGTATAAAGAAAACGTGTTCTTACAGTATCAAATATTTAATAAAATTAGGTGAAGTGTATGAAAGTTTAGGACTCAAATTAATCAGATTACTCGTATATGAGCTTGATATTTGCATTCACTTTGACAATAAAAATCACACGAGTAGGAAAACATTGATATTAAAATATAAATAATAAAACTGTCAAAATGTTTCTTGTTCTTAGAAAAAGATTTTCACATTGTTCAGAAAATTTTTGACAATCATACAAAGTTAGAGTAAAAAATATTTTTAAAAACTATATTGAAATAGATGGATTCAAAGATTAATGAACAACATATATTTCTATAGTTTTGATCTTTATAACATGCATTGTTGATTTTATGCATAATTGCAATTTGAAAACATTCTAATGGGATATTTTAAGAGAGAAAGAACATGAAAGAAAATGGAATAAATATTTACAACTTTTAAGAACATTCTTTCATTCATTTTTCAATACTTGAAATAAATGTACAAAATCATAGTATTATATAAACAAAGAATTTACAAAAAAATAAATTATGTAAAATAAGTAGAATAGAAAAAAAAAAGATGCAAAGACACCATTGAAGCTTTTTCAGCAGTCATACTCCTTTCTTGATGTTTTATTTCTCTCCCTTTTTCAGTCTTGATCTATAAAGAGAAAAAAAATATCTATAAGTGGTATATCATTAATAATTCGGTTTATTTTTGTTTATAAGTTATCTATTCCAAGTAATAATGTTTTTAATTTAAATAATGGGAAGTCAGGAGTTATAAATATATATATATATATATATATGTAATTTATCAGAATTAATAGAATCCTTTGTTTTCTTTACAAATAATAAACTTGAATTTACGAAAACAAATCAAATACATCAATACAGTCAAGTATAAAATTAGGAAAAGAAATCACGAAAGAGAGAGAAATAACGTAATACATATAACACATATATATATAAATAAATGTAATATAAATAGCATAAGATAAAAATCTCTGAAAAACAATAATTATCTAGCAATTTAAGGTAAATATTTAATAGATCAAGGTATAAAAAGACTCTTTCATTTTCTTTAAACTCAGTTTGAAAATGAAACATTTTAAATCTCGAATTATTAATTTATAAATAATTAGTTTATTTTTTAAACAAAAAGATAGTAATTGTTATCGTACTTAAGTTCTTTTAGTATAATTTTTATAGATAATAATGGAGTGAAAACAAATGTTTGTCCTTTTAAAAAAATAACTCAACATTTTCTCTAAAATCTTAATACTAGATTTGTTACGTAGAAGTTAAAGTTTATAGTTTTAGATCAGTTAAATTTTCTATCCAAATACTCTAATCAGTGGAAAGATTTATTATTTAAACTAATAAAAAACATACTTTTAAATTATTTTTTCAGCAAATTTAAATAAAAGTTTAATTTTTAAAATATTTTTACTTTAAAAGCTATCAATATTTCGAAAATAAAATATAATAAGGCTCATATAAAGAACCATTAATTATATTTTTCAGTGATTAAATAGTTTTTTATAACAAAATTGCATAATTTTATTTCAAATATTTTAAAATTATACAATTCCTCTGCTTTTCCCATGATTTCTTCTAAAGCAAGTGATTCCCAAAGTGGTCTATATCGACCCCCAAGGGTCTATGACGACCTGCAAGGGGTCCACTTCAGAAAAAAAGTAATTTGGGGGCCTACGAGTTGTAAATGGGGGGGGGGTCTATGATAGTACCTCTTATTAAACCAAATCATGATTCTTAATTTAAAAGAAAATTTAATTAAATGGAAACAAGATTTTATCTATTGAATAGATTTATTTACTAATTTTAATGAGGTTAATTTGTAGTTACAAAATGACAGCATAATTTTTATTAAAACAAGGATCATGTCATCAATTTTGGCTTTGTAAGACATAACTATTATTTATCACAAACTATGGAATATCCTGGAAAATTTTGAATTTCTTTTCCCTAGTGACAAGGAGTTTCAGCGTGGTTGCCAATTTCCAAAATAAAAAAGAAAGGAAGGAAAATAAGGGCTGGACACTACTAACAGAAGGAATTAGGGTTAAACCTGACGATTGATTCCAAATAATAAAAAAATGTTATAGAAGCACCATATTTATTCCTCCTATTAAAAGCATTTGTTTGCTGCTCAGTTATTTTATATATCAATTAAATTTTTTAATTTAAATAACATGTTTTTCATAAGTTTTAAACAATATACTTCACTTCAGATGGAAATTTAAATCTTTTAAAGTTAGTAGCTTTATATCAGCTGTCAAAAAGACATTTAAGTTGGTAAATTCTTAAAAATTCAATATTAGGTAAGCAGGTCTACCCCAAACCGAAAAACAATGCAAGGGGTCTATGAGACAAAAATGTTTAGGAACCTCTGTTCTAAAGTATCCAACTATGTTAAAAATATCATTTTCTTCATATTTATAATTTTAAAATTCATTTAATTGACTTTTTAAATTTGAAAATGTTTTAACTCTGCAGTAATTAAAAAAGTTGCAGGTATTTAAAATATTATTACATTCCAAAACAGAATGTTCAAAAACATTTTTCTCATACATAAAACCATTTGTTTGTTTTCTAAAAATTGATGTTACTCCAAATGTGATTTTAAAGAACTTATACAAATAGATGCATGAAATTTCACATACATATTTCTATTACATGAATTAAAAACATTGAAATTGGATAACTGAGTGTTCAGTTACAATAAGAATTTCATTTAACAGTGTTGAAAAATTGTCGAAAAAATTCCCAATTTAAAGCTTTGATTACTTATACATTTTGTTCAAAAAAGAAATAGTTTAAAATTTTTGTTTATTTCTTAGAAATATTGTCAAAAACTTCATTAGAGTAATTTTTAAACACACACACACACATATATATATATATATATGCGAATATAGGACGTTTGAAAATAATTCCAAACTTAATCAAAATTTCTCTTAAACTTGTTTTTTTTTTCCCCTTCAATTTTTATTGCAAAATTTCTGCATTTTTATTATTGTGTATAAAAGTGAGATTTAACATGCAAAACAATTAGTGTTATTTGTAAATTTTTTAAAAAAAACAAACTTTGAGATTGTATATTGTCGGATACATTAAATAATGCAACGATTTTCTTTTTATATTTTCATTCCGATTCATTCATTCATAAAATGAATGTCTATTCGAACATCCATATTTCAAATCCCATTATACCAAGTCAGAAAGGCTTCATGAACGAATGACAACAATTTTTCGAATGTCATTTCAAGTCAGACAAAACAATCTCTTCTTTTAATGTAACAACAATAAAATCTTGATGGAGGGAAAAAATACAAAACTCACCAAACAAGGGGGTGAAAGCAAATTCAAAACCCTCCAACGAAGGCTAATTAAGAACAAGAATCGTAGTGTAACCATACGTAACCGAAACCCCCCGATAGTTTTTCATTGTGGAGCTCGCGAAGCCATATCCACGACAAAAAAACCATCGTCAACGAATCGAAACTTGTTTGGTAACGCCATCTAGAACGCCACTTTTTATTTATTTATTCTTATTTCATTTCGCTTCCTCTACAACTTAGCTGGAATTCATTTTCAAGGGAATGTGATGCTTTTGTTATGGTAAAAAAGGAACTTTATTGTGTTGTTCCAACATCCTTCGAAAAAACGGAAATGACGTGCATATTTCGTACTTTAAACGCTTTTACCTTTTTTTTTTGTATCGCTTAATTCGTTTTTTTTATTCTATTACGCAATCTTTTGATTGATTGCACCGGATGAAATAACTATTGGATCTTGTGAATTGTGAGAAAATTAAAAGTATTGTCAGAGACTTGTTCCCTAAAAATAACATTTTTAATCTATCCCAAAATCCTTAAAATTGAATAAATTACCCTGTGGAGATCGGATAATGAAAAGCCGGTTTAATCGACCCATATGTATATAATTACCACTGGCGTAGTTAATCCTATAAGTGGGTCCTGTATCGAATTTGCAAGAGCGCTCTTTTTTGAGGTCCCCTAACCTATTAGGATATGTTTGTGTATATATGTTAGAGCCCCAGCTTGGTATCATTGACACGGCAGTAGTTACGCTCCTGATAATTACAGAAGAGTGCAGAATTTAGAATTGACAATATATACATCAGTAGTGCACACAAGGGGGCGGGGATTCCCGGGTCCGGATCCCTTCCATAGTCCTTGAATTTTTATTCGATTGATTATCATCATCATATCCGGCAAGGCTGCCTATCGTGAGCCACCAGGACTTTTCTTTAAAGTTTCCTCCTCAGTTACCTCTCATTCACCTTCGTTCTTCAGGTTTTCTCACTTATAGTCTTAAAGTCCGATTCCATCTCAGCCTTGGTCTTCCACGTTTCCGAATCCCAGTGACTTTGAATTGTAGTATCTTTTTGACAACATTATCATCTGACATTCGAATTATATGAGCCATCCGATTCATAATACTATTTTTATGTGTTTGATGATGTCAGGTTGCTATAAAATCTATATAATTCAAAATTATATCTTCTTTTCCAACTATTGTTTATAATCCTATTTATATGGTACGTAAAATTTAATTATCTGTTATTAATAATTTTGTTAATTAATGCTAATTATTTACTCAATAATTAATTTTTTACTGTTTTTGTTTCCGAAAATCGACAAAATCAAAAGAATATGTTGGGTGGTGTATTGGAGCATCATACGATAATGGTGGACTTTCGCCCCCCCCCTTGAAAAATTCTTGTGTGCGCCACTGAAATACATATTTACCTCAAAATCGAAATAATGTGCTTTTAAGTCCCTATTCCCATTCAGGTTGAATTTAAATTTCTTTTTTTCTTCTGAGAATACATCTTTTACGTGTCATTTTTTTTTTATATAGATTAATATTTTCTTCGTAATTATTTATTCTGTGTGAGTATATTTAAATATGCATTTTATGACAATATTAATAGCTCCAGCAAATGTATATAATTTTATTAAAAAATATAATCATGAAAATGATAAAAATAATTTTAAAAAATAATTTGCTGGGAATATATAAATTTTTAAAGATAGCAGTCTTAGATAATACACAATTTAACTGAATTCAATTAATCAGTTTAAAAAAACGAAGAACAATGATATTCAGAGCTCAAAACTTAAATATCTTAATGGGGATAAAATTCCTTCAAATCAAAATTTTTTAATATTTATCAATATAAAAAAATGTTGCATATATTTTTTTTTACCTAGACTCCTTTAAATGTATCAGTACAAACCTAAAACTTAAAACTACTGGAACAATTTTTAAAAAAAATTCCGAGAAGTAACAGTTGCTCAAAACAGCAATTCCAAGAATTTTTCAACTCAAAGAAGTATTGAATTATGAGTAAACAAGACTGGAAAAAACAAATCATCCGAGATATGACTTCATCTTCGAACAATTTTCCTCTATATCCCATCAAGTAATGTCTGACATCCAGGTTAAATCACTGACCCCCATTTCTCGTACGCATACGTCAATCCACCAAAACTATCTAGGTTAGTAGCATACCACTCAGCTGCATTCCATGTAAGACTCAATAGAGAGATGCCAGACATTAGCATATTTATGAAATGTAATAATTACAACAAAAGTTACGGAGGTACAGAAAATAAAAAAGTTTCTCTTCTTAAACCCGTATACTAAAAAATAATTGCTTCGGTAGCTCTCTGTCTGTAGAAGTAATTAAATATGCTGAGATAATACACAAAATATTTTTTAAAAAATTTATGTAATTTTTTTTGTGTGTGTATCATATTCTATCTTTTCTTCAACGTAAGATTTTGCAAAGAGATCTATGGATCATAAGCGAACAAATTAGATTCTATTTATTTATTTTCTTTTGCTTGTGTAAAGCAAAAAAAAAAAAAAAAGGCATTACATTGCATTACTTTAAAATAAAAATAAAATAATAAATATATAAAATAAAATAAACCATTAATTTAATAGAAGGTTCGGGATATCTATTCTCAAGATATCGAAATGTGAGTTTGTATTTTTAAATTGTAAACCCTATTTATTTGAATGCGTTATACTTTTTTCCAATGTTTATGCTAATGCAAACTGGGCGCAACTTAGAATCGAAAGCGGAAAAATTCATTGGATGGGAGAAATTGAATAGGATACTGCCGGTTAGAGCAATTACAGGTTTATGTATATATTTAAAAGTTTTTAATACTGGTAAAATAAATCAATTATTCGCTTCTTATTAATTCTTATTCCAATTTTTTAAGTTTCGTAAATATAGGAAATCGGTAAAAAAAAAAAATTAAAAAAAAAACACTTTAAACTATTTTTTTTCCACAAAAACTTGTTGAGAATTTGGGTTGGAGCTTGGTATCGACGTGGCTTAGATTCAAATAAGTACGATATTTTTACTAACAAAATATTAAGGAAGAAAAGGAATATTGTTCAAAAGAAAAAGGTGGAAATATTCCGACCTATTGAAATTATTTTTATTAATAACAAAAGAAAATGAATTAATGAATAATCGTATCTACAAAATAATATCGTAGACTAAAAATTCCCAAAACAATGCCACATTACTTAATATTATTAGTAATATGAATAGTATAATAGTAATTAGTAATATTGATGAATATATATATACTGTTATTAGTTTTAGAATTTAGAATTTATTTTTCTATGCATTATAATGATGCTGAACATGCTCGAGAAAAGGTATAATTGCAACTAAAACAAAACAAAAAAAAAAAAAAAAAAAAAAAAAAAAAAAAAAAAAAAAAAAAAAAAAAAAAAAAAAAAAAAAAAAAAAAAAAAAAAAAAAAAAAAAAAACAAAAAAAAACTTAGGTAAAACCTTACAATAAGCTTCCGTCTAGGTTCGGAGACCAATTTTTCAAAAATAGATTTCCAGAAGAATTTTATTGTTCTAAAGAACATAAATAGGTTTTAAAGAGTCATAATTATAAAATAAATAACATGTGTCCCTCCCTTGTTTTCGAAAAAATATGATTTTTATAAATTTTAGAAAATTTTCATATTATTTTTTTTTTTTTTTTTTTTTTTTTTTTTTTTTTTTTTAAGAAAATTCAACAGACATAACAGCTTAAAAATACATTGGACATAATGTAATTTGACAACATCATTGATCATTTTCAGTATTAGGCCCAGGTCTATGTATGGACATCAATGGTCATCACATAACGGTCATGCCACTGTTGCCAGATGACATGTAGCTTGAAATTCCCTGTTTTTCGGATACTGCGTACCGGAATAATATACGAACGTTAAAATTATTCAGATCATGATCTTATTAAGGATTAGTTGATACGAAATCAGGCCCCCACCCAGTTGGCCCATGCTTTAAAACATAGTCAAATACTTTGCCTAATCGGATACCTTGAATAATTATATGCTATTGATACTTTAACACCTTGTTTTATCAAATGGTCAATAAAATAACAAAATATAAATGTATATTTTGTTTCTTTGAAAGAAATGTAAAGTAATCAAAACAGAGTTCATTTTACTTACTTTTTACGGGGAAAACCGAATTTACTTAAATTAAACTAACCAACAAAATTTCAGCGATGCATTCAAATAATTTAAAATACTTCTCACAAAGTATTAACATATGTTAAAGAAAAAAATTTAAAAATATTATAACACAGATCTCAAATAATGAGAATATGTAAACCCAGAAATCTCGTAATCAAAATACTAAGGCACATTCCAATAATATTAAATATTTAGACATAACATTATTACTGATCCACAAATGTCCCACAAACAGCGAAACAACGACAAACATCATTAGAAATTTTCACACACAATATATTTGTGAAAGACCCCTTCTAAATATTATTTACCCAACGTAGCTGTTTGGCGTAACAGTCGTGACCATTAACACCCTATTATTAGCGCCGATTTATCGGAAGCCATATTGACGAAACATTTACTTAAGGGTGTTATCTGGCTAAATTCTTCACTGTTTATTCCACATCCTTCCCTCTTCTCCACCTTCACGCTTCATGTCTCAAACGATACAACACTAGATAAAATCGTCTGATTAGGAATATTCTGCGAGGAGGAAGATTCTGAGATACCCCCTCCCTCCCCTTCCGTTACCTCTTCGTGTTTTTCTTTAACAAATTATTTTTTAATGCGGTGTACGTTTCACGCATTCTGCATGGGTAGGTAAATGCCAAATTTTGTGGATAATAGAAGGCCATGCGCACGATTTTCAACGCCTGCTGGAAAATTCGGTGTCTGGAATCGTTTGGGGTTTTGAAATGGGCATTGATTAAGAAGACCACACACACACACACACCTGATGAGTTTGGGTATTTGACGCTTTTTTTTGATGAAATATTTTAGAGTTTTCTTAAAATTTAATAAAAAAATTGGCTAACACATTGTATTGATGCAATTTCCAAGACAAGGGTGGCCAACCCAAATAACCGTGTAGACCACTACGGGAAAACATTCTAATCCCGCGGGCCACTTGTAAAAATATATATCTTTATATGATTTGGACTCACTACAAAAACTTATTGGAGTGAAAATTTAAAACAGAATTGTTTTTATTAATTTTCATGTATTCTAACATACATAGTTTAATAATAATAATACAAGGATCAAATATGCCTAGCTCTAGCAATAAGCAACGTGATAAAGTTATGGGAATCTATCGTGATACTTCGGGGGTAGCGTACTGCTCACTTCTAAGTATGTATAAAAAACAGAAACAACGTAAGAAAATAGAAACAGCTATGGGATATATTTGTTGCAAAACACTACACTAAAAACAAAAATATTGCAAAAAATAATAGTGTTTTATAAAGTTGTAAGGAATCTCGGAAAAACAACAAAGAAGCAAATAAAGAAGATAATTTATCGATAAGAAAATTGCTTATACTAAAATAAAGTATATATCATAATGGGAAATATAAAGATTGATTATCTCATAATAATCTGTTTGAAGTAAAGTGAATAAAAGGACAAAAGTGCACCAGAAAAAAATGAATACCATATTCGATAATTTTTCAAAAGTAACAATACCAAACAACCGGATCATTAAAGAATAAACTTTGTTCTTTTTACACAAAGCCGGAATTCGAAAAACATCCTTACACCCAAACTTTTGTCTTTAAATGGGACGCACGGTTTCAAGTATTGTTTCGATAAGAGGTGTAGGAAACAAAGAACAGACAGTTAAACTGAATCGGATTCCTTTCCAAAAAGTGGCAGAAGACTACAAGGAGCAAGTAAACAAATTAGGTTATTCTCTCTAAGCAAAAATTACAAATAAAAAAAAAGAATGTCAAATTCCTTACTGCTGTCAGATGCATATATCGAGTTCGTGCGCAAGTGTTAAGCGGGAAACTCCCCTGCTAATAATTTAAATTCCAGAATACAATAGCTTACATCGAGCTAAATAACACTGAGTGGATTATTTCATCTTTGTTCAAGTTTGTATCTTATAGAATACATGATTTGAAACTAGATGTATAAAAGCATAATAAAAACTGTTGGTGAATAAATGAACAAAATGAGATTAAAAAAAGTATTTAGGAACACGATTTCCGAAATTAGTGTCAGGTAATTGTGACGTTTTGATTGATCGAAGAAGTGATCACAAATAAAAATTGTTTTTCGAAAAACTTAACTAGTATTAAATAATAAATTGCTAAATCACAAGAACTAACTTCAAACTTTGCTAAAACGAGATTAAAAAGGTAACTTAAGTCAACATATGCAACTTCATATTGCAAAAATGAATGTTAATAATAATCTTTTAATAATGAACTTTATAATAATCAATTTCATAAATCACTTTAATTTTATAATTAGAAAAAAATAAAATCGCAATTCGACGCATGCGTTTATCATTATTTTTAATAAATCAGTGTTGCTAAAAATATTCAGCATTTTTTAGACACTTAGCCAGGGTCGTTAAAAATAAACGTACGGGATGCGAAAATGCATAAGTGGAGGAAAAAGCCCCTCCTTCCTCCACAAAAACTAAAATTTGAGTTTAAAATTAAATTATTTTGTCTTAAATAAGCCGAGTTTTTAGCATTATTAGTTGCTAATTTGGGAGAAGTGCCCAGTATTAGAATGAGTTTTAAGTTTGCATTCAAAATATGTAAAATTTGTAAAAATATGTAGCATTTAAAATAATTACAAATGTTTTTTCTCTTTCAAAGGAAGTTTACAGATTCTTCGGAAGCTGGTATCACTTTTTAGTGCGGCATCAAAAAGGTGGATACCAACTGTCACAATGCAATTTTGAGGGCCAGTTCCCTCCCAAGAGGGAGGCACCCGAACTCTAACGATACGAAATAGTTTTTACAATTTAATTTTGCCAAGCCAAACAGGCACTCTAGGGATCTTTAACACGTCGCATAATCATATGACATGGATGTCTTTATAACAGGTAAGCTAAAACTTTTATTCCACTCTTAAATGAAGAAGAAATTCAGTAGCGGTTCAATTCCAACATCATCCTATATATGACTAAAATAAATAACACATTCAAATATATTTGTGGCAATAGCTATTTCAGATTCGCAAGTAAAAAAACTGGGGATTTAAAACAATTGAAATAAAAAATATATTTTATTAGTAATAGGATATTTTTTAAAACTTAACTCTTGTGTTTTTACCATGTATTATGTGCACTCTTATTTCTATAGAGTGGAATGGGCGGTATCGAAATATTTACTAGGAAAGGGGGTGCCAGTTCAAAAAAGGTTGGGAACCTATGCTGTAGAAGATGATAATGTGTGTACATCCCGAGTTATTGCAGACAAAGATATTTTGGAGCTTGTTCAAGACTCAAAAAATACAACTGATACAAAATGAGACGACGAAAATGAGATTAAAAATGCAACTCCTTTTCCCACGTCATCCAAAATAAGGAACATCATGAAATGTATGTTCAGTTACTTAGACGCACTTTCCAATGGAGAAATGAACAACAAAATGGACGACACCAAGCAACTGTTAAAATCAATTTGTTCAAATTGATGCTAAAAAAGACAATGCAAAGAAAAATATCAGATTACTTTCCAAAAACTCAATAAAAGTTTTTTTTTCTTCAAAAAACTTGGAAATCTTGTATTAAATTTTTTGTGTATGTTCTGTAAAGTAGTAGAAGTGTTTTACCTTCGATTTATCAATCACTGTTTTATTACAAAAACTACAGTCCCTTATGTGAATATAATCACTGCCTTTTTAAAGCAATTTCATATAATAACTAAGATAAAGTTCTCTAGTTTTTGTAAAACTTAAAATATCTTTTATCCTAAAGGTCATTTCAACAATGAAAAACATAGCAACACATGAGACTTAAAAAATTGAAAATTTGTTTATAAACCTTTGGTACAGAATGGGCCGCGTTTATGTTATTTTTTGTAAATTTTCACCCATTTGTTTTCTCATTTTAGTTATAATAATTCATTTTTCTCTTCTTAATTTTAGCATATTTTTCTTAAAATGTACTTAAAAAATCTAAAAAACAACAAAAAAGTCCCCATATCTCCATTTTTTTAAAAAAAAAGTTGTTGCAACCTTAACACGAAAAAATATTTCAGTTCCTTCAATTGCGTGTTAAATGATTTTCACTACATTGCGTTATAAATCCAAAAAAGAAATTACTTTGCGCAACATATTTTGAACACTGAATTTATCAAATAAGGTTGAAGACACATCTTTTCATCCTAAATTTCAAAAGTCAATTTCAATCAGTGCCTTTGTTTTTTAATTTAAATTCAAAACGAGACATCCTTCGGTTAAGCATTGAACAAAAAACTCAAATTGCACTCGGAAATCCTTCATTACTCATTTCACCGAGGAAAGTTTTTTTTGATTTCCCTAACACCGTTTGTACAAAACATTATTTTGAAAGAAACAAATGCTTACAATGGTTTGTCGTTTTTTTTTTTTTACTCCGTCTCTTCCTGACCGGTGAGTTCGAACGTATTACAATTGGAGAACAACAATGGGGAGAGAGAATCATTGATAAATCGGGTCAAGGTCCATTAATAAATGACTCATATGACCTTCAGCAAAACTGACCTAATAATGCTATCATTTCACTTTTGTTTAATTTGTAATTACTAGTGATATACATTTTTCTCTTTTTGCACCTTCGAAGTGTCATATTCCGTTCTTATTTAAATGCAAATAAGCAGCTTTGTAAAGGTTAGGTCGTATAGCGATTATTTCTGCCAGTTTTAACACATTTTAAAAGAAAAGTTGCGATATTGATAATCTTGTTTGCGAGAAAAAAAGAAAGAAAAAAATGATGCTGGGTATTCAGAAGCATTTCATAGCAATCTTAATTGATCAAATGATAAAATATTTACTTTTTATTCTTTCACCAGCCTTGAATGTTGATTTTAAAATGATTTATTGTGCTGTTTTCTTTTTCTTTTGTAGAAGCTTTCTAATTTGCACATTCATGCATTTCATGAAAGAGGTTACGTTTTGTATAAATAATTTTTTTTTACGTATGATATATTTCATTAATCAAAAAGTTGAATACGCGATGAAAAAATGTCACAGTTCTACCGTAGCAATACACACACTCACAAAATATTAAATACACTAATGCCAAATAAATTATAAATTATTAAATAAACAAATAAAATAAAATATATCAATAAAAAGAATTTAAAAAATAAGTAGTAATATTGAAATATTTGTATCGTGAAACAGATACACAATACAGTTGCTAATGTTTTGAACAGAAATTAAAATGTAAGATTAATAAATTATTAATTCAATCAAACTAACTTCAAATTCTTTTGAATCATCTTTCGAAAGTATTAAATGCAGTTGTTTATATGTATAAGGGCACAGTTTTACTCATATTAAAATGAAAAATTGGAAAAAATAAAAGAGATAACTATTTTTTCAGTAATAAAACTAAATTATTTTCTTTTAATGTCAACAAAAAATTAATTTTAAATAATTGAAAATTATTATAGAATTAAGAAAACAAAATATGTATCTTAAAAGTTTGAAAGTCAAAGAGCATTATATTGTTAATAAATGGAATTGTTTTAAAAGTTTTAAAAATCTTACCAAATCAAAATAATTTCGAATAATTCAAATACTCACAATTATTATTTTTTAAATACATATTTTGGAAAGTGTATGCATTTCATTTTTCAAATATTTGAAACGGTTGAGATGTATGAAACAGGTTTTTTCCTCTAGAGTTTTAAGAGGCTGTTCAATTTCTTAAATCGTAGATTTTTTTTTTTTAAAGTTCTCCATTTTGATTTCCCTTTTTTGAAAAAACGCATGGATTGTCATTTTGAAAAAATAACGTGTTCAACAAAATGTATATGTTTCCGTATTTTGTTTTTTAAATAGAGGGAAAACATGTTGTAATTAAAATAAATTCATAATAATATTAATTAAGAAATAGAATTTTAAACTCGACTTCATATTTTTTTTTCCAAATAATATATTGTAATATAAAATATTTCTTTTTGAAAACGCGATAAAGAAATTTTATTAAAGAAGGAAGTATTTTTCCAACCAATTATACCACAGCTTATTGAATTATTCATAAATACCCTGAAAAAATAAATAAATCTTTAAAAGATCACAAGCATTTAAAGTTAAAAACCACAATTTAACGCAATAAAATGCTGGAGGTCTGACATTAGTTGACATATAATAAATATTAAACAAGAAAATAGATTTTTTTTTTCGAATGGCCTTCAAACATGCATCTATAACAAAGAACGGTCAGATTTGTACAGAAATGGCCTTGAACGACAGATCAAGCGTGGGAACGGTGTAAACCAATTGATATGAAAATAAAAATTATGCTTTTATTTTATTTTCAAAGCTACACATAACTAAAAAATAAGTCATAAATAATAAGAAATGAACATGGAAAGTAACTGAAGGAAAAAATATTGCTTATCGTATTCTCAAAAATTGCCATTCAAAATTGATAGTCATAATCGTCTTCTTTGGACTTCAACACTTACAGAGGTTTAAAAGGTAATTACTGAAACTTTATCTGTCTTACACAATTTGCTATGCAATCAAACGGGTTCAGCTCAAATTCAAAAGCAGAAGGGTGAACGGGGAACAGTGGAGAATGATAATTGAGGTTTTTAGACACATGAGAGCCATCTATTTGCTACACATGAATTCTAATTTGATGAAAGTAATTGAGCAATAATTGCGAAATATAATCTGTTTCTCAAGGATAGAGGAAAGACTGTTGTGTTTTCGATGTGTAAAAGACTGGCATTTGATTACTTTTTTAATTCATTGTAAATCGAATAGTGTTAGGAAGTACCTTTAAAATATTCAGAGGTACTTCTTGCATGTGTTTAATACTATGTTAATTTAAAATGCTGCTCTGGTTCCTGTTATTTGTTTTTATAGGTGCCCTATTAGCAAGCCTATGTTCAATCGGGTCATTCTAATGGGACAGCAATTTATTTCAACATTGTTATGTTATCTTCTAGAGTAAAAAATTTCTTTCTTATCCGACTACCCTAAAATTGTGAATTTTTCCCAAAACTGACAAACTTTTTTATGATTTTATTTTACATGCCATCTTATTAGCTTTATAAAAATACCAAGTTTATTATTTTCCGTTGACCGGAACAAAAACTGCAAGTGTTTTAGTAAAAGTAGATGCCATTGCTTTAAGCAAGATATACTTTATAACGCGTTTTACTCGAAATGTGTTTTTTTGAAAATGCTCAAACGAAGACAGTGATTGCTCAAAAAGTTTTGAAAATAATTAAGTGAAATTTTTTGTGTATGTTCTGTAAAGTAGTAGAAGTGTTTTACCTTCAGATTTATCAATCACTGATTTATTATAAAATTTACAGTCCCTTATGTGAATATAATTACTGCATTTTTAAAGCAATTTCATATAATAACTAAGATAATGTGCTCTAGTTTTTGTAAAAACAAAAATATCTCTTAACCTAAAGGTCATTTAAAAAATGAGTAACATAGTAACACATCAGAATTGAATAATTTAAAGTTTGTTCATAAACTTTTGGTGCAGAATGGGCAGCGTTTATGCTATTTTTTGTCAATTTTTACCTATTTTTTCCCATTTTAGTAATAATAATTTCTTTCTCTTCGTAATTTTAGCATATTTTTCTTAAAATGTACTAAACGAATCTAAAAACCCCACACAACTCACACAAAAAAATCCCCATACCTATTTTTTTAAAAAAAAAGTTGTCGCAAGTAGTCTGATACCTTAAATATATATTTCTCAAAGATGCAATTTAATTTTAAAAACGTGCATATATGCATTTATAAAGGTATCTGTTATTTTTATAACAATTTAATTAATTTAAACAGATATTTTATTTTGTGATCAAAGATCCGATTTTATGACGGCTATCTTCACGTAAAGCATCAACTTGGAACATTTTTTCATACTGAAAAGGCTCCCTATTATTATTTCAAAATTTCTGCTTCAATAGCTTGACACCCAGGACGGGACTATTTCAAGCCATCCGGTTCTCGGCTAAGGTTTTCCAATTTGTCACCTTAATAGTTTCCAAATCTTTTTCCTGGTGGTAAATCCATCTAAGCTTAGCTCTCCCTCTTTTTTGGGTATCAGATACTTCAGCCAAAAAAATCTCTAGACTGGCTCAATTGTCATTAAATCTTATTAAATGCCCTGCCCATTTAATTCACTAAATTGCAATAAATGTAATGTTTTGTTCTCTAAATAGCTTGCGAATTTCCGAGTTTTTTCTTCTCTAATAATTGTTCTAGTTAATTCCATAAAATACGCTTCTCAAAATTTCAAAATTTTTTAAGATGTGATATGATAGATTGATGTATATGTAAAATAACAGGAATTCATTTTAACATTAAATAGCTCTTTACTTGAAAAAGTGTTCCGTTTGAGTAAGGCTCTGGCAGTGCTTCCCAAACTTTTTATTGCCACGGATCGGTCAATGTTTAATAATTTTACCGCAGTCGGCTGAGGGGGACGTTGATTATTTATATTTTAGATTGTTTTGTTTTAATAATTTTAATTTAGTTATATTTATATAAATATACCTTCAGAATAAAATACAGTTGCACCAAATAATGAATATAAAGGGATTTAACATGGAATATTAAGTGATTTCCATGGAAAGCCGCACAAACTCGAGAGATACATATTATAGTAAATACAATGTAAGTAATTTAATGGGCGGCACGGTAACATTTGATCCACGGGCAGTACCGGTCCACGGTCAGGGGGTAGGGGATCACTGCTCTTTGATATTACCCGAAGAAAGCTTTAAGAGAGCACTTATGTTGTATTTCAATTAATTTATATCTAAATTGGATCGCTGTAATACACTCACACACACGCGTGCGCACACACACACTCGCACGCACACACTCGCACGCACACACACACTCGCACGCACACACACGTGCTCATGTATATGTGTACACTAGTGGCGCACATAAGGGGGGTGTCCTAAGGGTCCGGACACCCCCAAAGCCCTTGAGTTTTTTTCGATTGATGATAATTCTATTTATATATAACGTAAAATTTAATTAAGTACTTGTAATTAACAATTTATTTTATTAATTAATGCTAATTATTTATTCAATAATTTATTTTTTACCTTTTTTTGTTAACAAAATCGACAAAATCAGAAGAATTATTGGTGTTGTCTTGAGTATGATACGAGTTCGTGGACTTTTGACCATGGACACCCCCCTTGAAACATTTTTGTGTTGCGCTACTGGTGTACACACACACATATATATATACACATATACATATGAACATATAGTAATGAAGTATTTGTATGGAAAAACTATTTAAGCCATTAAAATAAACTGAATTACGAAAAATATATACAAATGTAATTAAAAGTTGATTTACTATTTATTAACTTCGCACTGAGAAGCTAACACGGGAATTATCGGTGGCGGACCTCGGATATTTGAGCCATGAGAGAGAGATTATTGTAACTTATAGTATGAGAGTACATTTATATAAATAATACGTATATAACTAGCTGAGTTTTTTGAAATACACATTGTTTAACACTCATACAAACGCCCTTTCCGCTATCGCGAATTACTGTTGAAATCATTAATGGTAACACTGATAATGAAGATTTATTTACCTTTTCTTGCCTTTTTTTCGCAATGTTTTTCGTCGAAGTATTCATTAAATACAATTTTCTTCGTTCTGTAATTGCAATTTTTTTTTTCTTCTGGTTTCTCAACTTTCCTTAAGTTTGTATTTCGTCATCGCGGTTGTTAACAAGCTTCCCAGACCAATTGCATTTCATCATTTTTGAATAAATATATGTTACATCTGTTATCTGTTGCTTAGGAAGAACAAACTTATCTATTTTTTTAAAAATTTTTATTTAACTTTTAAAGCATATTTCCAAGTGAACCGTCCATTGTGATTTAAAAATGTGATTAGTTAAAGCAAAATGGAGGGTTCAGTTCGTATAAAAGGGTACTTTTAACTGTTCTTATATATTTATATCAAACACAATTTTTCCAACAAATTTAAAGGAAAAAAGTTGATAAATTTTCGTTTTAGAATGGTAATTTTTTTAAAAAAGTACGAATTTAACCAAGAATTTTTTGAAAATTCTAAAATATTTAAAATTAGTCTTTTAAAAGTATACCTAAAATAAAAACATTTTAGTACATAAAGTTATTTGAAAAAACTAAAGTTAGTAAAAAATGAGAATAAAATACTTACTTAAAGTCATTATTTTAATTGGTAGCTTTACTTCACTCTTCAATGTCAGTTCTCAACAGTTCTGGAAGTTTTTTCAATTAATATATATTTTCTGATTCTTTCAGAGATATACCTCATTTGTATAAAATGACTAGATACTTTTTGTGTATTTTAGCTTACAGAAAGTTAATAGGTTGTCATTCTGTTGCATCAGAACATTAACTTTGAATGAAACTCAGTCTCTTTCATAATTTACGCTAAGTATTTTTTGTTATTTACTTTTCCTCTGATTTTTTACCTAGAGTTATTTATAAAAAGAGAAGACATAACATGTATATGCTTTTGTATTTTGATGAGTCATTCTTCTTTTTGTTCCGTTAAATGCTGAAATACTTCTCATTCCAAATTAATACAATGGCCATAGTTCTTGCTCCATGTAATTGTTTATGAAAGATTTTTCATTTAGTTAAATCTGTATTCCATTGATGTTGAAATTGCTTGGAGAATACTTTAGTACAGAACATCAGGTTGTGTAATGTTAAAATAAATAGCAAATATCCACAATATTCTGATATTGATTCCATAAGTTGTAAAAGAGTCGTTTCATTTCAGTTATGCTTATCACACAGAGTAAAATGTTCATTTGGCAATTTTAATTATGATAAAAGTCTACAAAAATATGAGTTTTTCACTGGATGGAGTCTTATTTGGCTAGTTACAACTGTGAAGAAATAGCAAAAAACCAGGAACAAAATTTGTCTCAAAGTCACACTGCAGCGTGTCTTTTCATATGCAGTGACAAATGATCTGATCTTGAGAAAGCTCTTTCACAAAGCCTACATTGAAAGGGTCTATCACCGGTGTGTTTTCTGTAGTGTCGAGTCAGTTCGTCTGATCTAGCGAACTTCCAGCCGCAGCCTTTCCAATTACATTGATAAGGCTTCTCCCCTGTGTGAGTCCTTAAATGAGCTTTGAGGTGCGAACTCTTTGTATAAGTTTTTGTGCAACCTGAATGAGAACATGTATGAACAGTTACTTTCTTTCTCCCAGTGCTTCTTCTACCTCTTCGATGTTTGGTAGTTGGCAAAGTACCCAAACCTGTAGGCAAAAGTTGCGATGGTGGGTGAGTCACAGGTGGTCTTGTCATTCCATATGGCATAGCATTTCCATTCGCTCCTGCTAACAAATCAGCTAGATGGGGTGACGATGGAGGCGTCATCATTCTCAGATGTGAGGGTGGTCCCATACCGTTTGTCATGTTATATCCATATCCTGTGACCATTGGCGTTCTTGCAGCGTGTGGTCCTCCTGCTACACTAGAATAGCCATCAACCGTTACAGGTGCTTGGCTATAATTACTATGTATGTTTGAGTTTTCGGGTGAAGCAGGTGGAGACATATGAGACTGAAGACCTACCACCGATCCATTGTATAATCCGGTTTGTCCATTATACATTATAGAGGAATTCAGCATTGGATCATGTTTGTTGTCTGTAGTATAGCCATTGTGAAGGGTAGAATATGCAGACGAATCGTAAGATGGATTCGGGCAATCGTTTCGATTGATACAACTTCCGATCATTTCACGTTTGAAGTCATTTCTATATGGCCCGAAAGAATAGCCGTTTGACCCATTCCCTGATTGGTATTTTGCATTGGCCATCGAAGTTGCTGGACTGATATATTGTTGTTGTTGGGCAATGTGCTGTAGATGATGGGAATGGGGATGGTGATAAGCGTAAGTGGTAGATGATGTAACTGCTGTTGTTGCTTCTGAATGAGAAGTAGGTTTCGAAAATGTATGGGAGTTTCCTTCAGGATTGTTGAAATACATTTGAGCTCTGGACTCTGGATTGCCAGATTCACCTAGAAGAACGCTTTCAATATCTTGCCACATCTGAAAAGAGAAAAGATAGACTTTTTATACAATAAAAAAAAATTATAAAATGTGTGAAATATTTTATTGTTTCGTTATATAAAAACAAAATAAAATTTAAAATGTTAAAATATTTTAATTACTGGTTCAATATATCAAATCGCCGTGGTGAATTTTTGCTGAGTAATTATATTCAGGCCTAATTTCTCACAAATATTAAATGTATCGTAATTTGATAATTAATGACACATTAAAACTAACCAGTGAGCTATTAGGGACTGTTTAAGATTAATCAATTCTTAGTAATGGCTCAAAGATATCTAATTAAAAAAATTTTTAAAAAAGTTACCGCATTATACAAATTGTATTTTTTTTGCTTAAATTGACATGCAATCAAATATTAAGAAACAAATTCGTCATTTATTTGATTAAATTTTATTATTTAAGACTATTTTCATATAATATTAACAAATAAGACCAAAATTCAAAACACCCTTACAAATAAAAAAAAAAGAATTTAACTTTAATATGTTCTACTTTTCTACATGAAAAAGCAGTTTTTTATATTACCCACAATTCTAACTTAATAGATATACTTTTTCTAACATAAAACATGTTTCATATTTCATCACATGAGTTTTAAACTGCTAGAGCGAAAAAGGGCTAATTTATGGAATGTTTCTTTATTTCAAAACATAATATGGTAAATAGATGTATTGTTGCAATATTAAAAGAATTTAAATGAAAATTGGAGAGTTTTTTGGTTAATAATGTGTTTCGAACGGGAATCAGGATCTTTGACATCAAGCGAAGACAGCCGTGATGCCACAAAAATTTCAATCCAGTGCAGCAATCAAGAAAAAGATTATAATCGTTAAAAATACATTGAAAAACATATTGTAGACGATTAAACGTTTTGAGCAATTTTTAAGAATCCCGTTATTTTTCATTTAAAAACCATTGTGCATGAAACAATTTTTTAAAAGAAAATAAATGATGATTTTGAAAAATGACAGATTGAGAGAAAATGGGTCCTTTCAGCATAAAAAATATAAAAAACTAGCTTACATTAATCGTTGTTGATAATGTGATAAATCCAATAAACTCTATTATATCATGAAAATATAGTACACACTTAAAAACTACATTATTAAATAAGCAAATTATTAAGTTTAATTACAGAATGATATATGTATGTAGACATATAATTGTGACGTGTAATCAATGATTTCACTTAAAAAATATAGTGACGCTGGGATGTGTGATATTCTGGTACAAAAATACCTGCTAAAAATATTTACTTAAAATAGCATATCTAGACTATTTCTCATAATGAAAGTACGCATACTGGCCGCTCAAACTATTTGATTTACAAGGCACTACATAGTGGTAATTACCTAAGAAATAGCGAAAAGTAGTTGTAAAAATGTCCTATATCCCTTTCAGAAAGGAGAAATAAGCGTTTCCGCCGGCCCACACGTTCCAAAAGTATATGCACGCACGGAACCCGGTGAATTTCCCTGCTAAGCCTACTTTAAAAATTCATATAAAATCTCAAATGCAATCAAATACTCTAAAATTTACAATTTACTGTCATTGATAATATTTTAATATACAGTACAAAAATGTTCGCTATATTTAAAAAAAACAACAATTGTGAATTTTAAAGAAAATGTTTTCATTTAAAAAAAATGTACTCTTTTCACCTTCATGATTAAAATAAAATAGACGAAAAACTTACAAAATCTTATCTGGCTAATCCCAAACGATAAATTTACTCTTACATAAACTAGTTGTGGATTAAACTGATAAAATCTTTTACATAACAGTTAATATATCTCTGTTTTATTTTAATTAATCTTTATATTGCTTATAGTTTTCTGTTTTTATGGTTATGGCAACTCTGGTTGCGTAAGCAACGAAAAAGAATTGTTTATTCTTACTGAATTAAAAACGAGTCAGTAAGAACAAACGATTCTTTATCGTTAAAAATGAGTCATTGCGTTTGTTCTATGAAGATTTGTTTTTCAAATGTTTTTGAGTATTAAAATTATTGTTGTAAATACGAACAAAAAATAAAATAAATACTGAAACTTATTATGAATGTCTGATGCCGAATAAACTAATACGCTTTCCATCTTTTTTCCAACTTAGTCAAAATATAAACAGAAATCCTGAGCGTAATCTTTAATCACAAACCTTTAAATGCCCAATTCTCTAAAAAAATCTATTGCTTAGTTCATAAAAATATCCCGGATCAAATCTAAAAAATAAAAAAAAAAAACTCAGAGCTGAAAGCACATAGATTCAAAGGTTTGCGAAACATTATTCGGAAGAAAAAAAACGGATTTTAAGCGCCATCTAGTACCTTGTAAAAATTAATATAAAAACGAAACTCAAATCACACCGGTGTGATCATGGGCCTCAGAGTAGGGAAAGCGCAATCACATACATGATACCGTGGGCCCCGTGGACCCTATACTCCGTGGGCTGGAGGAAGAAACGCGAAATCATATACATGAGATCATGGTCCTGAACGGGATACAACTTGAAAGAACAACTAAAAAGTTTAAGAAGAAAAAAAAATTCAGAACCAGAACATAATTTTAAAAAATTATAAAATTATTGAAAAAGGTTTTCTTTTTTAATGATCCAATAAAGCTTATTTCTTTTATCTTGATACCCGAGTCGAATTTATTTACAATTTAACCACAATTGCAATGACGAAGTTAAGCTTTTATCAACGCACAAGCCTAGATTATAAATACTCTATTTATTTCAACACACATGAAACACTAGAAACTAATCTGTGAGTACCACTATTATGCAATTTAAAATCCTCATTTCAGAATCAACTTAAAGCACTGAAACGCGTTAAGTACAACTGCCGACCCGCTTCTTTTAGATCTTCTTGTACTCCCTATTCGTTAAGAATAATATCAGTAACCCCTATTATTACGACTTGCGAACATCTTGCAACCATTAAATACACCATCCCCACCGTTTATTCTCCAAATGTATCTCAACGCGCTACATGTTGAAAATGATATCATCGCTAACCATTCATCGATGTCGGTGCTAATCCTCCCATTCATCGCTGTTTCTCTCCTCATTGAAAAAACACAAAAAAATCAGACGGCAGAAAAATCGAGATAAAAATCAATCTTTACGTTCCTAAATGGCAACTGTAGTGTGTAATCAAGTCCCCATTACATCATCAACTTCAAGCAATGACTCTCGTTCGTTGAAAGTAGTGACAGATGTCGATTCCTGACATCTCGTGTATAAAGACATCAAAGCAATGATAGCCCTTTGCTTTTACTGAGCCTTAATGTGACGAAGTTTTTTAGAAGCTGCCTTGATGGTTCCTGTTGTCCACACCCAGATGCCTGCAGAACGAAATTTCAAACGTAGCAATTAGAGGGGCAGATAGTATATTCTGCCATGCTTGGATTTGGTGAGTTCAATGAATAAGGCACACTGTTACCCATCGATAATTAAGATAAAATAGCAGGATAGTTTTTTTTTCTATCATGCATATACATGAAAGGGTTCATTCCGAAATCTAATAGGCCAGTTTACTTAAGTAATTGGTCACGCTTCGTAATGGTTAAGATGTCCGTTTTATGGACAGGACAAGGTCTGCCCTCTTTGGATTGCCGGCCGATAAAAATACCCATTCATATATCTCGCATCAATAATTTATCTGAGAAAAAATGATACCCAATAAAATGCAGCAGTTAGCAGTATGGAAGTAAGGTAATATATCTTTTTAGGAGCAATTTGGAATGTATTTATACTTCGAAATAATTAATGTACTCAAGAATGATTTATGTATCAGAATTGTATCGAATATTCCATTTCATTTTATATAATAACATTAGCAATCTTAATGATAGTTGTTTTGGGTTTCTTAAGGTAATACTGTAAGACACGTATCGGAGTGGAAAACTTAAGAAATAAATTAAATTATTTATTTTATATAAAATATTATAGTTGTAAGATTCGTGATACTTTTCCATTATCACCAAATCTTATTTTTTTAGCCAAAAAAAAAAAGAGACTTATAATTTTTTTTTTTAAAGTAAGAAATATTTTTTTACGCTCTTATATGAACAGTATGAAATGTTTTATGTAACGCTGAAACTTGGTCATGCCGTATAGTACAGAAATATTTACAGTATATAGAGAAGTATAGAGTTAAATAGCATAAAGTATAGCGCAGAATACCATATAGTATAGAAATACTTATCACGAATGTTTGAACTGATTTCAAATTTTTTAGGGTAATTTACTCCCCATCTAAAAAATAAAAGGAAAATATTGCTTAAGTGTGATTGAAATACAATACAAGATGATATTTCCATATACAATAAATATTATTTTTAAACATATTTTTCTTTTCATACTTGAATTTATACTTTAGCTTGCGTGTTCTCAAGTTTTATCAATTTCATAAGTTATATAAATAAATTTTATTATAATTGCTTCTATTTCTATTTAAATTTTAGAAGTACTTGAGTTAAATGATTCTGAATTTTTAGGCACAAGCACTTATTCTACTTCAAAAAATGGACTAATCCACTTAGCTACTTACAAATCTCACCAAAAAAGATTCACTCTTTCTGACAATAATAAAGTTATTTGTATTTTTTTAAGAGAGTATTTATATCGATACTTCTTTCTAATTCCATTCTAAGCTTATTATTTGGATAAAATTAAATATTGTTTCCATAATTGTTACATATAATATATAAACGAAGCACAACTTTAGTACACAATTACTGCAACAAAAAGTTTTTCAATTTTTACATGTTCGTAAGAAAGTGAGAAAAAGTTAAAAACTTAATTAAATTTATCAATTTATTTAAAAGAATCTATAAGGAATCCATTATTTATATAACAATTAAAAAGTTCCAGTATTAAAATTCATATAGTGTGTGTAAAGCGATGTTATTTAATATAAAACTAAATCATTTAAGAAATGTCATTAAAAATAATGACTAGTGTGGGTTTTGTATTCCTCCTGATATTATCTGCTTTGTTCCACAGAACTTTTCCGGCCTACTTTTAAATAAAGAAGCCAAGTATTTAGTCGTTTCTAGTCTAAGATTAATGAAACCTGACTTATGACTTTAATACGACGTGCGGTAAAACGTATTTGAATATATAATGGTTTTATTGGACTGCTGTGCACATTTTATTCAATTTGAAAGGGTGAAAAATTTTATTATAATGATTTTAATCTTTGAATGCAGCTGCAGTGTTTAATCAACTGAAGATGAAATCAAAGAGAAAAATTAATTACAAAAATTAATATTAATGCAAATATATTTATAATATATGCATTAAAATTTGGAAGGGAAAATGTATGCTGTAATGATTGCAGGTATACCTAGTCAATTGTACGAGGACCTGAATTAAACGAGGAGCCATTTTCAAATAAAAAAACTACTCAATTTTCAAGAAAATTTGTGAAGCTGTAATTCATACACCTCTGTTTATATTATAGTGTTTTTAAAATTTTTAAATATTACACAGATAAAATATGCTTCATTTCAACACAGGAGTGGTGACCAACCTTTTTGAGAAGAGTGTCACAATCTGATAAGAAAAAATTATGTGTGCCACTTTAAACGTTTCCAATAAACAAAAGAATATGAAAAAATGTTATTTATAGGCTTATTTACGGAATTTTTACGCAAATAGCACATATGTATTTTATGCAAGTCTAAGTAGAAGAAATTTAAAAATAACATAATAAATAAGACAAAAGTACGAGGTTTAAATACGAGTTCAAGTATGAGTTTAAGTTTTATTGTTCAATTTTTTTTCAGTTTCAATCAGTTAGATTGAGTATAAAATAAAAATGAGTAACCGAAAAATTTAATTTTAAATTATTATTAAACAGTCAGTACTTTATTTAATGTGGGTTTTCAATTTGTAGATTTTTTACACTAGGATTAATTCTTGAAGATGTTAACAAAATTGGTTTGATTTAAGTTTGCATCAATTTCTTTTTTTCCCTCCAAAATCCATACAAAAAAGCAACAGGGTGTTCTCAAAAGAAGTATATGATCAATCAGGATTGGAAAAGAACAATCTTTTTCTTGTAATCTTAAATTTAAAATATTTAAATGTCTTATAGTATCGGTAAAAGAAGTTAAATCTCAAAGTCTATCTTCATTCTTGAGAAGCTAGAACTCATTGGGCAGTTCATTCATTTTTTCCAGATATTTTAAAACGAGCTCCCTCAAATTCCAGAATTTCATGAATGCACTTTCTTTGGAAAGCCAAAGCACATAACAAGGAAGGAGTGTTATCTATATTATAATTTTCTATTTTAATTTGATTAAGTGTATTTATGATAAATTTTAATGTTTTGTTTTGTCTGAGACAACCACACATTTTTCAATAACAACTGTAAAAAAATTAATATTTATTAGTTTTCAAATTTTTTAATAAGTTTTCGCGAGCTGCGGGTTAGCCTCCCCTGTTTTAACATGTTAAAAGATAACCCATGCAACATTACAGTATTGGCGAAAAAGAGTGAAATGCATACGAACAAAAATAAATCAATTTAGTTAAAAATGAGTAATATGATTAAATATGCATTGCTCTATATAAGACAATAATATTAGAGCACTTTTATTATTTTTTCGTTCCCTATTCTTCAACATTACGCGAAAACAGCCGCAGACTATTTTTGGGGTTATTTTTAAGCTTATATTCGTAAAATAGGAAATTTTGTAGGTTTTTGTCCTAAATGTCTATTCAATTCTTCTGGATTTTGGAAATACTATTTAAATATAATTTTAAAAGTTTATTTTTAAAATATATTAGTTCTGGAAATAATATTTAAATGCTTATCACTAATATAAGTTTAAACATACATATTAAATGAACGCCTTTAAGTTAATATTTTAACGATATATAAGATAACTTATGTAGGGCTTTTGGAGAGAATTAAAGCGTATGATGCCGAAAAGAAAAATAGAAATGATGTATTATACAGCATTTTAATTAAAAACAGTATTCTTTTTTGAAGAAATGAAAAGAAAAAAAATTCAAATGGGGAATCAGTAATGGTAAATAAATTTGAAGTGATTTTACTACAAATCATATGAGTTAAAATAGATGTATAAGTGAAATGTGACAGAAAATTTATTTACTAAATATGGTATATTAGAGTACTATTATTTACACTCCAGCGTGTTTTTCTTGCTTTTATCTCGGTGAATGATACAATCTGTATTTATTAAATTAATGCAGACAATTTAAAAAAAATTTTAATATACATTTGCTAAAATGTGTTGAGTTTTCAGAAACGTATTTTTTTTTTATAACAACATAAAGTCATGTCTTAAATATTCTTGAGAAAATATATATATTCCTTACAAGTTGAAAAAAAAAGAATTTAAAAAAAAATAAATAAACGGTATAATCATTCTTTTTTGTGTCATGTTTTGCAATATATAAGAAATTCGAGAATCCGGTTCGGCATTAAAAAAAGTCTTTAAAACTGAAAAAAAAGTAATTTTTCGTAACTATAAATTCGAAAGAAAATACTCAAAAAATTTAAATGAGTGAACCCTTTAAAAATATATCATTTTAATCAGTCGATCAATTTAAAAATTAAGTAAAAAAAATAAATTGTTTACTTAATTTTCTAAATATTTCTGATTGTGATCACACACGAAGTTAAATAAGTCCTACACATGTCAAAAAATAATTATATGTGATAAAAATAATTGGTAATAAAAAATTACCTTAAATCTCAAAGCAGCGAGTGCAAATTCACTTATTATTATTATTACAAACAAGGGACCTTTGTATGTTAGCTAAGTCTTTGAGCACTATATATATATTTTCTCGCAGGGGATTTTCCTTACATTGTATGATTATATATTGTTCATATAATTGCTAAATTTCAAGTTTGTAAGTCTAATATTAAAAAAAAAAAGATTTTTTTTAATCTATAAGCCTTTGTTAATATCTCCCCCCCCCCCCGGAAACGATTTTCGTAAAATCCGTATAAAACAAACATGTCTGCCGAATTTCACGTCTCTGGATCAAAACGGGATTTTTTCTCCAAAATTTACCTCCCCCCTCCTTTTTAATTTTCTCAATTTTTTTTTTGTGGATCTCTACTCAACAAAAGAAACATGCTTGCCAAATTTCATATCTGTAGGTCTAATAGATCGTGAGATCTCGTAATGAGTGAAGAAGATATTCGTTTTTCTCTTTTATATATTTTGATATATTTTGATGATCAATAAACTCAAAACTTTATTTATCAATGCAATCACTGTACTTCTCAGAAAATTGATTTTTTTAAAAAAACTATGTAGTTTTTAAAAAATTTCTAATTAATCTTTTAATTAAGCTAATTTTTATTAATTTAATTAATTCATAGTTAAGTAAATATTTGTATTGTTCGCTATGATGTTCTTTATAATTAGTTCCGTCACTGAAAGATTTATGTGATGGTCGATTGTAAATATCACTCACCCGAAACCTAATCGTCCTCTTGTCTCGCCTTGTCACACACTTTAACAACACGCCCAGAAATCTGATATAAAATGAGCTTATTAATGATTCGCAATGATATTAAAGATAGAGAGGGTTGAATATTGTAAATGATGGAAAAGACTTAACAATTTTTTTAGTACACTGTTCATTATGCTCCGAATATTGAATACGTTATCGAATCTCTATGGATTATACTGGGATTATTTTGTAGTCTTTTAAGAAACAAATATCTTATTGCTGATTACATAATGTAAAAAAAAAAATAATAAATTCCTGTTATTAAATTTACAGCGTGGAAAATTTGGGAATATTTTAGTTTATAAAGTTAAGATAAATATATAATTATCATATATATTACGAACATCTTAATATGACTACTTCATGACAATGTTAGTTTATTAAAAATATAAGCATCTTAGATGATGTGATCAACGTGAGATATAATAAATAATTATACTAAGTATTTTCTAACGAAAATTCAAATAGTAATTTTTGCATCATTTTCATTTTTTTTTCTTATTGCTTTAGATATCTAAAGGAAAATAAATTAGTTAAGAAAACGAAATTCTCATTAAAAAAAAAAAACATTATGCTTTTATTTATTTTGACAAACACATGTACAACTTACAGTGCACAAACAATAGTTAAAACTTTAAATCTATATTTCACTCTTAAGCAATTTGTCACATTGTAACTTATGTATATTTCAATATAATCACTTCCTACTGTTATCTACGGTTATGATAATTGAATTTTTTTGTTGAGAATTTTGGAATAATTCGAAAAATATTTTAATTATGGTAGAGCTATCGATTACAAATATTAGAAATGAATTCAGGTAATAAAAACACTTGAACAATACCGTGCTTAAAAGTATTTATTTGAATAAAAAAGGTAAACCATACAAGTTAAATAAATATATGTTAACTAAATATATTTTAATCATTATAAATTACGCATACAAATATTTTTTTTTTTTTTACTAAGTGCTAAAAATAATCTGTTTATTAAATTATAAGTGATAATAAATATATAAGATTACCCAAAATTGATCGCTTTTTTCTAAGTATTTCATTTTCTTATGTGTGAATATCTCAATATATGCCGCCTATCCGGTATAATGGTTAGTAACGCTGATTGTGGTGCCGTAGGGCCTGGGTTTGAATCCCAGAGAAGGCATAGATGGTTGTAAATGTATAGTGCCTTCGCGGCACTATACATTTACAAACTAATAACTACTTTAAATAGCCGTCGAGCCGCAAGTCCTCTCGGGAGGTTGGAGAAAGAGGACGAGAGGTGGGAGGCCCCTGAACACCCCCAGAGTGTTTTCTTTCGAAATTGGGGTGGAACCGAGCAAAATCGTATTGGCATCTACATGGTGCTCAAAACTAAGGCTAACGACAGGGATAAAAATCTAGCCCTTTGCCACGATGAATTTCGTGGACTTTGATATGATATTACTGTCAATCAGGTGGCATAAGAAACAACATCTCAATATATATTTTCCTTAAAAAAATATTGCAATGCAAAAGTAAAAAAAAATCCGAAATTACTTCAAGTGCGAGAGCCGCATTCGATCTTCAGATTTTTACAATGTAGTTTTTTAAGCACTATAAACTCTCTGGATTATATTTTACACGAATATCATTGCATAAAATAATACCATATTACGAGTGTTTGATCTAATTATCACGTAATATTACATGTCCAACCTTTAATCAAATAACTTTGAATATATTTGCTTTACAAATAATTAATCCCATATCACAACAAATTATTTTTCTCTCTATATAAAAATGTTTTTCGTGATGTTGAAAAAATTTATTACGTACCATAGCAACAATGCCAATGTTCAAGATAACTCCCCGAGTTGGTAACCCCGATTTCAAACGAGTCGTACGGGCTGAATTGGTAACCATGTGCCTCGTTTCATATAATGTCGCCAATACAGTTGCTATAGTTCATTTTTGCAAGCAGTCGCAGAAAAATATCGCTACGATTGCATAGACTGGAATCATTGCTTGAGAAGAAAGGTGTTATCACATACGAAGACTTAGTAACAATCAAAGGAACTAAATACTCAACTTTCCAGTTAGCTGCAAGATCTGAAGATCTATCAAAACTAAGGACTTTATCAATGAAGTGGTGGACGATGTAGCTTCAGGGATGAATTTAATTGAAGGGGAGTGTCAAGAATGAATTTTGTGAGGGAAAAAAGTACAAATAAATAGAACTACATAATACATGCGAATTACTGTTTTACAATTTGAGCAATGAGTATGTACAGTTGCATAATTTGTACAAAGGGGGCTGTCCACCGTTAGTCGAACAAGGAGTACTCTCCCCCTGTTCAAAATAAAAATTAATTTTACAGATATAAATTGTGTTTACCATTCTCTTTAATCGAAATATTTTTTTTCCAGAAGTAATATAAAAATATCGGAATAATAAAATAATCTTCTATCTATTTATTTTGATTTATTGCTTGTTTGTAATTCCAAATCTTTTTTTTTTCTCTATAAAAAAATGCAAACACAGCTGATTGAAGCAAATCAAGCTCAAGAAATAAGAGATTCTCATCTCATTGGTGTAGCAGAGATAACACGACCTTCGCTACCACGCAATCAATAATGTTCAATTCAATACGTAGGAAGTACATAATAAACAGAGATTACGCGTACGAAAATATTTTTTTTTCTCCTTCTCGCGTTTAATTATTTGCAAGATATCATTTTCCCTTATTTGTTATTATGTTTTTCGCTTTGATGACGATTCTAAATCCTGTCAAGAATTCCTGTTGAAGAAATAAACATTTTCAAGATTCTTTTTTTATCCGTGTCGACAGTTTTGGAACTTATCTTTGAAAAAGAGATTTTTACATTTTTAAGTCGTGTATAACAATTGCATATTCACAATAAGAGAATATTCTAGAGGTCTCGAGGTTCATGGCTTTCAAGTAGAGCGTTCAAATCTCAATAATACCAAAGACCATCGTGAAGAATACAGTGGTATGTTGGGCGTTTATTTCTCAGAATATTGTTGCGATATTAAATAATGAAATGTATCACTGGTAAAATATAGTACAACATTAATTAAAACAAACTCAATCACCTTTGTCACTAGCTTTTGAGAAGAATAAGGTTTAAAAAATCATATTGAAATAAAGCCTTAACCAAACCTTTTAGATAGGAATATTCCAGAAAACGTGTTTCAAAGATTTCTTTTACATATGAGTGAACATTTCCAAGAAACATAACTGAATATTTTAAGGGATAGAGAAGGCAGTGTGCTTCAAGTATCATTGGAAAATTTTATGAATGTATACCGTACTATCCAGACGCGCTTTTTTTGATACAGACTTTCGTATGAGATCTTTGATTTTTAAATTCTTTTTTTTTTCGCTCATAATAAAACAGAAATTTCCATTACAATAGCGAGGCCTGTCGCAAAAAACGCAAGTGTTGCTTAAGTGTATGAAGTAAATTAAAATCAAATCAAATTCACTCGAACGAAAAAAATCAATTAAAAATTTCAATGCTTAACATTAGGCTCACAACACATCATACTGAATTTCGTATTCAAGTTTCCTATTTGTGAACCAAAAGCTTATGTTTTAAAATATTTTTTTTAAAAATTGTTACTTTTTTGACAACGTGAACAGGAGTTGACAACATTTTCTCACATAATTTGACAAATTATGACCTAAATCACAAATTTTTTTTATCTAAATAATAAAACATTTCTTAAAATCCTGTATTAGGCATGGAAGCGTTCCAATTAGAGTATTAAAAATTTTATAAAAGAGAAAGTAATTTACAATCAATAACAATAACATAATAGCAACATGAAGTAGTTTTTATATTGTTTAACAGACGAAGACTTGTAAATCGTAGTAGTATTTCTAAAAATTTAAGTAGGTATATACAGGTTAGCACTCTCATAAGGTAAAACGAGTTTCTTTTCGGATTTACTTATTTTTAAAGCATAAAGCTTATAAATTTAAAGGCATTAATTAAAAAAATTTTAACCATATAAAATTAATAGCATTCAATAATAACTTGAAACCAATTCAAAATGTAAGTTCCAATGATAAAAATGAGATTATCATTCAAGATGTCGTTTCTCTCTTTTTTGCCTCCAATAATTGCCACTATTTTAGTGATTTATACAAAACTACCCTAAATATGAGTATTTAATGTCTTGACAGCAAACATTAAGTATTTAAAAAGGGAAGAATTGATGAATGGGAAAAGGAGTTCTCGAAAAATATTTCCTTGAGAACTAACTGAATGTTTTAAACAAGAAATTTAGTCATGAAATTATGTCTGTGGAGTTAGGTGAAACATTTGAGTCTAAAACAATTGTTAAAGAGTTCGAAAACCACCTATTCTAAATAATACAATTGTAGAAGAAAATCAAAGACATAACCCGTTGTATTTATTCCAAACACCTCATTCATATCAGTTACTTCTTGAAGTGTCAACCTATTTGTCCATATTTGGTTCAAAGAAAAGGTACTCAGATTGATAATGGTTATTACCATGAAAAATAGCATTTAGGAATAAAATACAGCCAGATTTCACAACTGTTGAAAAAAGCAAAATAAAAAACATTGCTGGAATGTAACCAGTAAAATTGATGAATTTCTGTATGATGAATCGATTCAGATTAAAATTGTTTTGAATCATAGTAATTTAAATTACCCGGGAATTATAATAACTTTAAAGTCGAAGTACTTACTGTTAAAGAAAAGTTATATTGAACGACTGTATTAAACTTGTGAATGAACAATTCGCGTATGGAATATATCACATGGGAAACGAAAGTGAAAAATCAATCAAAAATTAATTAGTACAAAGCATAAATTTAATGATAACGCGAATTAAAATTTTTATTATGCTCTAGTGAAATAAATAGAAGGAATAATTTCTCTTTATATATATATACCTTCAATTTAATACATATATAATTACATTCTATTTTTAAGTTAACATAATTAATGTTTATTAACATATGTAGTATTTCGTTCTTTATATATTCACATTGGATCTTAATTCCATAAAGTTCTTTTTACAAATTGAAGACAAGAATTGTATTTACAATGATTTTATCAGTTCTATACAAGTTTCTCTAATTTTAGCTTTAATTTTATGAAAATTAACTGCAATATAACGAGAACTGCGTAAGACAACAGACAATGAAAACTTTGTAATTTTGATTGATTTAAAACTTGATAGATTTAAATTAATCTCGAAGATACGATTTTAATTTCAAAATTGTGTAAGTTGAACTAAATACAGCATGGTACTTCAAAAGCCATAAAATAGGCTGATTGGATTTGGATGGTTATTCCATCCAAAATTATAAGAGAATAAAAGATATAAATCTGGTGAACTAAGAAAACATCTGAAAAAAAAAGTATTTTTCATATAAAATGCAATGATTTTAATTAGATTTTGATATCACAATTAATTTTCAACTTGATTGATGAACCTGTTCTGCATTTAACTTCAGATGCTGTTTTTCAATGAATATCATTTGAGTGAATCAGTGAGTGAGTGAGTACTCACTCGCACATTGCACTCTAATCACTATTGACGACGGATCTCGTAATTTTAAACTGTTGTCAAGCGACGAAGACGACACCTTAGCTGATATCCCACTCTCTGATCCGCCATACCACGTCAACGGGAGGACTTTGAGCCTTGACATATTTAACTTGCAACAACCCATCTACCCGAGGGCTTTTCAGTGACACTAGAGCTTAAACACGTGAGACGCGGTCCAAAAGTTCGTGACGATAACTACTAGGTTACCACGGCCACTGAATATCCTTTCAGATTTACTGGGGAAGGGGATGAGCCTAAAAACTCTTAACCACCATTAAAACCAGTTCAACTTTTCTATCTTACACATGAAAATTTAAAAATCAAAATAAATTGAACACCTCTCGGCTTCCATTATTTCCTAATCTGTGAGTCGTAGAAAGAGTTTACGAGGTAAATGTCGTCATTTTGATACAAGCCGTTAAATATGATATTAAAGAAAATATAAGAAAAATCACTTGATAAATGCTGCTTTACCACAAGGAATCAATCGGTTCGTTTAATGGCTGCCCTTGATTAATATTAATGAGCAGAACCAATAATAGGAATATTTTTTCAGATAAAAAATGCTCCGATATTAATACTACATTCTGACTTCACTATTCTGTATTAATCTACATACACTGATCACTGTTGAAACAATCCATTTCTCTCGTATTAAGTACATTCTACAGTTCCTTTCTGCCTTATAATCCTACATTAATAATCGATTTGAACTATCAATCAGGAGAATGGCGAATTTAAAAAACATCCCTAAATTTTAAAATAAAATATGTGCAATAAATTGATGTATATTATAATCAGTTTAGTTGAAACTAAACGTTAGGTTTAAACGCTTTATTAAAATATTGCAGCCCCTCAAAAGGACCAAGTTCAAGTAAAATGAGGATATTTGTAATGAATCTCCTTTCCCCCTCTCATCTTAGAGGCCAATGCTCAATACAATCTTCTTAACAAAGGTCTCTTCCTCATCCCCCCCCCAACATTGGTTACTAGATCATTATTTATTCTAATTCATTACTACTTGTTTCTAACTTCCAGCCATCGTGATAAAAATTTCTGATATTGGATATTGAAAGAAAAGATAATGGTTTATCACTGAAAACGAAGATAAGGATATGTATTCATTCACATACACATACGCATATCCCTTTAAGACCAAGCCCGCAAATTCGAGCTGGAACTCGCTACGTTCCAAGAAAAGGAGGGGGGGGGGTAGCAAAATTATTATTATTATTTCCAGTGTCACTGGGGTTAGTATAGTGTTAATAATCAGAAGAATGTAATATAACCCGCATTTCAATCTTAAAAGGATAGCTCTCCCGATTGGGAGAGTTAAGTTTTAAGGGATACACGTACATATATATATATATATATGTATGTGTGTGTTTTGTGTGACATTTCATTCATAATTTTCCAGTTTTAATGTAATTCAATATATTTTATATTATATTCATAATATAACAATAAAATTCGTATATATAGTAATTCAAACATTGATAACGTTATAAAATGGAGGAAAAATATTTTTCTCATCGCTTCTACTATTGCCTTTCGATTCGAAAGAATGACAACTGTTGATGGTAATCGATAGATTTCTATTAAATTTTATTTTTAAACCAAGCATGTTCTATGTATAAGAAATACTTAAAAAAGTATGTGCAAGTTGGAATTTAATTTTCTCCCGATTTTGATTTCCCAAATTGAAGTGTGAAATGGCGGATCAATGTCAAAGATTTTTATTTAAAGTAATATTTTAAAATAACAAAAATAAAAATAATTTTTTTTAAATGCAATAATTGCAGGAAACAAGTTATAAAAGTTCAGCTGAATCAAAGTTACTATTTTTAAAATAATCAGAATTATTAAGCCTTTATGACGTTCTTAAGCCTCGTCATTAAAATAAACGCAATGATCATTGTTATTTAATTTTACTTTAAAAAAAACTAAATTAAATTAATGAGTAATAACATTAAGGCAAAGTTTAAGTTTTCAATGATTTCCATTTGGTGAAGCTCTTCAATTAAAGATATATTTAATTAATAATTTAAGGTAATTGAAAATAATGAATCATTTAAGCCATGGAACTAATGCTTTCTGCTTAAATTTTTTAACAATATAACTCTTAATTGTACATCGCGCATTATCATTCAACAACAATAATATTTAATAATCGGAATATCGTGAAACATTGTGATAAATTGATTATCTAATTAAATAAAAATGAAACAACTGGAGGGAAAAGAACATTAGTACTTATTAATAATAAACAGATAAACAAAAATTATTAGTTTACTTATACTAACAATTGTTATAAATAATTCAACAACATTTCACCACAGTCTTACTCTTTAATATTTCTTATTATCTTTAAGTGTTACCTATTCATTATAATTATAAGCAACCCAACATCATTAATTATCGACAATAAGTTTAAAGAAAACCGTTTTACTCATACTGTAGTGTTACATTTTAAACATTATGAAACACGCTTTAATTATATGAAATATGAATAACTGACATCGTAAGCAAATGCTTGCTTCAAAATATGAGGTCAGATGAAAAGGGCAATACAATTTAACACATTTCAATTACTAACTCAAAAAATTGCGTCATACATCAAAAATTTAAATGAATGAATAATAAATTTTTAAATAAATCAAACAATATGTAAGGTCCAGAATTTTTTACATGAAAAGTAAATGAAACATCACAAAGTGCAGCTAAATGAAGGGACCATGTAAAAATCAATAAAAATGTATTGTGCTTGCTTGGGGCTATAAGCAGCCATCTAATTATACTTTATTAACAAATAAATTAATAAAATTAAGAAACAATTTTTTAAACTTTGTTAATAGTTTCATAGACGATTATCATTGACAAAGAGCAGAACAAAAATCTTTGAAAAAATATTAATTCATTATTTCATTAAAACACTGGGTAAAAAAACAAACAGATAAATTGTATAATTAATAAGACTATAAAATATTGATCATGATATAAGTATGTGGTAACAAGACATTAAGACTAAAATAAATAAATGTTATATTGTTTATTTCATCGAGTTGAAAGGAAATTGAGAACGTATTAACAACGCAAGTAAAATACATTTATAAATGATCTCATCGATGCAAATATTTTGAATTCGTTAATTATTGATGTAAAAGACATGTATTTTTTTAAAAAAATATATCAGTATAAAAAAGTCACTTTTGTTTATCATTTTCTTCAAAACGCATAAAGTAACTCAAAAAGAAGAATTTATTTTGCTCACATCGTATAGCAGAAACTGTTTGCCTGTCATCAGTACCGAAAGTGCTAGAAACAATTTGTATAGTTCGTTATCGATGATACCATGTTATTGAATCAATTATGGTCATTCTAAAGACTTCTATTTGAACATTAAACAATAGATACCTTGATAATAATCAAGGTATGAGGTTTACAAAAACCGGTTTGATCTTTATAAAGTAAATCTCATGATAGCTCCCTTTTATAGTGTACATGATTATACAAAATAAATACTTTCAGACTAAATAAATTCAATACGTCATTAAATTAAGTATAAGAATCAACGTTTATTTGTGCTGCAGTATTCTCTGATAAATTTTCATGCAAGGGGGGAAAAAATGATAATTCATTATCATGAAAAGGCAATTTATTTCAGGTAAATAATCTTAACTTTAATGATATCATACCAAAATTGATTAGATAAGAAATAATATGCATTTAATTTTGGATTAATTATGATAAAAAATAAATTGGTAATATATAACATCAAAGAAGCAGAGACTCACGTCATGGAAATCGGCCATTTCAGAAGCCATCTCAACCCCAGCGGGGTTATTCCTTCCGGCCCCGTGCGGCGACTGCCACCGCAAGCCCTCCGCCACTGGATTCCCCGTGGCCACCGACATACACTGCGGCTAACACACACACACGACACTCCGTCCAGAAAAAAAAAACACCTGAATTTCTCCGTTTAAATAAGGGCTTAAATCGTTTGGCTGCTCACTTGTCGACTTTTTCTCCCTGCGCACGCTTCCTTCAACTGCTGGGGTCGTTGTGAAGGTAGGATGCTTCGGGATCGCTTGCACGCAAGTCATTGGCGGGAAGGGGGGAGGAGAGCGGTGTCGTGCGCCAATCGCGCGTCTAGGAGGGCGGTGAAGCGTGCGGTGTCTTCTTCGTGGAGTGTGTTGAAGGAACGTTTGTTGAGGAGAATGCTCTGCTTCCCCCTTTCCCAGCTTTGTTAGTCCGCCTTTAATGAAGCAAATCTCGCGATTGACAAGCGACAGTTTGTCGTCGACCAATAAGCATACGTTTCGGGGCTGAGCCAGAAGCCGGTAAAGTTCGACGAGGCATTTATGTTTGGCTGTCATCAAATGGGGTTTTTTGAAGTGGTTTTAAGTAGTTTCTGTGTGCATTAAGAAATGTTTTAATTAAAATAGACAAAGTATAAACACTTGTTACTGCTGGGAAGGACACATGTTTTAAATATTTTTTTATTTTTCGCATCATAACTCCTTAACGTTAAAAATAAACTTTTTAAAAAAATTTTAAATTTAATTTTTTTTAAACTTTAATTATTTATATGAATTTGATATCAAATAAAATAATAATTTAATTACCTCCTTAGTTTTTGGAAATAAAGGAAAAAAATTTCGCAAAAATATAAGAAAAAAATCATCAAAAAACCAACCTTTTTATGCTGATTATATGAATAGTTTGTTTCATCATTTATTATTTTTTTAGTTCATGAGGTAAAAATAAAAGAGAAATAAATAAAAAGTTAATGCAAAATTCAAAATACGGTTCACACACACACACACACACACACACACGAGTATGATTCATAAATGTAAATAATATAAAATAAATACAAATTTGTAAACATTAGTCTATTGTGAATTGAGAAATGGTTAGTTCAATTAAAAAACGCATTTTTAGTTGAAAATTTTTCATTATTATAAGCAACGGACATTGCAACTACCTTGAACAATTGCGGTCAAATGACGGAATGACACCTAAGCTGATACCAGAGGCATATATAGCTTCCGCAGTATCAACCATGTCAATGATACGGGACCCTCTAGCTACAGGGTCCCCAGCATGTATAAGTAAAAAACCGTGAATTTTGTTAAAGGACCTCCAAAGAGAGTTTTGGTACAGGGTTCACTCACGGCTATCTACACCAGTGGGTGATACTCCATCTTCTAAACTTTCACATCACGCCAACAAAAGACAAATTTAGTATGTATCAGCCTCCTTGCATGGTGTGTCTTCTTCAGTGACACCTAGACCGGAAGTCACCACTCGACAGGGAAAATATATTTTTTTTATGTATTATTTATTTTTAACATAAATCTTTTTTCATGTGTAGGACAGTTATTTTAAATTGTATTGTATTTGTTCCTTAGCAGTAAATGAAATTAAAATATTCCGATAGCTATAATTGCAGGAGGGGGGGGGGGCACTAGTGCGATAAAATTTACTTGAGATAAAACCTTAAGCTAAGTTTAGTTTTAAAAAATTCTTTTGTTAGTTATAATCCGAATTGGCTCAACATGTAATATAACATGTGGCATGTAAAATGCAATGTCCGATGTTAATTGTACTGTGGTAAACAGGTTTAATGGTAGGTTAGACCAGTATTTCCCAAACTTTTGACATGTGTGTACCCCTTTTATAATTTTCGTAACGCTAAGTCCCATTCCAAAAACAAAACAAAAAAAAAAGATATTTTAATATATGAATCACAAAATATATTAATTTTTTTCATTTTTGTGACATATATAAAATAATAAGAAAATAGAAATAAAATTATTGAAAATAAAACATAAATAAAATTTATATTATAAATAACATTTATTTGGATTAATGAGAAAGATGAAATAGTTTGTGCTGGGATGACAGATCGTCATAATTTGGTTCAATTTTAATCTGATATATCGTACCGCGATGTCTGTTTTTTTTTTTTTTTTGACTGAATTCTACAAATTCTGAAAAAGCAACTTCACATAAATATGAAGTTAGAAAAGGCAAGATGTATTTCAGAACTTTTTTGTCAAAACCGGATACACATGTCTCATTTGTATAACCAGAATGATGTTAGAAAGTACGCTCCTGATACTTATTTTTCAAATACACATGCACCTGGAGAAGCTTTTAACTACAGTCGAACCTCCATATTACGAACCTCTATATTGCGAATTTTTCTATATAGCGAACGTTTTCGTGGAACCAAGAACATACACATTCTACGATTTTCTTCGTAAAATAACTAACTCTCAATAGCAAAGTGCATTTTCTACATAACGAACTATTTTTTTTTTTTTTTTGGGATTCAATTTTTTTAACCCTATTTTTAAAGTATTTCTGGACATTTCAAGTTATTCTTTCTTTTAACACAAATTATATTGTAGTCATAAGTGTCTTGAACTAGTTTTACCAGGGGCCTAACTGACCTAGAACACAAAAAATTGCCGTCATTTTTCAGGTAAAAAACTCAAATAAAATTAACGGATTTTATGAATAATTAAATTTAAAGACATATGAGGTAATGTATGTTTTGAATTTATAGTTATAAAATATAATGTATGTTTAAAATTACTTATATACTGCTTAAATTGAAAAAATGTGTGTGTCCATAAAATTTATTCTTAATATACTCCGTAATAGAATCTTAATATACTCGTAAAAATATTTTTAAAGGTGAAAATGCGGTGACTTCGACATTTTTTTTGTCTTGTATTCTTTGCAGTTTTTCTTCTTCTTCTTTTTATGATGGGTAAGATATATAAAATAAATGTACATTAATTTACAAAAAGGTGTGAACAATTCCTTTTTTAATATAGAGTGTTTATGAATTTAAAATTTGCTTTATGTTTTTTTATAAAGTATATTGAAAGATGAACTCTATGTAACGAATTTTCCATATAACGAACTTTTTTGCATGATTTAGCGACCTCGTTAAATAGAGATGTACTAACGAAGTACGTTGTCTTTGTAACGAAGTGTGGTATATTCCCACCGTGTAACACCGGGCCATCTCACGCCTCTCACAAGGCTGTCTTGATTCGACACATGATAACGTAGAATTAGGCGCAGATACGCGCGGTGCAGTGCATATCCCCACCAAACTCCGGTCCAACGCGTACCCCCCCCCTAACTCTTCCCATTCCCCTGTGTGTACGCGTACCACACTTTGGTGGCACACAAAAATTTTTCAAAAAGGGGGGGGGGGTTAGGGTCAAAAGTCAACCATTCTTGTTTCCTTTTGCCAACATTTTTTTTTTTGATTTTGTCGTTTGTGGGAACGAAAAACATTTAAAAAAAATAAATTATTGAATAAAAAATTAAAATTAATTAATAAAAAAATATATAACAACAAATATTTAATTAAGTTTTACATATATGCATAAGATTATAATCAGTCAAAAAAAATCACGGACAATGAAGGGGTCAAGACCATAGACCCAACCAGTAGCGCAAAAACATAACTTTTTCAAGGGGGGGGGAGGTGGTTAAAAGTCCCGCAACTCGTATCCTACTTCAAGACAACACCAATTGATTTTTTTGATTTTATTCCATTTTGTTAACAAAAAAAACACTAAAAAATAAATTTTTGAATTAATAATTAGCATTAATTAATAAAATAAATTGTTAATTACAAGAACTTTATTAAATTGTATGTAATATATATGTATATATAGGATTATCATCAATCAAAAAAAAACAACTCAAGGGCTTTGGGGGGTGTTCGGACCCCTAGGACACCTCCCTTGTGTACGCCACTGGACCCAACTCCCTCCCCTTGTGTGTGTCATTGGGTTAGACTGGTCACTTAAGATTTTAAAAAAAATCAAATACTCAAAGAAAAAAGTATGGAAGATAGCTTATGACACTTGTGAAAATTGTCCACTTCAATCAGTGGCTCACACAAGGGGGAGGAGTCCTCAGGTCCGGACCCCCCCTAAAGCCCTTGATTTTTTTTCTCGATTGATTATAATCCTACGTACGTATATAGTACGTAAAATTTAATTAATTATTTGTTATTAATAATTAATTTTATTAATAATGCTGATAATTCATTCAATAATTTATTTTTTACTGTTTTTTTGTTACCGAAAATCGACAAAACCAAAAGAATATGTTGGGCGGCGTATTGGAGCATGATACGAGAATAGTGGACTTTCGACCCTGCTCCACCCCTTGAAAAATTCTTATGTATACTACTGACTTCAATTATTTCTTCAAAAACAACATCTTTAATCATCACATTATACACGTCCACATCGGTGATTTGCGAAAAAAAATGTATAAAGAAATCCTATAATTTTAGTTTCACAATGTCCTACATAGGTTACGACTTTTTCTCAGTGTACGTGTGTCGCGTGCCATTCCATGTGCCAAACGCCCCGCAATGTGAAAGGTCAGCAAAGTTCAAAATTCAAGAAATGAACCAAAAATGTTACTAAAAGAAAGAAAGAAATAAAGAAAAAGGAACTAAATAAATATTTTGTTAAATTGGTGGGAAGTCCCGACCACGAATTCGACACAATTCGAGATGAGAGGCTCTATCATTACTTTCCCCCCCCCCACGATATACCTCTGATTATACTCTTAGAAACGATACTTGAATATTCTTCTACTGAGCGGAAGACGTAACATAATTCAGCTTCTTTCATCTTTATTATTGCAACTTTTTTTTTTACGAAGTTGGAATCCAAAGAAGAGAGAATGGGGTTAGATGCGATTTTTTCGTAGAAGTCTAAGAATTCTTAGAGAAATAGTTACATTACTTAACCGCCCACTAAATTGTGTATATATCCCCTTTGGTAAGAAAGAATGTGACAATAATAAACGGTTTGTCACATTTTTTGTAGTAGTAATGAGTTTATAACTGTGTTAATGATGGTGTTCATTGTTCTTGACTATTTTTAGAAATGATACTTGGTTCTCTCTTTTCAAATAATTTTTCTTTCTTACTTTTTTAAAATAAAAAGTTACATTCTCCTTTATTTGAGATTGAAAAATTTAATTACATGAAAAATGGGAATTAGATTACAGTACATTAGGTATGATGCTTTATTCTTTTGTGAATTACATAATAAAAAATGTCACCGACAATGCCCATATTGTTTTGCAGATCATCTTCCCTATCTATTTATAACAGATTCATTAACATTCTCAAATTACCCTTCGTCCTTAACTTTTTTTCTATGCTATACCTGCTATATTGTTGAAGAATTCCATCTTAGGGTTAAGAAAAAGATGAATTTTGTGAGTATAGCTTGTAAGTTTCCAAAATTTTTCAAAAGAGCATTTTAAAACCTTTTAACCCCGTTTTTCCTGTTAGTCCCCTCCTTATATTTTACACGTTTGACTCGTACGTCTTGCCTATAATACTGTTTCAGTTTAGTTTTATTTTAAATCAAGTTAAATTTATATATATATATATATGCGAAGGTGAGTCGGAAAATAAGTCTCCCCTGTCGACTGGGGTCAGAGTTGTGTATGAAAGTCAAAAAATAGAATGGGACGTTAAAGATAAGACATAACTTTATTTTTCCACATAAGTACCAAGTACTTTGAGACATTTGTCGTACCTCTTGATAAGCTTCAAAAAGCCCTCCAGGAAAAACTCAGGGCTTGGACTTTGCTCAAAACTTTGCATATGGAAGAGGTGTTTAACGGCTATGGGCGAACCAGGAAACAGCAGGTGAAGGAGCAAGGTACTGATACACCATTGGGTAGAAGTCGACCACGATCAAGCAGATGGATTCGGGAAAAGCAGCCAGGGCTTCTCAGATCTACCGTTTTGTTGTTGGATGACAATGCGAGACCACACTCGGCGACGGCAATGCAAAATCATATTGCATCTCTTGGTTGGGAGTGCCGACACCATCCGTCATACAGTCCTGATCTCACACCAAGTGACTTTCCTCTGTTTCCGTCTTTGAAGATAAAACTCATTGGGAGGCGCTTTTGAAACAACGCTTAAGTCAAACAAGCAGTTAAACGCTTCTTCCGTATGCAAAGCTCTGAATTTTTCCTGGAGGGATTTTCGAAGCTTATCAAGAGGTATGACAGATGTCTCTATGTACTTGGTACTTATGTGAAAAGTAAAGTTATGTCTGATCTTTAATGTCTCATTCTACGTTTTGACTTTCATACACAATTCTGACAACAGTCGACAAGGAAACTTTTATTTTTCGACTCCACCTCGTATATATATATATATACTAAGGTTGTAATTAAAATTTTTAAATTATTGCTATATATTCTTGCAACGGTAAAAAAAGCATTTACATAGGAAAAAAACATCTGCGATCAGTAGTAACTCAAATGTTATTTAAACAACTCTCTCATTTTCTAAGAAGCTTTAGCTTTAAAGCTCTGGATGTGTATTTAAAATAAATTAAGTTATATTTAATTCTTGTTTTTAAGAAATCTATTGGCATTCAGCATTTTAATTTTAAATTGATAAATTTTTATTTAACATAGTAGACTCCGAATTTTTTTTTTTTTTACTTTTAGTAATCTTCTTATTTTAGAAATACATCTTCTTAACTTATGATTTTTGTGACTTATAATCCTCTGTATACACGAACTGCATTAAATAGGACGAAGTTTGGATAGAAAAAGTCCGTTTCCAGTAGGGCTCGCAATTCCTTGTTATATTTTCAATCCCGGGATTACATTATCCAAATCCCGGGATAAGGATTGGACTATTTATTAAAAATACATACATATTATCATAGTTAAAATTGCATAATAAAACTGAAAATATAATTAAAAATTGATATAATATATTATTTTAATGAAACAAATGAAAAATTAATTCATCATAAAAAACAAATAAAAATAGTATCAAATGAAATTTTTTTAAAAAAAAGCATTTCGTCATTTTCCCCCTCCCTGTAAATAAGCTTATAAAAACACAACTCGTCCAGCGTTTCATCGTACAAACGTCTTCTTATTTTTGTTACAAATTGTTCTTCCGAAGAAAATGCACGTTCGGATTCTTTACTTATAGGTATTATCGTCATTAAATAGGAGTATGTTCTTTTTAGGTAGTCACCACGTCTCCCTCCATTTTCAAAATAGAGACATTTCTTTTTGAATTTTTGATTACAGTGTCTCAAATCTAATAGACTGCTTTGGTGCATATACCTCTTTGATAACTTTATTTAGTTCTTCTGCTACACTTAATAGTTTTTGTGTACAAATTGATTCAGTTATTGAATCAGAATGTGCAATATCAAGTGAGTGTTACCTTATTTGAAATAGAAGGTCCATTCGCAAGAGCTGTTAGTAATGTAGGATTTGAAGCGTCATGTCTTTCAGACAGGTTCGCTGTTAATTTACAGTATTTAGTCGAAGAAGGAACTGTGACAAAATCTATTCCTGAGGTGTTACTTATATTATTGTGTAAGTATTGCACAGTAAATACTTAAATTTGTGCGACGTTCTCCCATACAAAAAATGAGAGTTGCATGCATTGTTTTTTTTTTTTTTTTTTTACTTATAGCACTGCACAGAAAAAATTCTACGTACATATTTCATAAAAAATATGTATAAATTTTCTGAAAATCAATTACTTCGAAAATTTTGATGAGAAAAAATAAAAAAAAAATAATTCATACAAAAATTAAATACTGGGATTAGTTATTTTAATCCCGGAATTTAGAGATTGGAAAAAACACGGGATCCCGGGGCTGTAAACCCTATTTCTGAGTACGACTTCAGAAATCAATCAACCAATTAGGGACCTTGGTAGTACAGTGGTTTAAATAGGGCGTGTCGTCACCAGCTATTTTCAAGTCAAGGTTCGAGTCCTGGTTCCTTCAGAGAAAGAGATCCGATCAGTAGCGCACACACAGGAATTTTTCAAGGGGAGAGGGTCCAGGGTCGAAAGTCCACTATTCTCGTATCATGTTCCAATACGCCTCCCAACATATTTTTTTTAATTTTGTCGATTTGGTAACAAAAACCAGTAAAAATTTAATTACTCAATGAATAATTAACGTTAATTAATAAAAAATTAATTATTAGTAACAAATGCTTAATTAAATTTTTCGTTCTATATACACTGCTGGCCACCGTAAATGCAACACCTTGAAGGAAGCACGCAAATAACATGAAATCTACAACATGCATTAGCGGAAGTGAGATATGCAAATGATTAGAATTTCAGAGCAGACACACATCCCGCACTCCTGTGGCTCCACCTCAAAGCGCTATTTAAGGCTTGGAGATTTCGAAGATTTCAAGTTCAACAAATGTGTTTTTCTTGTGGTTTTTTCAAAAAACGATCAGTTATGTCTCGTAGAAAACAGCAATCAGATTTTGATCAAGTATCCGAGTTCGACAGAGGAAGGATAGTGGCCTACCGAGATTGTGGATTATCTTTCATGGAAATCGGTAGTCGTGTTGGACAAAACCAAACAACTGTAATGCGGATATGTGACCGTTGGATGCAGAAGGGTACGACGGACCGACGTGGTCGATAGCATCCACCTTCTTCGTCAATCACCAGATTGAATTGCTTCACTGGCCGGCTCGCTCTCCGGATCTTTCGCCGATAGAAAACATGTGGTCCATGGTTGCTCAACGATTGACCCAGATTACACCCCAGCTGCCCCACCAGATCAACTTTGGCAACGTGTGGAAGCTGCTTGGTCTGCTGTACCCCAAGAACACATCCAAAGTCTCTTGGAATCAATGCCGAGGCGTGTGGCAGCGGTGATCTCCAACAATGGCGGCTACTCTGGCTACCGATTCTGGCAGGAACCACACTTCACAGAAGTCTATAAATTTAATCATTTGATACTTTGTCAACATGTTATCTACAAAATAAATTTTGTTGTGCTATCTCTTGTCTTTCTTGGTGTTGCATTTACGGTGGCCAGCAATGCACATAGGATTATAATCAATCGAAAAAAAAAATCAAGGACTTTGGGAGGGGGCCGGATCCGAGGACACCCCTTCCCCCTTTGTGTATGCCCCTGGATCCGATATAAGGTCTATAGAATATTAAACCCAACTGGATACAAAATCTTATACAATGTGTATTTGATTAAGATAGCAAGATATTCGTTTAAATGTCCTCTTATCTGCAATACGAATTTACATTGCAAGAAGCATCCGGCAATAATGTAATTCTTGATCAGTGGTTTTCAAACTGTGTTCCATGGAGCCCAGGGGTCCCACAAGGCATAGTTAGGGGTTCCAAGGTCAGAAAAGAAAATTATAAATGTGTATGCAAAATGGTATCTCGTTCTCTATGAAGTTCGTATGCACACAAATATCTAAAATTCATCAAAATTTATTTTTTTAAAAAAACTGAAAATTTGCTTACATAAGTAATAACTTTATATATTGCATTACACTTTTTTAAAAAACTTTTATTGTGATGTAATATAAGAGATGGAAACTTTTTTTTCTTTATATGTACTACCTACTAGAGATTATGAATGTTACATTGTTTACTATCCCGGGTTCCACAAAATAATTTTGTATTAGTGAGTACAATAATTTGCAAAACTAAATAGTTTTCTAATGAAAAATGCACATTTTTTTCTTTTGCAAAGAAATACCTTTAACGTGAGGGAAAAACTTTTTTGACATTAAAATCTAAAATTAAGCAAGAGCAGCTTTAAATTTTAGGTTGCAAATTTGCGCAAAATACACAGGATTTCTCATTCAGATACATTTTAATGCCATTCAGAACAATGTATTTAAGCGAAGTATTTCTCAATTTGAATGACTACAAAAACAAAATATAAAAATAAATTAAACTCAGATAATTTCAATAGATTTAGAAAGAGAGAAAGAGAGAATTCAACAGTTTGCCAGTTACTAAATATATAATACATCTGTTTGGATAGAACTGTATTTAATATTATTCGGCATTTTTATTATTATTTAAACTGTATTTTTATTATTCATGTGCTTTAAATGTTCATTTATAAGCTATATTTAATTTCCATCCCTCAGTATTATTTACTATTTCTATTTTATATGTATTTTCTGTAAAATAAATAATTTTAGACTCGTGCTTTGTACCAACGCCATTGACTGTATTTAGTCTTTTCACGATGGCAACATTTTGTTTATTTTTGAGTTTTGTATAATGTAATCTGTGTGGAATATTCTGTTTCTGTACTATCTCTCGTTAGAAGAGGTTCTCGCCGCACAAAGTTGCTGGCATTTGTTCTAAATCTTCTTACGCTAAATTTAAATGGTTGTTTAAAAGCACACAAGAATCATCATTTAGTCCTGTCTTGCGAACAACGTGAGCATAGGTGACATTTTTATCATAAATTAATATTTTTACTATGTGAGTAAATTATATTAAAATTACATTAAAACTTTTCAGTAGAAAGTGCAATACTTTTTTAATTGTCTTTACATAAAATACCTATATCACACATGTTGACAAACTTTAAATATTATATTAAAGATATATTCTTCTCTCTATATGCGTCTTTAACCTCCTCGGTTCCCTTGTATCACATGTGATACAAAAGTTCATAATTTTTTTGTGGAGGCTGAACAGCAAAGACAAATTTGAGACTGGTTGTATCACATGAAATACCAAAGTGAAATACCTCATATAATTTCCCCCTTTAGTCAACACATGGCAGTACCTGTCTATGATAGCGATTTCTAGTAGCGTCTTTGAATCAAAACAAGATGCGTGCACGTCATCGAAGTAAATTTTTTTTTTCTTATTAAAATACAAACATTTAACTATTTTTAAAATATACCTTTTCCTTGTACTTTTTACTAGTTAACAGCAAAAAAAAATATTTTTTTTTTTAGTGAAATATTAAAGCATAATGACTTGTGAAATTTGCTTGTATCACTTGTGATGCAATGAGGCCCAATCACTTATGAACATACTTTTTAAGTCAATTTTGTTTTAATTTTTAGTTATATTTGTGGGGGGGAGGGGGATTTGAAGATTGATTGAAGTATTTCTTGAGTAAAAATCTTTAGTTGAGATGTTTGCTTTCCATTTTTACCCATTTAACGCAGAGTTACAACTTGCATTCCACATCAAGCAGCTCATAACAAAGAAGCTAGGCATATGCCTGAAATGGTTGGGGATAGGACTCATCTGTAGGAGCAGGAATGAGAAGTACTCGGCCTTACAATGTACAGACTAAAAGGGTTTTCTATGCTTTACAACTAGAAATTTTTTCAAGTCATTTCACGAAAATAAAAAAGTAATCTTATTGTAATAATACTACCAATATGTATCTAAAACGCCAATAAAATTTAACTTTCATGTTGAATTTATGAATTGTATGTATTGTGTGATTAAAGACTAAGATTAAATTAATTACTTCAATCTTGCCTAATACTGAAAAAAATTCTGATTGTAGTGTCTTGTTCCTGATGTATCACATGTGATACATTTGCCTAGCTTCTATAAATTAAAAAAAAATTATTGCACTTTTCTTCATCAGTGATTGAAACAACTATTTAAGTACCTCTTACAAAATATTAAGCTTTTATTTTTGTCTCGGTTCTGAGGAGGTTAGAGTTCACACTTTATAGTTAACACTTTATAGTTATAAGGGTTCCGTGAGTCGAAAAAGTTTAAGACCACTGTTCTAGATCAATAATTATTCAAATGAAATCAAATTCAAAATTTATATTAAATTTTTTTTCCATTTTCATAAAGGAAATTTAAAGGATAAAATATTTCATTTCCTTTAGCAGAAAGATGTATCTTTCTTGCAGAAATCCCCCCCCCCCGATATAGCATTATTACATTTACATGACTAAGAAAAGCTTGATGTGATTCCTAAAGAGAATTACAAGGATACGTCGAAATACTTTTATTTTTCCTTCAAAAAACTGAGCTAGAGGAAAAGAAAAGGTGAAATAGGCCGATCACTCATAGACCGGAGAAAGTAAGAAGAAAGAAATGGAGAAGAGAGATTCTGACTAGTAAAACAAAATCATTTTTATAATTATAAATTTTTACTATAAAACAATAAAAATTAAATTAATTTTTATTACATGCAGCCATATTTTTAGACATATGAATGTCTAACTATTAAAAGTAAAAATAATAATAATAAAATAACGCAGGGCCTGAAATTCAGAGAAATTCCTTACTCTGTGTGATCTCTCTGTTGACCCACTCAAACAAGGAGAGAGAAAAAAACAGGGATTTACTTGTTAAAGGTTCATTATCATGACTTCCGTCGGATGTCAACACAGGCGTAAACGCGTTTTTGCACACTTTTTAACGCTTGGAAGAACATAACTTCTTTTCTGCCAGCAACGTTTGGAAGTACGACTTCTAATTAAGACTTTTAGATAGTATCATTAACTGTAGCATTGTGTGCAGCTATTTTCTTGAAAAATCTCGGTAGATTAGTTTTCCAATTTCTGGAGAAATATTTGACAATGTTTTTCATAACTTTCGAATATGCAGAAAATGTTTGTCCTCACACTTTTTTGTAAGGTTTTAGTGCCTGTAGTAGTTAGAGGACCACCAGCAAGTTAAAAAAAAGGTCTTTTAGATTTTCCTATAATAAAAAGTAGAAAAAAAATCATTCCACAAAATATTTAATGAGATATTTTCAACACTTGTATGAATTTTCTTTAAAATATCACTTGCGTTTATGCAAATATAAAAATAATTCCTTAAAAAAAATCTAAATTTTTTTAGGTGGTTTTTTTTTCTACTGAAGTTTTTAATGAATTAACTGTAGTGTGCTGAAATGTAAATGAAAATTTAAACATTATGACATTCCATGCAATATGAATAGTTAAAGGGGAAAAAATGGGGGTTTACACACACAGGTGCAAAACATCATTATTTTCCTTTCTTATTTTCTAACCAGTAACATAAAGCAAATTATAATTTTAAAAAATTAATTGAATATAGCGAAAATATAGACATTGACGATATAATGAAAAATAATATTTCTGTTATTCATTGAAAGTAGTTGGATGGTAAACATGCTCTTGCTAAGTATCATTTTAATCAGAAAAACTCAAATCGTTAATTTAAATTAAACTGTTTTATTTAGAAATTTAGTAAATTTCTTTAATAGAACCAAACCATCTTGTACTCAAGGTTTTACAAAATATTGAGTGGAAGGCCTATTATTCTCTTACTTTTAGAGAAACAGAAATATAGCGCCCTATATATTTCTAAATTTTCATATTCAACTGATTTTTTAAAAATAAGTTGCCCTTGATTATGAGGCATAAAACTAGGAATTATAGATAATAATACTTTTTACGAACGTACAGCAACAAAATATTTTCTTTAAATACCGATATTTCATGGAATTTTGATAACCTTTATTTTACATTCAAATATGGTACATTGAAGTCCCAAAGGTCATTACATCGCAATACGCAAATATTTAGAGGGCGGTATCATTGCATTACAAATGTATAAATGGTCAATGTTTTGTCGAAACTTTAATTTGTACTCAGATTCATATAAAAAGTTTTCTGGCCTGATTATGACTGCACGACTCTTGAACATGGAATCCTAGTTAGAGCTAGATATACAGGGCATTCAATTTCGAAAATTCTTAGGGATTTAAAGTTCTTCGATCTACAGCTTCAAGAGTGTGCTGAGAATATATAATTTCAAACATTACGATTCACCATGTACAGTACAATGGTCGACTTATTGTTTGTTATAAGAAACCAGCTTCACGCATCCTGAACGTGTGACCACATTCGAAGTCTACTATAAAGTTTGCAAAAACAACGTAATAGGATTATCGGTTGTGTTTTTCTTGGGATCTGTAACTCCAACAACGACGAAAAGATAAAGAGTTTACAATAGCCACATGTTCTATGTAATTATATTCATTCAGTTGAAATGCGCTTTGATTGCAGTTAAAATTCAACGAACTCTAAATTTAATCATCTTTTCATTTATTATAGATTCTTGCTTGCAAATTTTTGATATGATCAGATTATTATTGAGAAGTCCCAATTTTGGTGTACCGGTTAAGTTCAGAAAATTTTGTGGGTCAGTTTATCCAGTAAAAATATTCTCTTTACATATATTAAGCGGCTAAGCGAATCTTTTGTAGAGCACTTTTATTTAAGGTGAAAGGAAGAAATAAGATCCAAATGATACAAAGGCGAACCTATAGTTCCAGAATTTCTTTTCTGTACTTGATACCAGGTGGATAATGGTGGGCTCCATTTTTAACAAAAACGAAGATGTGTCGAGAATCAGCGTTATAAAAAATTTGATTTGAAGGCGAGTAAAATGATCTTCCGACTCCTCTGCTCTGTGGATATTCTTCACACCTTGTTGAACGAACTTAATGTGAGAAGAAGTAGGTGGAATATAAACAGCAGGTCTTCATGGAAACAAACTTCTCTCACTTAAAACTTTTCCTTTCCTGAATTCATGAGACAATTGAGAAATTTTTGCTCTCCTGTTACGCCTCGCTGTAATGGACAAAAACCTAATTTAATTGACCATCGTGGCTCTTGGAAGATCTTGCCAAGATCTTTATCTACAAATCCTACCTCTATAAATCCTCTCCATATATTTATTACAAACCTCGCCATAGCATTAAAATTTCCAGCAATTCCATTTGAATTTTTCCTGCTTCAAGATGATTCTCCATCTAATATTATCCAAGTATTGTTGATTACTCCATCTAGTTACGTGACTTAGGATGTCATAAAATGCTTAAACACTAACATGAAAATCGTCAAGGAATACGAACAATCGAAACGGGGAAAGTAGGTAGAATTGATTTAAATTTAATTTACCTTATTATGAAGCAGCATGGGAGCTTAGGGTGAGAAACCTCCTAATTTTGAACCAATTTCAAGTGACAAGAATGATACCAGAGCTGCCCCCCCCCCCTCCAAACTACAACATTCGCCTACGCAAGCACTTTGAGCCACAATAGATTAACAGATTTAGCATGCATCAGCCCTTCAACACTAGGTCTTCAGCAGCACCAGGGCTCGAATTCATAACATGCCGACCAAGAGCTCGTGACCATGACCTCTAGGCTATATATATATATATATATATATATATATATATATATATATATATATGTAATGACTTCTGACTTCTTCTAACTCTCTTTAACTTTACCCCGTTAAATTATTTCCTAGTTCTTTCGCACACCGTTATAATCTTAATCTAATTGTTCGCGCGCATAATCTTAAACTTAATCTAACGGCTCGTGCGCATTTCCATTCAATCACGACTCCTGTTAGAAAAGAGTCATACGACCTTCACCGCCAGTGTAAAAACTCGGAGCAGACGGTTACGTGGCTCTTCTCTCTTGTCTCTTGTCTTCATGTAGTGTGCTGCAGCTAGAGTTTGTGTATTGTGCTGTGTGTGTATGTCTATTTGTGAGTACGTCCATCTACGTGTCTTCATGTTAAGTATTTAATAAAGAAGAATAACTTTTCCGAGACTGCCTCCTCCATAAAAATGAAAAGGCATCATCAACCATCATAAATAGTTACCTTATACGTAAAAACCAACACCGGCCACTCTGTGAAAAATCCTTTACTAAATCCGCGTCAACATCTATTATATATATACAGTCGGACCTCCATATAACGAAGTTGCTAAATCCCGAAAAAAAGTTCGATGTATGGAAAATTCGTTATATAGAGAGGCTCATATTTAAATTATCTTTATAAACTACATAAAACAAATTTTAAATTCACAAACGCCATATATTTAAAAAAAAGTAATTATTCATATCTTTTTGTGAATTAATACATATTTATTTTATATTTCTTACATATTAAGAATAAATAAATAAAGAAAAACTGCAAGGAAAGTTTCTGAGACCTTTATCCACTTCCTGAAAAACTAAATTTTTTTTCTTTGATGCTCAAGCACATACGTTTTGACATTTTCGAGCTACATAAAACGAAGTTACCACTGCGACTGATCAACACTACAAATGAAAGGAGACTGGTCCAAGGACACGGGGACACGTGACAACTTCCACTGAGGGTGAAAGGGGCTATCGAAGATGTTTCCAATGAACTGGACAATAGGAGTTAAAGGCTGCACTTCTTGGATGAAAAGCCCAGAATTCTATTGCTCTCGGCGAATTATGCACCTATTAAAAGCAGTTTAAGATTTATGACTACCATAAAATGTGTTATAAGAGAGAATAACTTGAAATGTCCAGAAATACTTTAAAAATAGGGATAAAAAAATTGAGTCACAAGAGAAAAAGTTCGTTACATAGAAAATGCACTTCGCTATTGGGAGGTTATGTTTCGAAGAAAATCGTGAAATGTGTGTGTATGTTATTGGTTCCAGAAAAAAGTTTGCTATATAGAAAAATTCGCAGTATAGAAGTTCGTAATATAGAGGTTCGACTATATATATATATATATATATATATTATATTTTTGAAATATATATATATATATAAATATCTTCAATATAATTTCTTTATTCAAATATCTATTTTATTAATAGATATTTGTATAAAGAAATTCTACATAGTAAGAAATAAATTTCCATAGTTTATTAATACGTTATTGTTATAAATTTATTATTCTTCCTAGATAGTTAAAGGTACCCCCAATTTCTAATTTTAGATAACATTACTTTTTTTTTAAAATTTAATTTAATTTTTATATTTTTTAAGTCATATAATCTTAGTGTCCCTAAGATAATGGTAATTTGCATACAATTCTTAATTTATTATTTCTTTTCTTTTCATACTTTTGCTAAGTGCTACTTTTCAGCCATTGCTTTGCTTTGAATATGTATTTGGGTCCAGAATCTGGCAATAACTTGTTTATTGTACTCAGATTTAGCGCGGGCTCTGCGTTTCTGCATGCAATTTTTAGGTAAGTTATCTTTTGCTCATAATGGATTTCGATTTCCTATCCATTATTTTCTGTTGGTTTTTGCTCAGTATTATTAAGAGAAAGGGGGAAGGTTGGCTGGCCACAAAATATGTCCAACCCCACTTTCATATAAAAAATTTTTTATATATATAAGCTGTCCTAAGTCATCAATGTTGATAATACTGTAGCACCCATTCTTTTATATTTTACTCAATTATTTTAATTTTTAATACTTCCTTTTAAATTCTGTTGTCTGGTTATCTTGCAACTTCAATTCTTTTCAGTTTTAATCATGTTTATTCATCTCTCTCTTGTAGAGAAAGAAATTTTGATTATATATATATATATATATATATATATATTTGTGTGATGATGCAGAGCAAGAAAAAAATACATCAATAGTGTTCGTTTGAAAGTATCTATGCAAATGAAATAATTGACAATTGCAATAATTTGGAAATTTTGTCATAATTAGACCATACCTGCCTCTATATAGCTTCAAATAGAGGCATGAAGTCAAAATGACTGACATCAGCTGAAATAAAGAGACATAATTGGTTATGGTGAATGAAACACTGCGATTATGTAATCAAAGTTAGATGAAAGGTTATATGATTCGACGCGTCACGGTTACCTTGTTTTATACCGACGACAAGTAAGCACGGAGTCAGCACGCCTTTTAAATACCGCACTAGGATTGGTTCAGAGATTATGAACTAAAGAGCATTTACTGGAAAAGTCAAGTTCATTCATGTAATTGGAAGACCGATGAACTCAAAAGGTTATCTTGACCATTAACTGTGAGTTAAACAAAACATTTAGAAAATTTCTAGCTCACACGATTTCTACGAAAAAGGGAAGTAATTCACAAGCACAATTTAATTTTGTAAAGAAAATATGAAAACATTTGAAAATCTGAAGCAAATATTCGAAAAAAAACAACAAATTTTAGAGTTGAAAATGTGTTTAACTTTGAACGTATTTGTTTCATCCACGTAATTAATAAGATACAAATATTTTGTAAATAAACTTTAAAAAGTTAATGTCCTGCGTAGAAGTAAAATAAATCAGAAATTCAATCACTTTTCTTTTTGCTGTTTTCCCCCTTTTGAGTAAATTAAATGTATCAATAAATTAAAAGTAAAAAAACTTTTTTAAAAACAAGCTTTTATTTAAACGCACTAAAAAAAAAAAAAAAATTCTTTACAATTTTTTTACTATCAACTTATAACGTCATTAGACAATTTATATGATATAAAAGCTTGTCGCAAGATTAAAGCACTCTTATTTACTTAGTTTGAAAATTTTAAGAAATTGAAATCAATCAGATCAAGTTATTTAATTTACTTGTTTATCTGCAGAGGTAAATCTCGCGACAAGCTTTTATATCATATAAATTGTGTAATGACGTTATAAGTTGATAGTAAAAAAAATTTAAAGAACAATTTATTTTATTCTTTTTAGTGCGTTTAAATAAAAGCTTGTTTTTTAAAAAGTTTTTTTACTTTTAATTTATTTTTTACTTTTTAGTTATCACTAGACAGGTGTCTTAGTCTGTTCATCTCATTCAACGCATCATTGTTGCTAGGTTTTAGCCGGTTATTTTCGAACAGTCGAGCTAAATGAATTCTCCCAAAAAGGGTACTAGACGAAAAACACAATTTTTTCTTAAATCCGTAAATTTTAAGCAATTCTTTCAATCTTCGTACAGATCTTGATTAATATTATCCTACACACGAAAAAAAGGTTTATGAGATTTTCTTCATAAATGACAAAATTATTAAATATTTAAATTTTGAATATTTTTGAAAAATCGTAAAAAAAAAGTTTTCAACATTTTATTTTTTAAATGACTGATTCTAAAAGAGCAAATCATGAGCTGTTTTAGTACGGAATGTCGATTCATTTAAACAAAAAAAAATCATGTGCGTCGATTTAGACATTATTTTCATAAAAACGCATCGATTTTGACTTATTTAAAAAAAATCGTAAGAAATACAAATATTATTATTTTGTAAAAAACATTATACCGTATCGGGACGAAATAAATGATCTTTCCGATTCTATAATTATTTTTTATCTGAGCTTCATAGATTACAGTTAGAATTTCAATAATACTCCATCTCAGTTTAACTTGGCAGCGTTGAGAAAATTATACAATGAACCAATCTACTTGAAAAATAGCTCTACTTTTTTTTGTTTTGAATTTAAATCCAAGAAAATAGATAGAAATTTGTAAAAAAAAATTGCGTATGTTGCAGAAATTAGATTATTTTTACGTTGTAGAAATGTAATTATTTTTTAGACAAAGTTAATTAATACAGTCAATAGCGCAACGTTATGAAATTCCAGTTTGGCTGAAAACCGATTTTCGACGCCAACTTTTGCAATTGTTGTAACAATAAAATTATTACAACAATGCAGATATATCCAAGTTGGTGCCCAAAACTAGTTTAACGTTTTTAATTAATATCTTTTTAATTAATTGCAATATCGGAATATAAATGGTCAAAACATGCATTGTCATCCAAACTAAACGTGTATACAAAATTTCAGCTTTCAATGGGAGGAAGATATCAGCTTCAAACTTGAGTTGCAAGATTCCACCCGAACAAATTACATACATACATACATACATACATACATACATACATACATACATACATACATACATACATACATACATACATACATACATACATACATACATACATACATACATACATACATACATACATACATACATACATACATACATACATACATACATACGTACGTACGTACGTACATACGTACATACGTACATACGTACATACATACATACGTACATACATACGTACATACGTACATATATACATACGTACATACATACATACATACATACATACATACATACGTACAATACGTACATACGTACATACATACACACATACACACATACACACATACACACACATACATACATACATACACACATACACACATACACACACATACATACATACATACATACACACACACATACACACATACACACACACACGCACGCACTCATGCATGCATACATGCATACATACATGCATACATACATACACACACACATACATACATACATACATACATACATACATACATACACACATACACACATACACACACACATGCATACACACACACACGCACGCACTCATGCATGCATGCATACATACATACATACATACAACATACATACATACATACATACATACACACACACACACACACACACACACGCGCATGCATACATACATACATACATCATACATACATACATATTATACATACATACATACATACATACATACATACATACATACATACATACATACATACATACATACATACATACATACATACATACATACATACATACATACATACATACATACATACATACATACATACATACATACATACATTTTAAGTTAAATAAAAGCTTTTAAAAAATAAAAGCTGAAGTGCTAAGAAAATTACTTAGTCTTAGTACACTATGACCAGTTACTATGACCATGAGATAATAATGATAACCTGAGACTAATAAAAAATTTAATTTGACTTCTTTTCCATAATCTTTTGGACTTTTTTATGTATCATAAATTAAAGGAATACTCCAGTGAAACCACCACTTTCCTTTAGATCCCTAAATCTTTACAGGGGCATAAGGCTGTTAAAAGTAAATATTAGTATGCAACTGGCTATTCACTTTATTTAGACGTAAAATAAATAAAAAATCATAAGAAAAGTACAAAACTATGCTTTGTTGTTTTTTCGAATGTTATGGGGGAACAGAGTTATTCTCATAGAATTATTTGTCATTTTATCAGGTCAAATATACTTTAATAAATTTATCATTATCAAATATACTTTATTATTGCAGAAAATTGTATTTATCGAATAACATAAAAAGTGTGAGAAAATTCAGTAACATATCATTAGAGGACAAAATAAACCAAAGTAAAAACAGAGTACAGCCCACGAAAGCTTCATTATTAGCGACAATTGATTGACGGTCCTTCCCCCTCCCAAGCCTTCCCGTTAACTTAATTACGTTCAGCATACATTTTATTTTGACATAAAGTGTAAAAATTTAGGTAAAGTTATAATTAAATGTGAAAATCACGAATTTTGAAACAGAGAAAAGTGTTTCCCTTAGTCTTGAAAGGGTTAGAAATGCTAGAATGCAATTTTTTAAAGGAATACTTGAATTTTTCCATACAAAAACAACTTTATAGCAACCTTTTACACATCTTGTGTCTGATGGTTTTCGTTCTTTAAAAAACGTGTTAAATATTCTATTGACAAAATAGTGTTAAAAGTTAAATATTTTTACCACTTGGCAACAAAGGAACAAAATTTGTCAACTACTTAAAATATTTTCTTTGCTACTGGCTGAAAACAATGGGAGACTATTCAAAATGCAGAACTTAAATACTTTTTTAAAAAGTTAAAAAGTAAAAACTGTATAACCTTTCAGCAACTTATGATATTTTCCCCGATACAAACAGTTATTAGACAATGGAAATGAACCTGTTTCTAATAATGATGAATGACTAGGAAAAAGAGGTCGAAATATATCAAACTTTGTGATATGGTTTTATGTAGAACTGTTGCTTATTATTCTTATTTTTCTATACTTACATGTAAATAAGTCCTGCTGGCAAGGAAGAAAAGCTATTTTCAATAGGTTCGGAGTTTTTAAGTTTTATTTTGAGTTAATTTTAGTAATATGTAGGGAAAATGTTGGGGTAGAAAGATCTGTAATCTTATGCATTTTATGAACATAAGTAACACGATGACTATAATTACACACAAAATAATTGTTTACTTAATGATTAGTAGGTTTATTTCCTTATTTAACAAAGCTTAATCACGTTGTTTAATTAATATTACTAAAATTAATTTATTGGTATACTAAAATAAATTTGCTAAAATAAATTTATTAATATACTAAAATAAATTTACTAATATAAATTTATTAATATACTAAAATAAATTTGCTAATATAAATTTAATAATATATTGTTTTTACGTAAAATATTATTTATTTCTGTAACTAATTTTGAATAAATTTTAAAAAAATTACCGATCCATATTACTGAAACATGGCATCTGTACCAAAATAATAATTTGGAACAAATTTTTAATCTTTTTTTGACGAGGAAAATATCTGCATATTCCGCAGACTTTTATCTAAATTGTAATTTTTTGTAAGATTAAAGATGAAACACATACACACACACACACAAAATAGTTTCTAATTTCTTTGAGTAAAACATTTAGCATATTTAACCTAACAATTCCCTTCAAAAATTTTATAAATTTACTATTTGAGTTTAAAAGATTCCCTGCCCTCTTAGTTTTTCTGGTTGCATCTGTGGTACCGGATTATGTAATGGGATATTCGCAGTGGATACGATGGACTTGCTATGAAAAAAATTCAACATTTTCTGCCTTAATTTTGAATAGCTTTGTGCTTTTAAGAATTCTCCTCGTTCTAGATTTCTAGTAACATTAATATCTTAAAATATTGTACTACATCCTTAAGTAAGGAAAACAGGGTTTTTATACCAATTTTGTTTCGTTTTTCACAGAGAAAAAATAGATTATTCAGGAACAAAACATAGCACAATTTGTACAGATAAATTTAATTTCAAGTTTTTAACTCTGTGTTCAAAATTTTCCGAATTATACATACTATGAATACTATAAGTAAAATGTTACATTTATTTAAAAATTTTTTCCTTAAAGAAATACGAGGTCCAGCTGTGTATTTTTTAAATGTGTATTAATACACATTTTTTGACTCTAAAAATGCACATAATTTTTCTGTATTAATTAGCATAATTTTAGATCAGTGTATTGCGCTTCTACTAATTAATATTTAAGTTTCCTAATCAAAATAAGTTCTAGAATGAGAAAAAGTTTCAGAAAAAAAAATATTGTTTACTACACACATTGAGCGTATGTATGATTGAAATTCAACCTCTCTCTTAAAAGATTAAAATATTATAGAAGTAGATCCACATTTATTCTTCATTCGAAATTTTTGAAATATTATACATGTTACTATTTGGAAATGAAGTAATGATTTTTAAAAATGTAGCCAGTTACAATAACATAGGAAAAAAAATTCAAATTTTTAGTAGTTTTTTACTAAATAAATATTGTACACAACACAGTCTATTATATAACCTCAGCATGTTATAAAATGAATAAACTTTCATAATTTGTTTCAATATAAAATTAAGCTCCAAAATGTATCAAAGGATTGTCTAACAAGTATGATTCTGGAAAATTTAAATGTGAAGTTTTTTTCTTCTTTTTTTTCCTGCAATATATATTTTCATTCCTGCAATTAAAAATTTAAGAAAGTAACCATTATACTTGTTTGAAAAATTTAGTCATATTTTGCGATAAAAATCAAAAAATAGGATTTGAAGAAAATATTGAGAAACTTTGTAATAGTTAAGGCATGATCGAATATTTCAACACAAACAAAGCTTTTATCATTTTCTATTAACAAAATTTTTGTTTCATTTTTTGTTTCGAATATCATGTAGGCAGACAACGAATAAGCAGAAGGAAAAAAAAGAGCAACTCCTGATAAATATTTTAGTATAAGTAATATAGAGTTTTTCCTGATCTTCTTCTTCCCCCCTTCTCTTCATTAGAGAAGAAAAAATCTGAAAGACCTCTGCGTGTGAAAGATCTGCACAGTTGAAAGACAAATCCAAGATTCTGTACCCTATTGAAATAATTTAATTTAGGAAATCAGTGTATTTGTATACACGAACTTTGAGCTAAATAAAATAATTATAAACATAACTCACCGATTTCATGAAACACTGCACAGAATGTTATGTGATTAACATTACAGATTTTTAAAAATCACAAAGTCATGAAAGCTTTAAGAGAACTTGATGGAAAGCCATTTGAGCATTCAGAAATTCAAATTAAATTTAGTTTTTAAGGATTCCAGAGGAATCTAGACTTAAAAAAAACTCCTCGACCCCTTTTGACCTTGGTGTTTTTTTTCAATTAACTAGACTAAGGTTACTTTTAAAATGGATCAAATTAAAACTTGGGAAACATTTGGCATGTTTCATTAATTATTCAACTTAATCATTGTTATGCTAAGTATGATTCTAGGTTAATAACTCGAATTGTAAGTTCTTTAATATAATCAACAGACAATGGGAAGGACGCATTAAATAAACATTTAAATAAAAGGAATAATTAAGAATCTATTGGAGAAGGTAAAAATCTAAAACGGGATCAAAGAAGAACATAAATTTTGGCATTACATATTACTTTTAAATCTAAGAAATTTGTGGTGATTTTGTTTTCTATTTTATATATACTCGTACAATATTTTAATCTGAATAGAATATTGTTAAAGTTATATATATACATTAGTATAGTTGTCGACAAAACTGAAAGAAAATAGTGTATATAGTGAGACAGAGTATAACTGAAATAAAATAACTAAGTTATCAAAGAGCCATTTACATGAGTACTCGAGCCCAAGCGGTTCTTGTAATGGTCGCGATCAAGACAGTTGTGCTTCAAGCAGTAGCGCACACAAAAATTTTCAAGGGGGGAGTCCATGGTCGAAAGTCCCCCAACTCGTATCATACCTCAAGACAACACCAATAGATTCTTCTGATTTTGCTTACAAAAAACAGTAAAAAATTAATTATTGAATTAATAATTAACATTAATTAATAAACAAACTGTTAATTACAAGTACTTAATTAAAGGTAACGTTATATTTATAGGATTAACATCAATCGAAAAAAAACTCTAGGGCTTTGGGGGTATCCGGACCCCCCCCCCCCTTGTGTGCGCCACTGGCCTTAAGTAATATATTTTGTAAAATGTATAAAGTTTTGTATAAAGTAATATTTTTTATTTCTTAAAAAATCAAGAGCTATCAAAGGTAGTTTTATCACTGTGACTAATTGAAGCCACTATCATTGTCAACCATTGTCACAATATGATTAAAATTAAACTTTAAGGCCTTTTTCTTGAAAAAGTTTCCTTATTACTAATTCCTAGTGGTTTATTCTGAAATTTCTTCTATACACACAAATAATTGAAATTAATTTATTTTAATTGTTCTTACTACTGCAGCGTCGTCTCAGGAGACGAACACTGTATGACATTACTTATCAGGTTTGATGCATGAGGATTGAGCAGAATGCCCAGATGGGTAATTGTATTCTTCAAAAAGAGATCACGTATTCTTTCCACACGCATTGGGGAAAAGTAGATGTTGAGCCGATTCTGGAATCGGCTTTGATGATACCTCTTCCTTCTCAGACACTTAGATGGTTTTCAGCCACAACGATTTATAGAAACAGCACTCCTGTTGGACAAGTTATCTATTATTTTGTTTCTTCGCACATGTGGACCACGAATTACTTGAATGGAAAGAATGTTAGCCTGTTGTGATAAATACATGCCCAGGAGGGTATTATCAGTTTCAAAGTGACAGGTCAATTGATAGACCCTTTATATGGTGTACGAGGTATGGCGACGTAGTTGATCTCAGTCGTGGCGGCTTATTGTCTCAAGAACAAGGGAAGTTAGGACCGGGAGACGATCACCTGAAGAACTACGAAATTAAACTGCACTTGAACTTTTATCAAGCGAAAGGCTGTGAAGATTAGCATAATTAAAAATGAATTTATTTCTTTTAAATTAACTTATAAATAAAATGCTTTTTGGCAAAAAGCTGTGTGATCTCTCTTGTTATCAAGAAATGGAGTAATTTTGATGGCTCACAACATTGCAATACATAAATTATTTAAACACTCACTTTTACTAATATGTCATAAAATGCAGAATGTGTATTTGTCACTTTTGTTGGGGACTTAGGATATCTCTTGTCTACTCATGAATGCTCTCGCACAACTGTATGAAAAGAAGTAAATATTACTGAAATGTACTTTGAGAAAAATCTTCCATTGGGGCGTCATTTTTACCAACAAATTGAATATTTCCTTTTTTAGAAGTAATACTAATGTTTTTTACTGATCCTCAATACACTTTATTAATGGAAAGAATTTAATTACGGAAATAACTATCTTAAGCCATTTAAAAATATTTAATTATAAATGTAAATGCAGATTAATTTTTTAAATTGATAATTATAAAGGGGAAAAAAAGGGAAAGTAGACCTAATTATTTTTTAATAATACATAACATTACTTAAGTAAAAAATATTTCTCAATGCATGGGACAACAAAAATAAAATACAGCAATAAATTAAAGCAGAATATGAAATAAGAGACAGCAGGTAGCATCAATATATTTTGAGTTCGATAGTTTGTGTAAAAAAATGCAAACACGTGTCCTAGTTAATAAATATAATGCAATGGTATATGACGAATTATTGAGTTGATTACATTATGTTCAAATTTTTACTAAAAAATACAGTAGTTTTTAACTGTTTTTACTTAAAATGTCTATAACATGTTGATCTACTGTAAACATTATTTTAAGACAGGGGTGGCCAATCTATTTGGGCAGAGTGCCACAATCTGATAAATAGAAATTATGCGTGCCACTTCCACATGCGTCCGTTAAGTGTGTTTTTTTATTTTGTTTTAGACGACTGCATTTTAATAAAGCTGTAAAGAATTGGTATTTATTATATCTTTCAATTTTTAAAATTTTTCAACAAGTCTTAACGTGCCACTGCTACAACTCAACCGTGCCGTGCCGTGGGTTATCCACCCCTATTTTAAGATGTATTCTTCTAAGGCTTGGATGAGGTTCCCCGCAAACATCTTATAGCTACAAGGGGTTGAATATACACAGTTTGAAGAACACTAGGCTGTGCAAAAAAGTTGGATGCGACGCGCAAGCCCCAGTTTTCCGACTCCTGTATTAGAAATATAAATCTTTATATGAACTAAAAATGCTTCCATTATTTATTGTTGATCTGCAGCCAAACAAATAAACCTTGAAAAATTATTTATACAAAAATAGTGTTTGTATAGTCTTAATGCCATGCTTTTCCATCTTTCAGTTTAACGCCAAGCAATAAATCTCTCCGAGAGTCCACTGTTGCGAAATGTCACATTTTGTCCGCATACCATTGACCTGAATCCCTTGACTTTGGCGAACATCGACCACAAAAAGTGACATAATAGGAAACGAAACGTGCTCAAATACTTTTCCCTTTGCGTACTCTCGTTGACAAACTTCCCTGCTGGTCACTTGCGTTCTTCGGCGTCTTTTTTCGCACCGACAGGAAACACACTTGTTGGATGTTGGTTTAGAATGTTTTCCCTGGGCCTTCCCTCCCCCTCCCCCACTTGCGGCCAACCGTCGAGGACCGGAAACCGGAAACGGAGCCTCCGTCCTCTTGAGTACGGTAAACCACCGAACGCACAGGTTGATTTTTCGCCCTCCCCCACTCTTTGACCTTGAACCATAAGGTACAGGTGCATTCAGCAAACGATATATATGATATGTGAGGCTTTTCGTCTTTACATACAGCCCCTTATTCTGAACCTCAGTTTCTATTCCCCCCCCCCCCATTTCTCTTTTGACAGTATCTTTCATTTCCGCTAAAGAAAAATCTTTTTACCGTTTTCAGAAGGAGGAAAAAGGCCCTTTTTTCTGGAATGTAAATTGAAGCTATTGTTAAAAAATAATACCTCAGAGAGTGCAAGAACTGTTTACTGTGATTTAAAATTGATAAAATACTTTGTTATGCACTACATTTCTCTCAAGAATATCACGTATGTATTTTATATGAAGATTTTACACGTTTAACGGCAATTAAATAATAAATACAAAATTTCAATTTTAGCTTTATAAGTTCCCATTTATATATATAAATTTTACAAGGAATTTTTGCCGCATTATTTAAGTTAAAAAATAGCTTATTAAAGCTCATTAATTCAAATATCAAAAAATTAATGATAACAAATTGCGAGGAAAAATAGGGGGCCGAACTTTTTTTTCTATTTTCATATTATGTTCTTCAATTTCAGGAATTATCCGAAAAAAGGGAGACCAAAACTTAGGTGAATAGACAGTCGAGCAAAAGACTTCAGAACTATTAAAGTGACAAATTAGAAGACCTTAGCCAATAACAGGACGGCTTGGAATGGAATTCCGAGGAAGACCAAGGCCCATCCGGGGATGCCGCGTCAGTGAAGAAGAATTTTAGGAATATTTAGATATTTATGCTAGGGACTAAACACATAGATATTTATGTTGCGATTAGCTGTCTGGTTTTTAAAGATTATAATTTATTCGCAATGACTAAAGATGCTGTATTTTATTGTGCTATTAAACACGTTATATTTTAGAATTTGAACATGTTATCCAGATGGTCAGCTGATTTCTAGTTCTGGGAATGAAAAAAAGGTTAAAAAATTTTGTGATAAAATTATTCCAAAAATATTTTAAACAATTTAATTTTTTTTTCTTCATTGAATAGTTAATTTCACTCATTTTTAGTAGTGCATCTGTTTTCGTTGTTTTTTTAAAAAAAATATTTTAGAGTCAAACATTAATTATCCAGAATGAGGATAATTAGTGCAATCAAAAAGAGCATATTTTCAGAAAATTTTTTTAAAATAAAGTTTGAAATAGCTGTTCTATCAGACACTGCATCATTTTAAGTAAAATGTTAGGGAAAAAATAGCTAATAGCATATCAAGAATCGAGAATAAATTTAAAATAAATATCTATTCTGAAGCTATATTTTTTATGCATTCGATTTTTTGTTAAGTTAAATATGCCATGTTAATTTTAAAGGTCGCGGAGCAGAATAAAATAAATAAATAAAACTTCTTTAAAAAGTTTCATTCAACTTGATTTGGTCAATTTGAAAAAAAAAACGAAACAAAAATAAAACATCTGAATAATACAATTCTGATTCTGAAGTATAAATTTTTATTCTGCATTGAGGACTTTGATGATCAATTGATTATAACGAAGCAGTTTGCTATTCCATATAATACAATTAGTTCTTCAACTGAACCGTGTTGCGAACTTTTCTCAATCTTCTGATATTAAATTTACCCTCTTTTGTAAGAGGTAATCGCATGTTTGTGCTGCTTTGTAGAATCTGGAAAAAAAAGTCGAAATGATTATTATAAATCTTTCATTCAAGATAAGTTCAAGGCGTCTGATACTGAGATTCAATTAAATCTATAGTAATATTAAAATTGGTTATAAGAAATAGTGCTAAAATATCCTTTACAATAGCATAAAGATTTTTAAGGGGACACAGTACGATTCGATTGACAAAAATCGGTCAAAAAATCAAATTTATTTTTTTAGCGTAAATTATTCTTTATATACCTTTCTATAACCTGACAAAATTTGAAAGCTCTAAACATAAAAAATACAGAATTATGATGGCTTTTGCATTCGTTTTTATTCACATCCCTATGGCAAATCAAAACTTTAAACTTGCTTACTTCAGAAAGATAAAATAACTAGTTTATCTTCATTTAAAATGCTAAGGCTTTTTTTTCTATTGTGCCTAATGCTTTGAGTTTTTTTTTTACTTTTTGCTAATAGTACATGTAACAAAAGTTGGTATGCATTTTTGAATCAAAGCAATACTTAGTTTTTTAAAAATAATTGAACTCAGAATTTGTAAATTTTTTAAGTAATTTTCAATCATGTTATCGCAAAATCCATACCAACTTTTGTTATGCATGGTTTGAGGTACTTGTAAATCAAATTTTATGCGTGTACGTAAATTTTTTTAGGAGGAGTAGCATTTTTAAATAACTTCACAAATTTGAAGTTTGTTCCTTAAAAAATTAAATGCCTAGCTTTTTCTAAAATTTGAGCATAAAATCTGTTTTACATAGTATATACACACATAGGAGGCAACCAAAAACTTTTGAAAATCATTAAATTAAATTTTTTTTGCTTAAATCGTACCACGTCCCCTTAAAATCATTATTTTGAATTAAAAGGTTCAAAAATGTACTAAACTGAGAGAGAGATTTTACTGGACCTTTATTTTTTTGAATACGTAGAGTAAGTAATATGAAAACTCTAGTCAAGTGCATTAATCTTTCCTCTAAATAGAGTAAAAAAATTGGTTACATAATTTAAAACATCCTCGTGAATACATTTGAAAAAATAAGCCAATATTTCTTTAACACGGAATCTCAAATGACACCGGATTACAATATGAAAATATTGCAACAAAAGCCACCGTGAAAATGTCAAAAGGAAATGCAAAAAAGTCCCATTGTTTCCCTGCGCGAAGGGAAGATATGAAGCTTAGCTCCGGTCAGAAACTGTTTAAGGTAGCGATTTTTTGAGGGGGATTACTTGAAAAAAAAAGAAAGGGAGAAAATTGTGCCACTCGAGCAGCTCGGAAACTATCATCGAGATCTCGGATGTCACAGAGACGTCCTCTGCGGACAGTAATCGCGTAAGTCACCGGAATCGCGGAGTGTGCCACGAGTCAATTCAAGGTCTAACAGATTAATACGGTGTCAAGCTTCACGAAGCTTGGTTTCTTCGATTTCGGGGACTATTTATTCTTTTAATAGAGCAGGATGTAAAGAGCTCAGCAAAGTTTCGGGGGTAGAATATTTATTCAAAGGGGTATTATTAAATTAAAGAAATCAATTTTTAAACAAATTAACAACCTTTCTTTACACTTCAGAATGACTGCAGAAAGTTGGGAAAATTAATTTATTCAATTATTATTATTGTTGTTATCATTTTTTTATAAAATTTGGGTAGATAATTTTTTTTTTACAATTTGAGAATTTCTTAAGAATAGTAGTAACATGCAAAAACTTTACAATATTGCATATGTTTTAAAATATTACAAAAAAAAAGTTAACAGTGATTTGAAATTATATTAACGTCTTACCAGTGGCGCACAAAGGTATTTTTCAAGGGAGGGGGGGGGGCAGTGTCGAAAGTTCACCATTCTCGTATCATGCTCCAATATGCCATCCAATATATTCCTTTGATTTTGTCGATTATCGGCAACTAAAAAACTGTAAAAAATAAATTATTGATTTAAATTAGGATTAATTAATAAAATTAATTATTTAAACAAATGCTTAATTAGATTTTACGTACTATATACTTAGGATCAGGGGCGCACACAAGTGGTCTGGGGTGTCCTAGGGTCTGACCCCCCCAAAATCTTAAGTTTTTTGCGATTGATGATCATCCTAAAAAAACGTAAAATTCAATTAAGTACTTGTAATTAACAATTCGATTTATTAATTAATACTAATTATTAATTCAATAATTTCTTTTTACTATTTTTTGTTAACAAAGCAACAAAATAAAAAAAATCAATTGGTGTTGCCTTGAGGTATGATACGAGTTGGGGACTTTTGTCCATAGACACCCCCCTCCCTTGAAAACTTTTTGTGTGCGCTACTGCATAAGATTATAAATCAATCGAAACAAAATCAAGGCTGTGGGGGGGGGGGAGGATTCCAATCTTCTCCTATTAAAAATAACACTAATGAGACGAAAATAATAAATAAGTAAATATATATAATAATACAAATAATGAAAAGAAAAATTCTCTCTAATTTCGTCATTTGATTTTGTGATTCTTCATGTTCCTCTTAGAATCTTTCTCTCTGTTCCAAAGGTGATTAAATAAATGAAAAACATTTTTCCCCCGAACACCATATAAAATAAAGGTAAAAATGGAAGAAGACAAAGTTACTAAAAACAAAGAATAAATCAAAATATTTGTATACAAACACCCACGAAGTGAAGATAGAGAGAGGTCCACTATCCTTTTCTAAAATAAAGTTTATATTACTTCAGTTTAAAATTATTTTATTCAAAATCTAATGAAAAAAATATTTCTCTAAGGGAAACCTGATAATAATTTTTATTCTTTGAGTGAATCGTTTGTTTGCTTTTTATGGACATTTCCAACTGCCCACACTCCGTATAGAGGGACTCTGTTGATGCTTAAAGTCTTCCCACTGGCATGGTGTTGAGTTTGAAAGTGTTGGATTGCCAGATCAGGTGCCATCCTTTTCATTTTACCAAGTTTTTGGTTTTTGAGGTCCTTCACCAATGGCTGTCTTACAGTTTCAAAGTGCAACTTCAATAGAAAAATAAATAAATAAAATTTCCAATCACTAAATTGAACCAGACTCAAAAATCTTTTAATACAACCAATGCAAAGATCAGATGATTATGTCGATATTTAAGCTAGCTCTCCACTTCCCATGTGTCTACATTAAGTCAACGTGAATATTTAAGTCATGATATATTTAACATATGTAAGGTGAACGAGCGTTTGTTAACGTCGCTCTTAAAAAGCAATACGAGACTATTAGCTCCCCTCCTAATTTCATATACGCCAACAGGACTTTGACCATGGCAGATCGAACTGTATCAGCCTTCTACACAACTGGTCTTCAGTGACCCTTAGACTTGAACACTTAAAACGTCGCCCCGATCCGGGACCATAACCAGTAAGTTACCGCGGCCACTTAGCATACGTTGGATACAACTACTTGAGTGATCTTTATTTGAAATTTCCTTGTCCAAGCAATATACCCCTCGACCAAAACTTAGCACATTTTTTTAAACGCTCAAACAAACAAAAAATCAATACTAATATCCCTCGTGAACTAAAAAAATAAGCATATAATTATGTTTAAATATCACTCCGGATAAAAATTCACCGGGAAAAAAAGTTACAAAAAATGTAGAATGTCAACCACAATATAATAATGATTACATATTATTATGTACTTTTGAAAAATAATTGTGACCATATCCACTTTACGTTTCAAGTGAGAACATCACTGTTCTTCCTTTTCAGTTAGCACTCGAGTAATTTAAAAAGGGAAAACTGTGTGATCCACATGGCCCGTGTAAGCAATTATTCCTTGCCTTACTAGAATAATATTTGGGAAACATTTTAGAAGTATGATCCATACCCGTCTTACAAACAGGTTCGTCATATCAAGGATACCAAGCATTTTACAAAAAATACCTCATCACTTTCCCCCTTGGAAGGAAGGCACCTGTCGTGCTTCGCGTGGCTCGTTGCACATCCGATGCAGGGGGGTCGTACGCCCCATTCAGGACAAACCAAGCGTCCAGCCTTCTTTCCGGTGTCGGTCGGACAGACATCGCTGACCAAGCCGAACTTTCACGGCGAGAAGGGGGGATTGCACACGCGTCGGAAGTTGTGGCCGACCAAGACGCTCGTGTGGTGAACGTTACCGGACCAGAAAGCGATGATCGGTTGCTGTTAAGAAACCGAAATCGACTCACTTGAGTAGCCCCGGCAATTGATCTCTTAATTCTGTCGATGGATATTCCTGTAGGAGTGTCATCTATTAGAAAACAAGATTGTTTCGTATAAGGACTTTGACTCTTGTTTCATTGTTGTATAAGAGTAGAACAGAATCCGATGAATTCGTTAATGCTGTTTTAGATACCAGTTTATTCAAAAGCTAAGTAGTTGTGATGGAAATAGGCACTAACAAGAGAACTGAAGGTGATACAAATGTATTTTAATTTTCATCCATACATTTCTAGAAAAGAATAGTTTTCGTGATAGAAAATAAATGTGCATTTATATAATTTCAGTGTGTTGTGAGTATTGTTTTTTTTAAGAAAATAAATTCGAATATTAGCTAATTTAACGTTTCTCAAACTGTGGGGAGTGCCCTGCCGGGGGAGGGAGTGCTAATTCTACCTACGTAGAGGGCAGAGCATATCGAAAAGTCGAAAATAAAAAATTATTTTAAAAAATTATTATTTATTTACTGAAAGGAAGAAAAACAAATTGCATTCTGATCTATACAAAGTAACATAATACTTATTCTATTACTAAAAAGTAGCTAAAAATATTTATTAAAAGTAATACACGCTAAATTTAATACTTACATTGATATATCTATTTATAAATGGATGTTTGTATATATGAAATCGCTTCACTCCAACACCGTTTAACCGATCACTATGAAAATTGGCATGCACATGTATTTTTTTGTGGAGAATGTTTTTGTGCTATCCTCTTTGTTGCAGCTCCTCACCAGATAGCGCTACAGCAAAGCAACTTCTGCACCGTTCAATCAATCGCCAACGTGGTCGCCAAAACTGATGCCAACTTGGCTCTATCACCAACATATCGCTTTGTTTCCATTGAATCACCACTATAATGTAAGGAACGGCGTTGCTTGCGAATATTATAATTTTTATATAGAATAAATACAAAAGAAAGTAATATTAAAACGTATTACACATCCTGATATAAATTATTTACACTATTTTAAGCATTCATTACACAAAATTTGTAACAATGTGTTACTTTTGCTCAGTAGAGATTAGATTAGGAATGTGTTTTCAAAAATCAACCCACAAGAGTTATAAATAAAAAAAGAAATCCTTTTTTATCAGCTATTAGATCTACAGACTTAAAATTTAACAAATATAGTTTTTTTTTGTTCAGCTGAGATATGCAAAAAGCTTTTTCTTTTGTTTAATTTGCAATTCACATAAAATTAACTCATTAAAAACTTCTTTACCCTTCAATCTGTATTGTTTAATATTTCAATTCACCAGTGCGAAGAACTGGTGTACCAGCTAGTATATCTAATATGTAAAATTCTCGTGTCACAGTGTTTGTAGCCAAACTCCTCCGAAACGACTTGACCAAATCTTATGAAATTTTGTGCGTATATTCAGTAGGTCTAAAAATAGGACGTAAACTATTTTTCATTCCGATATTGCAATTAGTTAAAAAGATATTAATTAAAAACTTTAAAACGCCTAATTGTCTTCACCCTTCGTGTTGTTTTTCGGGCCTAGCGTCATGAATGAACAGAGGGTGAAATACGGTATAATTTTTTTTGCAAAATAATAATATTTTCTAATTTTTAAGATTTTTTTTTAAAAATGAGTTAAAACTGATGCGTTTTTATGAAATTTTTTTTGTTGCGTATGAATTTATTTTCGTGTTATTAAAACGATATTTTTTACTAAATAATTCCATGCTTTTTTCTATTTGAATCAGTCATTTAAAAAAATAAAATGCCAAAAACTTTTTTTCTACGATTTTCTTAAAAAATACTCAAAATTTTAACTCAACATTAAATAACTTCGTCATTTATTAAAATTGTCGTACGAAACTTTTTTACATTTGTAGAATATTGTTATCCAATTTCTGTGCGAAGATTGAAAAAATTGCTTAAAAATTACGGATTAAATTTTTTTTTTGTGATTTTCGTAAAATACCGTTTTTGCGAGAAATAATTTGAACAGTCTTTTTTGCACATTTTTTTAAAGTACTTTGTTTTTTCAATTAATGTGTGAAATTTCAAAACTTTAACGTAAAAGTTAAGCCCACGAAAAAAAAATGAAAACTTTAAAAAAAATCTCAATTGCGTCAAGGTTTCACTTTGCGTTAGCTTTCTGTTTGGAAGACGATAAAGGTTGAGGTAGTTTTGAGTCTTTCGCTGCGTGGTAAAAAGGGGAATTCCCTCATAACATTGCTATTTGGGGCGGGACGCTCATTCATATAACGCATCACAACCGATAGTTTTTTTTTATTCTTAAAGATTGATTTATTGAAGAACAGTGAAATATAAGAAAAATATATAATAAAAAAATATAAGGAAATATTCTTAAATATATTTTTATCACATAGTATTATTTTCTTTTTGAATTTTATGCTGTGAAATGAATCAATATCGTTGCTTTTAAATAAAAATGATTTTTAAAACTTTTAGTATGATTTTTTTGAACAAATTTTAATAAAACACTCAAAATACTTAATACTTAATAATTTATTATTTTATAAAGATAATTGCATGAAATTTTCTTCCCGTGTGTCGAACATTTCAAAAAATCCTCACAATTTTACTTCAATTTTATTGAAATTTTGTAATTTGAAAAATTTCTACTTTTCTGTCTTTTTCAACATACAACTATTTTTAAAAAGGCTACATTTTCGTTTCAGGGACTAAAAAATTGCAACGAAAGAATTGAAAAGTGAGTGAGTGATTTATAAATTCGCAAGTTTGCCTATTCGAGGTTTTGGCGACGGACCTCGAAATTTTCAACCATGGTCAAGTGACGAGGACGACACCTGAGCTTTCACCCATCTCTCCTAATTACCACACCACACCAACGCAAGAACAAATTTCGAAAAAGGGAGTTTTAATGACATAGGTAAAGAAATCACTCACATCGCGCATACGCACACATAAATGCTACCGTCCTGAGGGGAACAGGAAACTCCCATGGGGATTAAGTTATTCACTCGGTAAAAGCGCGTGCAACGCC